>CM035406.1:114228226-114230726 GCA_020310875.1 Ceratopteris richardii
GTGTCTGCTTTGCTCATCACAAATCCTTGGTCTTGGAGGTAGGTGGTCAATCTGTAATTCCATGCTCTAGGTGCCTGCTTCAAACCATACAGAGCCTTCTTCAATTTACAAACATAATGTACCTTTTTTGGATCTTCATAGCCAGGTGGTTGGGACATGTAGACTTCTTCAGATATCCATCCATTCAAGAATGCATTCTTCACATCCAATTGGTACATGTTCCAATTCTTGGATGCAGCTACACTCACCAAAACTCTGATAGTTGGCATCTTTGCCACAGGAGAAAATGTCTCCTCATAATCAATGCCTTGGGTTTGTGCAAAACCCTTGGCTACCAACCTAGCTTTGTACCTGTTTATTGTTCCATCTGAATTCTTCTTTAGTTTGTAGATCCATCTGGATCCAATCACCTTCATAGAGTCTTTCTTGGGCACCAAGTCCCAAGTGTCACTTTCCTTGAGAGCTTCTATCTCTTCATCCATGGCTTCTCTCCATTCTGGCTTTGTAATTGCTTCTTCATAGGTACCTGGTTCTTCATTCAACAAATCTTTTGCAAGATATACAGAATGTTTAGTTACAAGTGATGTGTCATACCCAAATCTGATAGGCTTCTTCTTTTCTCTTTGAGATCTCCTCATTGCTTGAGTAGAAGTTTCTGGCTTATCCTCTAATTGCTTCATCTTCATCTTTCCTTTCGACTTCCAAGCCTTGAACTCTTCAAGGTTTATTGTGTCATCATCTGAGCTTGAATCTTCTTGCTGAGTTGGCTCTTCCTTGGTAAGCTTTGGAAAATCTTCCTCCATGTCATAGGGTAGACTCACTTTCCTGCATTCATTCTCATACCATGAGTCATTCTCATCAAATATGACATCTCTGCTTACCTTGAACCCTTTGTTTGTGGGGTTGTAGAGTCTGTATCCCTTTTGGTTCAAATCATAACCAATGAAGATACATTTTTCAGCCTTAGGGTCTAGCTTTCCTCTTACCTGTGAGGGAATATGCACATATGCTACACAACCAAAGATTTTGCAATGATCCAGAGAGGGTCTCTTACCATGCCAAGCTTCATATGGTGTCATGCCATCAAGTGATTTGGATGGCAACCTATTGATGAGATAAGTGGCAGTGGATACACTCTCTGCCCATAAGTAATTTGGCAACTTTTTCTCATTGAGCATAGACCTAGCTGTTTCTACTATAAGTCTATTTCTTCTTTCTGCTACCCCATTTTGTTCAGGTGAGTACCTTGTAGTGATCTCCCTTTTGATGCCTCTTTCCTGCAAGAAATCTTCAAACTCATTTGAGAAGTATTCTCCTCCACCATCTGACCTTAGCCTCTTCAAGCTTCTACCTGTTTGATTTTCAACAAGTTCAAGATACCTCTTGAAACAATTAAACACTTCATCTTTGTGCTTCATAAAGTATAAAATGGTCCACCTGCTATAGTCATCAATGAAGGACACATAATACCTTGAACCAGAAATGGAAGGGTCCTTGCTAGGTCCCCAAACATCTGTGTGTACCAAGTCTAGGTAGTCTTCATGCATGAAACCTTTCCTTGAGTAGGGTAATCTGTGAGACTTACCAAATTGACATGATCCACATTTGTAAATCATGTGTTGCTTGGATACATTAGGTATCCCAAGCACACATTGATCCCTGCACATTTGCTTTAGAGTCCTTTCACCTATGTGCCCTAATCTCTTATGCCATATCTCTAACTCTGAAAGTGTCTGATCCTTGTAATTATACAAAGCAATGTTTTTTGTATCTTCTAGCTCAAATGTAAATAATCTACCTGATTTCTCCCCTTTGGCTATCCTTCTGAATCCTTGTTTTGGGTCCTCCACATATGCTCCATGTTGTGTGAATCTGACCTGCAAACCTTTCTCCACAATCTGACCAACACTCATTAAATTCTTAGTTATTGTTGGTACATAGAGTACCCTGCTTAATAGGTTCTGATTACCATCACATGTCTTCACATTTCCAATTTTGACAACAGAGTGTTTAGTGTCATCACCTGTTTGTACTTGATGTTTGCCCTTGGGCTCTTCCAAATCAGAAAGTAGTGCCACATTGCCAGCTACATGGTTAGAACATCCTGAGTCAATGTAAAATAAATGATCATCATTTGTACCTATCTTGGAGGTCATATTCATGATCAATAGGGAGTCATCTTGCTCCTCTGTGTAGTTGTTGTAGTCTCTTCTATTTCTGAATCCACCTTGGTAGTTTCCATTGTGGTTGTTGTTGTAGTTGTTGTTGTATTGGTTGTTGTACCCATTGTAGCTTTGATGTTGGTTGAATCTGCCTCTTCCTTGAGAGTATCCACCTCTTGAGTAGCCTCTTCCTCTCTGATTTTTGTAGTTCTTGTAGCATTCATCTGTGGTATGATTGGACAATCCACAGATGTTGCAAGGTGATGAGTTGTAGGGTCTCCCCCTACCTGACTTACCTCCTCTGCCTCTTCCTCTAGATGACCTACCTCTCCCTGCAT
>CM035406.1:114245726-114248226 GCA_020310875.1 Ceratopteris richardii
TAACCTTCCTGCATTCATTCTCATACCAAGAGTCATTCTCATCAAAGATGACATCTCTGCTTACCTTGAAGCCTTTGTTTGTTGGGTTGTAGAATCTGTATCCCTTTTGGTTCAAATCATAACCAATGAAGATACACTTTTCAGCTTTAGGATCTAGCTTTCCCCTTACCTGTGAGGGAATATGCACATATGCTACACAACCAAAGATTTTGCAATGATCCAGAGAGGGTCTCTTACCATGCCAAGCTTCATATGGTGTCATGCCATCAAGTGATTTGGATGGCAACCTGTTTATGAGATAGGTGGCACTGGATACACTCTCTGCCCAAAGATAATTTGGCAACTTCTTTTCATTAAGCATAGACCTAGCTGTTTCTACTATGAGTCTATTCCTTCTTTCAGCTACCCCATTTTGTTCAGGTGAGTACCTTGTAGTAATCTCCCTTCTGATGTCTCTTTCCTGCAAGAAATCTTCAAACTCATTGGAGAAGTATTCTCCTCCACCATCTGACCTTAGCCTCTTCAAGCTTCTTCCTGTTTGGTTTTCAACAAGTGCAAGATACCTCTTGAAACAATTAAACACTTCATCTTTATGCTTCATAAAGTATAAAATGGTCCACCTGCTATAGTCATCAATAAAGGACACATAATACCTTGAACCTGAAATGGAAGGGTCCTTGCTAGGTCCCCAAACATCTGTGTGCACCAAGTCTAGGTAGTCTTCATGCATGAATCCTTTCCTTGAATAGGGCAATCTGTGAGACTTACCAAACTGACATGCTCCACACTTGTAAATCATGTGTTGCTTGGATACATTAGGTATCCCAAGCACACATTGATCCCTGCTCATTTGCTTTAGGGTTCTTTCACCTATGTGACCTAACCTCTTGTGCCATATTTCTAACTCTGAAAGTGTTTGATCCTTGTAATTATATAAAGCAATGTTCTTGGTGTCTTCTAGCTCAAAAGTAAACAATCTACCTGATTTTTCTCCCTTGGCTATCCTTCTGAATCCATGTCTTGGGTCCTCCACATATGCTCCATGTTGTGTGAATCTAACCTGCAGACCTTTCTCCACAATCTGACCAACACTCATTAGATTCTTGGTGATGGTTGGTACATAGAGTACCCTGCTCAATAGGTTCTGGTTACCATCACATGTCTTCACATTTCTAGTCTTTAAAACAGAGTGTTTAGTATCATCACCTATCTGTACCTGATGTTTGCCCTTGGGTTCTTCCAAATCAGAAAGTAATGCCACATTGCCAGCTACATGGTTAGAACATCCTGAGTCAATATAAAATAAATGATCATCATTTGTACCTTCCTTGGAGGTCATATTCATGATCAATAGGGAGTCATCTTGCTCCTCTGTGTAGTTGTTGTAGTCTCTTCTATTTCTGAATCCACCTTGGTAGTTACCATTGTGGTTGTGGTTGTAATTGTTGTTGTATTGATTGTTGTATCCGTTGTAGCTTTGATGTTGGTTGAATCTGCCTCTCCCTTGAGAGTATCCACCTCTTGAGTAGCCTCTTCCTCTCTGATTCTTGTAGTTCTTGTAGCATTCATCTGTGGTATGATTGGACAGTCCACAAATGTTGCATGGTGATGAGTTGTAGGGTCTCCCCCTACCTGACTTTCCTCCTCTGCCCTTGCCTCTTGATGATCTACCTCTCCCTGCATAATTAGCTTGGGAGGTAGAGCCTTCTTCATCTTGTTTCTTCCCTTTACCTTTATCCTTAACTTTCTTATCAGTATAGAGAGCAGAGGGGTTGTTACCTTTTGATTGATCTCCTGCCTTTGTAAACTTTGCTTCATGTGTGAATAGTTGGCCCATGAGTGTTGTGAGATCTGGGGTATGCATGTCCATATAGAGGTCCATTGCAGTGGTGAAACTTTCCCACTTATCATCTGCCTTGAGTCCATTTGTTACTTGCCTGACTATTTGTTCCTCTTCAATCTCCTCTCCAATGCTTGCTAATTGGTCTGCCACATCTTTAATCTTTGTCACATACTCTGAGACTGATTGCTTGGGCTGCTTTCTAAGGGTTGTGAATTCAATCCACAGTTGATTCTTCCTGGCCCTTGTGTTGGAAGAAAAGTATGTTGACAAGGTTTCCCAAGTCTCTTGGGAAGTCTTACAATTCCTTACGTGAGGTAAAAGAAAGTCAGATATAGAGTTTAGAAGGTAAGACCTTGCCAAAGCATCTTTTGCACACCATTGGTTGAGCCTCTCATGTTCATCCTTTGTGGGTAGTCCTCTAGTTTTGAATGAGGGCAATTCCTCATCTCCTGATATGTATCCAAATAAGCTCCTTCCTTGTAGATACGTCTTCATCCTTAGAGACCAAGCTTGGTAATTGTTCCTGTCCAATTTGTCAATGAATGAAGGAAATCCATCTCCCATGTTTACCTTATTTGCTCTGATACCACTGTTGGGAGTGAAGGTTGGATGCACTCAAGAGATTGAGTTGAAGCTGCTAGACCTGCTTTGCTTCAG
>CM035406.1:114275726-114290726 GCA_020310875.1 Ceratopteris richardii
CACTCTCTCATGTTTGCCCAAACATTTTCCCTTGTATATATAGTCAAAAACTTTACAAGCTCATAACCATACAAAAGTATAAGTGAACTATCTCTGAATTAATGTACGTATGTATACACATCTTCATCCTTTGAACATATGCTTCATATCTTGATGTTTTCTTCAGTCCTTGACTTCCAAACCTTCATCAAAACTTCAATTGTTGATTGCTCTAAACCAACAGCTCCCCCTCAATCATCAATTGAGGTTTTCTCTATCTTCTTTATGTCTGCCATGTCTTTGAATCTTTGTAGCTTTGGTCCATCCAAGCTTTTGGTTAGCATATCACCTATCTGATCTTTTGTTGAAGTATGTATTACTTCAATCTCTTTATCCATCACCTTGTCTCTTAGAAAGAGATACTGAATCTCAATATGTTTATTCCTAGCATGAAAAATAGGATTAGCAGCTAAATACTATGAACTCATGTTATCTCCATGAATAGTGGGTGTACTCTGAATGATGTCAAAACTCTTCATATGAGTCTTAAGCCATATCACTTTCTTTGCAGCTTCAACCATACCTTTGTACTCAGCCTTTGTAGATGATAAAGCAATTGTGTGTTGCTTCTTAGAACACCATGAAATTAACTTATCTCCCACATAACACAAGTATCCATAAGTTGATGTCCTATCATCAGGATTACCTGCCCAATTTGTATCACTATAAATCTTGATGTTTGTATCTGATGTAAACCCATAATACAAACCCTCTTTGAGTGTACCCTTAATGTACCTCAACACTCTTTGTCCTGCAATCCAATGTTCTTTCCTAGGACAATGCATGAATTGAGATAATACTCCAACTGCATATGACAAATCAGGCCTAGTTAATGTAGCATAGATCAGACTACCAACCAAAGTTCTCCTCCATATCTACTCAATTTGTGATTCACCTCCATTGGAGTAGGTGCTACCCTGCAATCATCCATTTTAAACTTGATCAACAAGTTTTTCAAATACCTTTCTTGTGTTACATACACTCCATGTTGATTGTATGAGATCTCCATGCCCAAGAAATATGACAAGTTTTCCAAGTCATTGATCTTGAATCTTTCTCCATTTGCTTCTTTAGGCTTTGAATGCCTTTCTCATATGTACCTGTAAGAATTATATCATCAACATTTATGCACATGTAAATGAACCCATCATCACTTGCATTAACAAGAAACCTACTATCTGCTTTAGATACTTGGAAACCAAGTTCTTTCAAGAACTTCACAAGTCTATAATTCCATGCCCTCGGGGCCTGCTTCAAGCCATACAAAGCTCTCTTGAGCTTACATACATGATCTGGATACCTTTCATCTCTGAATTCTTGTGGTTGCTCCATAAAAACATCATCTGAAATATAACCATTTAGAAAATCATTCTTCACATCTAATTGACATAATTTCCAACCTTTACATGCAGCAATAGCTATGAGTGTCCTGATGGTTGTCATCTTTGCCACAGGACTATAGGCCTCATCTAATCTATACCATATCTTTGAGCAAAACCTTTCACAACAAGTCTAGCTTTATACCTAGACACATTTCCATCTGCAAACCTCTTTGTCTTGTAGACCCATTTGCATCTAATGATCTTCTGACTATTTGGTTTAGGAACCAAATCCCATGTGTCATTCTCCATCAATGCATCATACTCTTCCTGCATAGCCTTCTCCCAATTTTCCTTACCTTTGCCTCTTCATATGTAGAAGGGTCTTCATCTGCTTTTATCATATAAGCATAGTCTTTGGTGGCCCAAAAACAAGTGACATAACTATACTTTGTAGGTTGCCATTTGTGTCTTGATGACCTTCTGAGTTCTCCACTTCTTGAGGTTTCTGGTTCATCACATTCTGGATCAAACCTTGGCACTTCTTCAACTTCAACCTATACTTCATTGTTCTCTTCTTCATCAAATATCTGAACCTTTGATTTAGATTTCTTTGATTCACAATTTCTTCATCACCTGCATAAATATTAATTGTACCATATCCAATAAACACATACTTTTCAGCTTTAGGTTCCAACTTATGCCTTAATTGAGATGGCACATATGCATATGCCAAACATCCAAATAGTTTGCAATGATCTAGAGTAGGTCTCTTACCCCACGATGCCTCATATGGTGTCATACCCTAGAAAGCTTTACATGGTAATCTATTGACCAAATATGTTGTTGTATTTACAGCCTCAGCCCATAAATTATTTGGGCCATTTTTCTCCTTCATCATGGATCTTGCAAACTCAACAAGAGTTCTATTCCTCCTTTCTACCACACCCTTTTGTTGAGGAGAGTACCTGCAAGTAATCTCTCTCTTTATACCTACATTCCACAAGTAATCATTGAACTCATTAGAGAAATACTCTCCCCCTCCATCAGACCTTAGTCTCTTCAACTTTTGACCTGTAATTCTCTCTGCATATGCATTATAGTTTTTGAATGTATTAAACACTTTTGACTTGTCTTTGATCACATAGATTGTAATCCGCCTAGTAGCATCATCAACATATATGACATAATATCTTGAACCATTGATACCGAAATCCTTTGATGGTCCCCACACATCTGTGTGTACCAACTCAAGATTCTCTGAATACATAAGACCATGCTTGGAATAAGATTGCTTATGAGCCTTACCTAACTGACATGCTTCACATCTGTATGTCATGTGTTGACCTGCAACATTAGGCAATCCAAGCACTGAACCATTGTTAATCATTTCTTGGATAAATCTTTCATTAAAATGTCCAAGCCTTTTGTGCCAAAGATCTAACTCAGAGATCTTATGTCCTCCATAGGTGAACAAGGCATGACCAACATTACCTTGAATCTTCAATGTGAACAATCTTCCTTCTTTCTTCCCTGAAACAATTTGTTTATACCCATTGCTAGGGTCTTCCACAAACACTCCTTCATTAGTGAACCTAACTTCATAACCTTTTTCAACAATTTGTCCTACACTTATCAGATTCTTTGGAATTGTAGGAACATACAAAACCTTACTCAAAAGAGTACTTCCATCCTTGGCTTTCACTGATCCAATTGACTTCACATTGTGCTTTATATTATCACCTGTTTGAACTACATGATTAGTTACCTTATTCTCCAAATCAGTCATCAAAGCTATGTAGCATTCATTATCAATGTAGAAGACTCTTTGATCTTCACTTTGCCTTTCACAAGTTGCATTCATTATCAATGTTGAAACCTCCTTCTGATCTGAAGCATAATTGTAGTAGGTATTGTTGTATTGTTGGCTTTGGAATCCTCTACCTGCATTTCTTCCAAAGTAACCTCTACCTCTAAAATTACCTCTTTGATTTCTGCCACCTCTTCCTCTTGAATTAAAGTTCTGATTATATCCACCATTGTTCTAAGTATTATGCCAACAATCATGAGATAGATGATTGGTCTTAGCACATATCCAACAAGCTCTGACATTATCTTTGTTATTTTTGCCTCTTCCTCTACTTCTACCACTTCCTCTTCCTCTTAAGAAGTTAGCTTGGCTAGTTGTTCCTTCATCTTCATTTGCTTGTTGCTTCCCTTTGCTATTCTTCTTCTTATCCTTTGAATACATGGCTTGACCTTCACTTTTATCACTTTCACCTTTGACATCCTGCTCAAAGGTTAACATGTGTCCTAGCAACTGATTTAAATCAGGAGTAAAATGATCAAGTGATAATTCAGTAGACAAAATGAATGGCTTCCATTTCTCATCACCTCTCAAACTGTAAGGATTTGCCTTACCAATTTATCCTCCTCAATATCTTCATCAACTGCTCCTAATGCATCTGCAATGTCCTTCATCCTTGTTACATAATCTGAGATGGATTGAGAGGCCTTCTTCTTGAATGTGGTAAATTCTACCCACAAGGATGCCTTTCTTGACTTTGTGGTGTTTTGGAAATGCTCCTCCAAAGCATTCCATATATCACTTGCACTTTCAAGACCTCTAATGTGAGGTAGCAAGTAGTCATTGACTGCTATGTAGATAATGCTCCTGGCTTGAGCATCTCTCGTCATCTTCAAATCTGACAATTCCTCCCTAGTTGGAACACTAGGATCTCTTAACTGAGGCTTTTCTTCTTCACATGTAATATAACCTATCAATTCTTTGCTCATAAGATGAGCTTCCATCCTCATTGACCATGTTGGATAGTTCTCTCTATCCAGTTTCTCTATCTGAAGAGAATCTCCCATCCTTTCTTCACCTGTGTATTAAATCCTTCTAGCTTTATGAGGAATAAGGAAGAGAGCTCACACACACACTCTCACTCTCAAGGAGAAGCACACACATAGATTGAGGCAAGGAAGAATGATCTTCTTCTTCTTCTTCTATTACATAAAAGGAATGTACAAGAATGACCTAAAAACAAGAATACAACAAGTGCAATATATAAAGACCAGTACATAAGGAAAAACCTAATGTCCGCGAATGAGTGAGCTGGCAAGAAACAAATGTGCCATCACTCTCGGTAGATAAATCTAATAAAGCTCAATGAAGTATCCCTGACATATACTGGCGTGACCACTATACATGTCAGAGAAACGAAAAACTAATACGTGTCATCCTGGATCATCACATGTTGAGCTTGATATCTCAACACTCCCCCTCAAGCTCAACGCCATATCCTGTAATCCAAGCATCTTCCGAAACTTCTTCAACTTCTCAGCTCCAAGTGCTTTGGTGAAAATATCAGCAACCTGCTCATCTGTTCTCACATAAACAAGATCAATATCACCTGGTAATACCTTCTCTTTGATGAAGTGATAATGTACCTCGATATGCTTTGTTCTAGCATGGAAAACAGGGTTCCGTGCTAATTGTATGCTGCTAAGATTATCACAATAGATAGTGATAGGCTTTTGCACTTCCACACCTAAATCTGCAAGTAACATCTCCAGCCATGATGCCTCACATGCTGCCATTACAGCACCTCTATACTCAGCCTCTGTACTAGACAAAGCAACAGTGGGTTGCTCCTTACTGCTCCACGTAATAGCTGCACCTCCAAGTGAGAAAAGAAAGCCACTAGTAGATCTTCTATCTGGAGTACGACCAGCCCAATCTGCATCGGTGTATCCATGAACCTGCAAATCTACACCAGCTTCATAAAACAATGCATAATCAAAAGTAGCACTCACATAATGTAGAGTGCGCCTCAGAGCATCCAAATGTGGCTTCCTGGGAACCTGCATAAACTGACTTTCAAGTCCAACAGTATAACTTAGATCAGGCCTTGTAATTGTGAGATATATAAGACTTCCCACAATTTTCCTGTACATAGTAGCATTTTCCAATGCTTCACCTGATGTAGTATCCAATTTCAAATTCTGATCTAATGGCATAGAAATTGGCTTACAATCAGCCATACCATACTTTTGCAGCATATTCAAGGCATATTGCCTTTGCGACATCCATATACCTGTTTCTGTATGTATAAACTCAATGCCCAAGAAATAGCGCAGCACACCAAGATCTTTCATGTGGAATTCTTGCATAAGAAGTTTCTTTACCTCTTTGATGCTTTGTTCATTATCACCACCTACAATCAGGTCATCAACATAAATAGCCACAATAGTGATGCCATCATCAGCCTTCCTTGCATATAGTGAGTGATCTGCATCACACATAGAGAACCCAATGCTGGTTAAGTAATCAGCAATCCTTGCATGCCATGCACGAGGGGCTTGCTTCAGCCCATACAAAGCCTTTTGCAACTTGCAAACATATTCTGGATGCTTTGAATCTTCATATCCTTGTCGCTGGTCCATATATACTTCTTCCTGTAACTCACCATGTAGGAAAACATTCTTCACATCCATCTGATGCAAAGTCCATCCTTTTGCTGTAGCTAATGCAACAAGTGTTCTGACAATAGACATTTTAGCTACAGGGCTGAATGTTTCCTCATAATCAATGCCATATGTCTGTGCATAACCTTTAGCTACCAATCGTGCTTTATACCTGCTTTTGCTACCATCAGCATTATGCTTTACCTTGTAAACCCATTTGCAGCCTATGGATTTCTTTCCTTGCGGCAATGGAACCAGCTTCCATGTATCATTTCCATAAAGTGCAACCATCTCCTCATCCATAGCTTTTTCCCAATCTGCATTACCAATTGCATCTTCAAAACAAGAAGGTTCAACATCTTGTATTACCTTTGTCATGTAGGCACAATGGCGAGCCATGTAACTATCATATGTCAATCGTTGCACTGAATTACGCATCCTCCCAGATCTTCTTGGTCCTGGGTCACTTCTTCTTGTATCATCTGCATGTGCCCTTCTTACTCCTGGAGTCTTCACAGAAGGCAATCCAAGTTCCTCATCAAGACTCTTTTCTAAACCGCTTGAATCTCCATCAACGTCTTCAAAACCTGCACATGTTTTATGACCAGCAGAAAGCTTTTCTTTACCTTTCTTGGATGTATTTGATGAATTTGTTGGACTGAAATTCCCACATAATCTTCCACTCCATGGATTTGAGTTGGAACTATTGCTTGGTGATGCATCTAGTCCACTCAAAACCTGAGATTCTGCACTTGATTTTTCAGCATTTTCTTTGTCATTTGGTTCAAGACTCAGTCCTTCTTTGGCATCTGCATAGAAGCTTGACATTTCATCAAATACCACATCTCTGCTCACCTTCACCTGTCGTGTGAGTGGGTTATAACATTTGTACCCCTTTTGCTCAAGGGAATATCCAATGAATACACATTTTTCTGCTTTCGGATCAAGCTTTGTCCTCAACTCATCTGGAACATGTACATATTCAATACAGCCAAAAACTTTCAGATGTGATAAGTTTGGCTTTTTACCTGTAAACTTCTCTTCAGGTGTAACTTGATGTACAGCAGCAGTCGAAGTTCTGTTCATGATGTATACAGCAGTATGCACAGCTTCTGCCCAATAACAATGAGGCATATTCTTTTCAGCCATCAAGGCTCTTGCTATTTCTGCAATATGTCTATTTTTGCGTTCAGCAACACCATTCTGTTGTGGTGTGTACCTGCATGAAAACTGATGCCGAATTCCATGATTTTTTAGAAAACTGTTGAACTCATTTGACATGTATTCACCTCCTCCATCAGATCTTAATGTTTGAATGTACTTCCTTGTCTGCTTTTCCACGATAGCTTTAAAATTCTGGAAGTGAGTGATCACCTCGCTCTTCTCTTTCATGAAATATACCCATACTTTGCGTGTATGATCATCAATGAAGGTAACATAAAACCTGCAACCACCCATAGATGTGGTCTTTGTTGGACCCCAAACATCTGTATGTACTACTTCTAGTACATTCTCACTAACATGCTTGTCATGTGGAAATGATGCTCGACTGTTTACCAAATTGACATGCTGCACATACCTTTTGCATTTCTGCAACTTTAAAATTTGGTAGTCCATGGACAGTCTCCTTTGACTACATCATTTTCAGCCTTTGCAAGTTTGCATGTCCAATCCGTTTGTGCCATATCTCTATATCTGCAGTAACTCCTGCACCTTTTGCAAACATGGCTGCATTCATTTCAGGAATCTTCACATTTAAGGTGAACATCCTACCCACTTTGTTTCCTTTGGCAACCAATCGTCCATCCTGCTTGTACTCTTCTACATATAATCCATCAGCATTGAACCTGGCTTGTAATCCCTGGTCAACCATTTGTCCAACAGAAACTAGATTCTTTGTTATATTTGGAACATGCAACACATCAGCAAGATGTTTTACCTGATGGAGAGTGTTAATCTCCAAAAGAACAAGTTAACCTTGAATTTAGATCACCTCTATATCAAGATCAACTTTAGACTCCACCTAATTTAGAGAATCTTCACCAAATTATCAGAAAATTGATTATTCTGAAAATTTCAGTTTCTTCAGAAAAGTCTGCTGCAGATTAGTCACTCATTGACTAATCAATCCTGTAAAGTTTTTGATAAAACTTTGCACAACACTTCGCCTTAAGGTTGCGCAACTTTGCCAAGTTAAATCTCTCAAAAAGATTAAGTACACACTGAGAAATGTGTGAAACACTTTACCTATGTCTGAAAGTGCTTCTCTGCAATGGCGACTTTGACACCTGCAACTTCTTAGCACTGGTTCTCCCAAAGTAAATCCCGTTTGATCAAGATCTTTTAGCCATAGATAGCTTACCTTCCAACTTAGATTTTAAGCCCTCATTTGTGTAAAACTTTACACTGTAGACTGAGCAATGATCATTTCATTGAAGATGAAATGTGCGCCAGATTTCTCGACTGTTAGAACATTCTTACATATGAATGTTCCTAATCAAAATTCTCACAGCCTGATTACAATTAACCTCTCAAATTCTAGCCATAGATAGATTAGCTATGGACTTAGATACGTGCAAAAGGATTTCTCAAAAGATTAAACACAGAGGGAGCAGACAGCAAAATATCGGGCACAAAATTTTTCGATTTCTCAGAAAATTTACATCTAAGTGAGGATGGACAATTCACTCACTCTTCATGTGTCTAATGACACTAATTTGTCTCTCCCTATTCTCAAATCTCTTCTGCTCTACTTGCCCGACATTTTCCAACATATTTATAGATGAATATATACAAGTGTATGACTTAAACAAGGGTATAAGTCAGCTAATGTACATATGTGTACATATCTTTGAGTTTTCTGAAAATGTCCTTCCTTCAACCATCTGACTTTGTTTCCTTCTTGACTCCTTGACTTCATTTCTCCATAATCCTTCAATTGATGATTGTCATGCACCAACAGCTCCCCCTCAATCATTAATTGAGGTTCTTTTCTATCTTCTTTACTCCAGCCATATCCTTGAATCTTTGTAGTTTTGGTCCATCTAGACTTTTAGTCATCATATCTGCAACTTGATCTTTTGTGGGAGTGTGTATGACTTCAATCTCCTTCTCAATGACCTTCTCTCTCAGAAAATGATACTGTATTTCAATATGCTTAGTTCTAGCATGAAATACAGGATTAGCTGCCAAGTATAATGAACTCATATTGTCTCCACAAATAATAGGAGTACTCTGAATCACATCAAAAACTTTCAAAAGTGTCTTTAGCCATATTACCTCTTTTGCAGCTTCCACCATACCTTTATATTCTGCCTCTGTGGATGACAAAGCAACTGTATGTTGCTTCTTGGAACACCATGAAATCAATTTGTCTCCTACATAGCACAAGTATCCATGTGTTGATCTTCTATCATCCACATTACCTGCCCAATCTGCATCACTATATATCTTGATTCTTGTATCTGAAGTAAACCCATAGTACAACCCTTCTTTGAGTGTACCCTTGATGTACCTAAGTACTCTTTGTCCTGCAATCCAATGTTCCTTTCTAGGACAATGCATGAATTGTGAAAGCACACCAACTGCATATGACAAGTCAGGCCTTGTCAATGTAGCATAAATCAAGCTACCAACCAAACTTTGATAAAGTTTCATATCTCTGAACTCTTCTCCTCCAAACCTAGACAATTTATGGTTCACTTCCAAAGGTGTAGGTGCAACCCTGCAATCTTCCATTTTAAATTTGGTTAGCAAATTTTTAAGATACCTTTCTTGAGTCACATATACTCCATGTTGAGTATAAGAAATCTCCATTCCCAAGAAGAATGATAGGTTCCCCAAATCACTGATTTTGAACTCTTTCTCCATCTGCTTCTTGATCATTTGTATCCCTTTATCATCTGTTCCTGTAAGTATTATGTCATCAACATAAATACACACATAAATGAATCCATTTTCACTTGCTTTGACTAGCAAGCTACTATCTGCCTTTGATGCTTGAAATCCAAGATCATTCAAGAATTTTACAAGCCTATAATTCCAAGCCCTTGGGGCTTGCTTCAACCCATACAAAGCTCTCTTGAGCTTACATACATAATTTGGACTCACTTGATCTTTGAACCCATCTGGTTGCTCCATGTAGACTTCATCTGAAATGTAACCATTCAAGAAAGCATTTTTAACATCTAATTGAGACAACTTCCAACCTTTACAAGCAGCAATTGCAATGAGTGTCCTGATGGTTGTCATCTTTGCCACAGGACTATAAGTCTCATCATAGTCCACTCCATATGTCTGTGCATACCCTTTCACAACAAGTCTAGCTTTGTACCTAGACACACTTCCATCTGCAAATCTTTTAGTCTTGTAAACCCACTTACATCCAATGATCTTCTGACTATTAGGTTTAGGAACCAAATCCCATGTTTGATTCTCTATCAATGCATCATACTCCTCTTGCATAGCATCTTCCCAATTCTTCTTCCCTTTGGCTTCTTCATATGTAGAAGGGTCTTCATCTGCTTTTACCAAATAAGCATAATCTTTAGTAGTCAAGAATGAAGTGTCATAGCTATACCTTGTAGGTTGCCATTTGTGCCTAGATGATCTCCTAACTTCTGCACTTCTTGAGGTCTCTGGTTCATCACATTCTGGATCAAACCTTGGCCTCTCTTCAACTTCAATCTGCACTTCATTACTCTCACTTTCATCAAGTAATTGAACCTTTGCTTTACCTTTTCTTTGTTCCACTACTTCTTCATCATCTGCATGTACATTATATTTACCTGCATACCAAGTACCTTGCTCATCAAATGTAACATCCTTAGATACAATAAATTGCTTTGTGGATGGACTCCACAACCTGTATCCCATTTGCTTATCATCATAACCAATGAATACATACTTCTCTGCCTTAGGCTCCAACTTATGCCTCAATTGAGATGGCACATATGCATATGCCAAGCATCCAAATATTCTGCAATGATCCAAGGTAGGTTTCTTACCCCACCAAGCTTCATATGGTGTCATACCCTGCAAAGCTTTACAAGGCAATCTATTAACCAAATATGTAGCTGTATTAACAGCCTCAGCCCACAAATAATTTGGGCAATTCTTCTCTTTCATCATGGACCTTGCAAACTCAACAAGAGTCCTATTTCTTCTTTCTGCTACCCCATTTTGTTGAGGAGAGTACCTGCAAGTAACTTCTCTCTTTATACCTGCATTCCACAAATAATCATTGAACTCATTTGAAAAATACTCTCCCCCTCCATCTGATCTTAGTCTCCTCAATTTTTGACCTGTAATCCTTTCTGCATATGCATGATAGTGTTTAAATGTATTAAACACTTCTGACTTTTCCTTAATCACATAAATTGTGATCCACCTGGTAGCATCATCAACATATATGACATAATATCTTGAACCATTTATACTAAAGTCCTTTGAAGGACCCCACACATCTGTATGCACCAATTCAAGTCTTTCTGAATACATAAATCCATGCTTGGAATAGGATTGCTTATGAGCCTTACCTAATTGACATGCCTCACATCTGTATGTCATGTGTTGACCTGCAATGTTAGGCATTCCAAGCACTGAATCATTGTTAATCATTTCTTTGATACCTCTTTCATTAAAGTGTCCAAGTCTTTTGTGCCAAAGATCCAATTCTGACACCTTCTGCTCTCCATATGTGAACATAGCATGTCCAACATTTCCTTGTACCTTCAATGTGAAAAGCCTTCCTTCTTTCTTTCCTGCAATAACTTGTTTATACCCTTGACTAGGGTCTTCCACATAAACTCCATCATTGGTAAACCTTACCTCATAACCTTTTTCCACAATTTGACCTACACTGATCAAATTCTTTGGAATTGTGGAAACATAAAGTACCTTACTCAGAAGAGTGCTCCCATCCTTAGCTTTGACTGAACCAATTGACTTTACCTTATGCTTTGTATTATCACCTGTCTGAATTGTATGATTAATTGCATTATGATCTAGGTCAGTCATCAAAGCAATATTTCCACTTAAGTGATTACTACATCCTGAATCAATATAGAACACTCTCATGTCCTCATGTGAGGTTTCACATGTATTCATAATGAGAGTCGAATCCTCCTTTTGATCTGATGCATAGTTGTAGTAGGTGTTATTATAGGATTGACTTTGGAAGTTTCTTCCACCACCTCTTCCAAAAGAATTCCTACCACCTCTACCTCTGAAATTTCCTCTCTGAAATCTACCTCCTCTTCCTCTTTGATTAAAGTTCTGATAATTACCATTGTTTTGATTATTATGCCAACAATCATGAGATAGATGATTGGTCTTACCACATATCCAACAAGCTCTTGCATTCTCTTTGTTGTTTCTGCCTCTTCCTCTACTTCTGCCATTTCCTCTTCCTCTTATGAAGTTTGCTTGGTTTGAAGTACCTTCTTCTTCACCTGATTGTTGCTTTCCTTTGTTGGCTTTCTTCTTGTCTTTAGAATACATTGCATGACCTGCACTCTTATCAACATCTCCTTTGATATCATTCTCAAAAGTTAGCATATGACCTAACAATTGATTCAAATCAGGAGTAAAGTGATCTAATGAAAGTTCTGTAGATAAAATGAAAGGCTTCCATTTCTCATCTCCTCTTAGTCCTGTGAGTATTTGTCTTACCAATTTGTCTTCTTCAATATCTTCATCAACTGCACCTAAAGAATCTGCAATGTCCTTCATCTTTGTCACATAATCAGAGATTGATTGTGAGGCCTTCTTCTTGAAGGTAGTAAACTCTGCCCATAGTGAAGCCTTCCTTGATTTGGTTGTATTTTGGAAATGCTCTTCCAAAGCATTCCAAATGTCACAAGCACTCTCAAGTCCTCTAATGTGAGGAAGCAAATAGTCATTGACTGCCATGTAGATGATGCTTCTTGCTTGAGCATCCTTCTTCATCCAATTCTTCAAATCTGCAAGCTCCTCCCTAGTTGGAACACTAGGATCTCTGAATTCTGGCTTTTCTTCATCTCCTGTGATGTATCCTATCAGATCTTTGCTCATAAGGTGAGCTTCCATCCTCATAGACCATGCAGGATAGTTCTCTCTATCCAATTTTTCAATTTGGAGACTATCTCCCATCTTTACTTCACCTGTAGCTTCAAATCTTTAACCTTTACAGATAATAAATGTACCTTTACTTCGAATGTTGCTCCTTCTGATCCTTTTGATGCTCTTTGTATGTCTTCCTTTGATCTTTCTTCAACCTTTACCCTTCTGCACCTTCAAAATGTAAAGTTTTGTATTTCTGCAATAGTCGGAGTCTTCTTCACTTCAATTTTGACACAACCTGCTCTGATACCACTGATGGAGAGTGTTAATCTCCAAAAGAACAAGTTAACCTTGAATTTAGATCACCTCTATATCAAGATCAACTTTAGACTCCACCTAATTTAGAGAATCTTCACCAAATTATCAGAAAATTGATTATTCTGAAAATTTCAGTTTCTTCAGAAAAGTCTGCTGCAGATTAGTCACTCATTGACTAATCAATCCTGTAAAGTTTTTGATAAAACTTTGCACAACACTTCGCCTTAAGGTTGCGCAACTTTGCCAAGTTAAATCTCTCAAAAAGATTAAGTACACACTGAGAAATGTGTGAAACACTTTACCTATGTCTGAAAGTGCTTCTCTGCAATGGCGACTTTGACACCTGCAACTTCTTAGCACTGGTTCTCCCAAAGTAAATCCCGTTTGATCAAGATCTTTTAGCCATAGATAGCTTACCTTCCAACTTAGATTTTAAGCCCTCATTTGTGTAAAACTTTACACTGTAGACTGAGCAATGATCATTTCATTGAAGATGAAATGTGCGCCCGATTTCTCGACTGTTAGAACATTCTTACATATGAATGTTCCTAATCAAAATTCTCACAGCCTGATTACAATTAACCTCTCAAATTCTAGCCATAGATAGATTAGCTATGGACTTAGATACGTGCAAAAGGATTTCTCAAAAGATTAAACACAGAGGGAGCAGACAGCAAAATATCGGGCGCAAAATTTTTCGATTTCTCAGAAAATTTACATCTAAGTGAGGATGGACAATTCACTCACTCTTCATGTGTCTAATGACACTAATTTCTCTCTCCCTATTCTCAAATCTCTTCTGCTCTACTTGCCCGACATTTTCCAACATATTTATAGATGAATATATACAAGTGTATGACTTAAACAAGGGTATAAGTCAGCTAATGTACATATGTGTACATATCTTTGAGTTTTCTGAAAATGTCCTTCCTTCAACCATCTGACTTTGTTTCCTTCTTGACTCCTTGACTTCATTTCTCCATAATCCTTCAATTGATGATTGTCATGCACCAACATTACCTTCCCGTCCTCCATAGATAATGCTATGTTTCCTGTATGCTCAATAGGATACGATGTATCATCACCTGTTTCAACATATCCAGAAACTGGCATTTTCTGCAAACTACTAAACCATTCCGCATGACTGGTCATGTGATTTGAAGCACCTGAATCAACATACCAGACATTATCATTCGATTTTGAAACACCAGCAGACATCATATTCATCATGTGATGTTGAACCATAAACAGCTTCTCAGAATCATCTGCACTTGTGGATGCATAGTTGTTTTGCTGCCTTCTGTTATTTTGATTCTTTAACCTGCAATCACATTCAAAGTGTCCAGGTTTACCATAATTCCAGCATCCTTTACTATCATTACCTGAATCATTTCTTTGGAAATTTCTGCAACCTCTTTGACTCCCCTTGCCTCGAAACTGTCCTCTTCCTCCTGCATGATTCTGTTGTTGACCTTGGTCTTGGTTACTGTTTCCTCTTCCACTTCCAAAACCTCGATCTCTACCTCTTCCTTTGCCAGAGTAGAATACCTGCTCAGAACTGGGCTTTCCTTGGGAGTTTGAGTCCTCACCAAGATTCTTTTCTTCAATAATCAGCATAGATACCAGATCAGCAAAATTCGGAATATCTTCCCTGGTCTGTATAGAAGTTCTGAACTGCTTATATGCAGCTCCTAAACCACGAAGGCACACTTCCACCTTATCATCATCATCTACATTCACGCCAATAGATGCAAGTGACTCACATATGGATTGGATTTTTAGAGTGTAGTCACTTACCGACATGCTCTTTTTC
>CM035406.1:114310726-114325726 GCA_020310875.1 Ceratopteris richardii
ATGCATGGTGTTTTCTCTCAATATGTATAGTCAATTTAATCTCATCTATTTCATTTTGATCTCATGGTGTTTTTTTTGGCATAATTGGCTATTATTACTAGTACACATATATGGCCACCTGGTTGTTGTATGATTATGTTTTGTATTGTCAAGAGCGAGCGTTGACTTCTTGTTGGCACACAAAGCAACAGAGGAATCATGCACAATACGGCAACAAGGCCAGATCATTTTTCCCCATGGGTTATGTACAACTCAAGTGATTTTAATCACTACACAAACATTGTAAATCCCGTTTTTGGTAGAATAGACTCCATTTTTGCAAGCTGAGGAGTCCTCGAGCTTGAGGAGTATTAGAAGTACCATCGTACCAAATTTCATAATTTTTAGACTTCGTTTGAGCCCTCAAATAAGCCCTAGAACCTAATTTTTAACTAGGCCGGACACTAGGTCTGGACAGGGCCAAAGCTAGTCAAAAACTATAAAAAGAGCTAGAGAGCTCATTTTTGAGGTTAGATTGTAATTGAAACGAACTTGTAAGAGCTATTGAAAGTAATCTAAAGAACTCCATTGATTCTCTCTCTTTGTCTTGCCGTGTGTGCGCGCATGTGTGTTTGTGTGTGCATGCTTGTGTGCTTCTCACTCACACACTTGTGCCGCCACTTGCTCGAGGTCTTCATACCATCCTCACGTCTTCCCGGATTGACATTAAAGGAGGTGCTACTCATCACTGAGCTACACCAAATTTTGGCGCCGTTGCCGGGGATCGAGCTTTGAGGACGAGCGTGTGATGGTAAGACGTAGAGTTGACGCGTTGGAGTGGTAGGTATTTTCTTCACTCTCATCGAATTTCTTTTACTTTCTTCACCATCTTCATCACCATCATCATCATCACCATCTCCCACCTCCATCTCCATCATCGCGAAAATTTCAGTTTTTTGACTATATCCCCATCTCCACCTCATTTCCCTCATTTCACTTGTGAGAGAGAGCGAGAGAGCGAATTTGCATGCGCTGTTTTTGCATGTTTCTTGAGCTATTTTGCAGGTTTTTTGCTGTACCATCATCCCCAGCAGTGTGCGCAGGTACGACAGGCTCTGCACAGGTCCCGGGACGACAACCTCTGTCTATCGCGACAGACACTGTCTATCGCGACAGACAGAAAATCTTAACATTTTGTGAATGCATGATTAGCACTGTAACCTACACCTTGAGGGCACTCTAGATCACTAGAAGTTTTTCAAAAATTTGCGTTTTTTCGGTCTATCGCGACAGACACCGTCTATCGCGACAGATAGAATTTCACGACAGATACCGTCTATCGCGACAGACACCGTCTATCGCGACAGACAGAATTTCACGACAGATAGCGTCTATCGCGACAGACACCGTCTATCGCGACAGACAGAAATCCGCGACAGATACCGTCTATCGCGACAGACACCGTCTATCGCGACAGACAGAAATTTCGCGACAGATACCGTCTATCGCGACAGACAGAAATCCGCGACAGATACCGTCTATCGCGATAGACACCGTCTATCGCGACAGATAGAAATTTCGCGATAGATACCGTCTATCGCGACAGACACCGTCTATCGCGACAGACCGAAAATCCACGATAGATAGCGTCTATCGCGACAGACACCGTCTATCGCGACAGACAGAATTTCGCGACAGACACCGTCTATCGCGACAGACAGAATTTCACGACAGACACCGTCTATCGCGACAGACACCGTCTATCGCGACAGACAGAAATCCACGATAGACACTGTCTATCGCGACAGACACCGTCTATCGCGACAGACAGCCCCCACGATAGATTGCGTCTATCGCGACAGACACCGTCTATCGCGATAAACAGACATTTTCGGCAAAAAATTAAGGGGTAAATTTTTGGGAATTTAGGCTAAAATTTTGGGTATATTTGCACTCTCTAGTACTCATGTACTTACAAAGGCCTTAGAAAATGCATTAAAACCCCTGAAAGGATTTGCTTGTCTAGTAACCCCCTAAACCCTGAACGGTCATAACTTTTTCATATGAAATCCATTTTCTGAGCTCTAGGGCTTGTCGGAAAGCTCGTGACATATACTACACGCCCTCAACTGTTTTTTATAAGAATACCGCGTTGATTTTCAGATAGGATATTTGGAAGTTGACACACAGAGGTGTAGGAACACCAAGGGAGCTCTAGAGGAAATTTCTAGCAATACAAAAGGGGGAACAAGGGTCATTAAAAAAGTGTCTGAAATAAATTGTCTGTCAATTGAAAGATCTACTTGGAGCTAATCTTGGGATTTATGCAGGCCTATTGAGAAGCAATTGAGAGTATTCAAGCAAGGGTGTTGCGCACGCTTGAGAATCAACTTCTCGAGCACTAAAGAGCAAGGTTCGGCAAGAAAGGTCGGAATATTCTCAACTCCTCTTCGTCAATTCCTAGCTTAGGCTAAGAACGATTAGAAGTAGGAGTAAGTCAGGGCGACGATAGGCCACTATCAAGTTGAAGACTACCTAAAAACTCAAGTTCAAGCTAAAAACTTAATCTCTGTACTGTCGACAACATAAAGGAAAGAACCTAACGTGGAACGATCAACCTGAAAGTACGAAGAACATTCAAGTATTCCTGACGACGTAGTAACAGACAAGACTTTACACACGAGGAATAACTAAAAAGAATCAAGTGACTGATACCAATTGATCGGCAACGAGGTTGTACTCTGGGCAAAAATTGGGTTAATCAGTTAGGCATATGAACCTTAGATCAGGACGACACCTAGCAAGAGAGAGACAAAGCCTTAGGTCTTCAGAGGCTAGTGTCAATCATACTGCAAGGTCTTGGGCCCAGCAGTTGAGTCACCACTCTCATTACCCTAGCTCGGATACCAGTGAATCAGGGATGTCTCAAGGCATGGACAGACCTACGGGAAGTTCAGGTGTGCCTTACCTGTACAGGGTAGAAGGCCCTTACAAAACGCAGCTAGAGTACCTTAGGACCAACCGATTAGGTGCTAGCATCTATGAGGACGGCCTAGGAAGATCGGTGGTCCAGATTAAAAATCCGGACCAATCCATAGGACTAGAGCACCCAGCTGTCAAGTTTGAAAACGGTGCATACCTGGACAAGGAAGGAACCATATACGTAGTCACCAGTCATCCAGATAGGACAGATGAATTTGGAAATGTAATTTCAGAAGCGGACTTAGGTGACTTGGAACAAGGAAACATGGGAGTGGAACCTAGAACCCCTCGAGGTAAATCAGCTCTCACTAGGATTATCACGCCTGAGTGGGTCCCCCAAGATAACAAGTGCATAGATTTGCTTCTCAATCGAGAAACGGACGAAGCCTTTTGGAGGTATAAACCGGATCACCCAATTGATATAGGAACAATCATGATCTATGAGTTTAAGGATCCAGATAGCCCAGGTAGAGTGACCTACTTAGACCACGCTTCGGAGAGGATCTTTGTGGTCACAGAAAATGATAGGCATGCTTACACTTGGAAGGGTGAATTCATTTTCCCCCAACCAAGATCAAATGTATCCTATGGTCTCCCTGGAGCTGGAACATCCCAGGCTCATGGTATGCAAAGAGACAGAAGTAAAGATAGACCAGAAGTAAGTTTTGCCAATCCAGTGGGCGGAGAAAGAACGAGAACGGAGACGAATAGGATAGAACTTGAGATGCTTAGAGCCCACAGGAATCAAAGAAATGTAGATGGATTCCCTCTGCCGAGGCCTAGAGAGCACACAAGAACCTTGAGACCCACCCAGCTAGTAAAGTCCATGAAGAATTACTTTGACGGCACAGGAGATCCCTATGATCATGTGGCGGAGTTCAAGCAAGTCTTGAGAGCTGAACAAGTTGAGGATCTATTCACGCAGTACAATGCCTTCGGTCTAACCCTGAGGAATACGGCACTTACATGGTTTCAGCCATTGGATGAGCGCCAGTTCAGGAGCATAGACCAACTCCTAGAAGCATTTATTATTGAGTTCTCCAAGAGTGGCATAAGACACAACACCTCCTCACTGATTCACAGCTTCAAGCAAACCTCTCAAGAGACTGTGAGACTTGCAGGAAGAAGATTTAGACAATATCTTGAAAGGTGCCCTGTTTCGGAGCTACCCACATCTGCCAAACAAGTAGCCTTATTCCTTGACGGATTGCTGAGTACAAAATTGAGATCCTATGTGTATCTGAAGGACCCTAGGACTATAGAAGAGTGTGTACGCATGTGCATTGACATTGAAGATAACCTAGGGGAAGAACTAGAGCTTTCCAAAATCTACAAAGATCCAGATAGTGCATCTAGTCACTCTTCCACGCAATCCACATCAATTGAGGAACTCGCAGAGAAGGTAGCTCAGAAATTAGGGGTAACTAGTAAACAAATCCCAAGGTTTGCCCCTGTGAAAAGGTGCTACACTTGTGGTGGTGACCACATGGCGAATGTCTGCCCCATTATGGCTCAGCCCCAAGTAAATCCTAGTAGCCAGTACTGCACCATAGAACGAAGATACACCAATCACACCGCACAAGATTGCCCATACAACAAGCAGGCGGTTAGGCAACCCTACCCTCAGCCCTACCAACAAGGCAGATACCAGAACCCGTACCCTCCACAACCATATGGCAGGCCACAACAGAATTTCCAACCTCAATATCAAAACCAACAAAGGCCTCAGCCTGTGCTAGCACAACAACCCCCAGCCCCAGCTAATGTGATTCCGGTAAAGTATACTGCTGCAGAAGAGAACCTGAATAGAGCTATAGTCCCTGTAACATCCTTGCTTTCTGAAAGTGACCCGAGTGACCATAGCTTTGATTCTACACATGTTGATAGCCCCCAGGCCTACTACATGCAGTCTCCTGAGCATGGTGAGTCCTATTATAACGAAGAGACAAACGAACCTAGTTGGGAGTCAGATTACACGAACGTCATGTATGCAAACCCCAACCCTAGGCCTCAATCTAGGCAGGTAAGACCTCCATTCCCAAGAGGACCGTGCTACAGATGCCAAGGAGATCACCTCATTCGTGATTGTCCCTTGCCTCCACCTACACAACCCCAGTCAGTGACGATCCAAGGCTTCTGCCAAGATTGTGGAAAAGAGCATCTCTTACGAGACTGCCCAAAGAACCCCAATAATATGCCAAAAATCACGCCCATCAATGTTACTTCCACTGCACCCGTACAGGTAGTCACGAGAGCTCAAGCAGTGAAGCAAAACCAAGGGGTAGGCAAGGAAAAGAGCCCAGACACTAGCGATACTGAGAGCCAAAATAAAAAGAGAACAAGAGCTTGGAGAGATAGCCGCGAACGCATGAAAAGGCAATGGGCAAAGAAGATGAGTGAACTTGAGGAAAGTCTACGAGAAACCAAGGCTAAAATCATAGAGATCACATCTCAACCGCACTCTCACACATTCCCACCGCTACCATCCCCATCACTCTCCATCCCTCCACCCTCTAAGACACCCCACGTAACCCACCCACCACCCCAAACAGGATCAGTATTAGCTGATCCCACTCCCGAAGACATAGACATGATGCTTAAGGCATATCAGGCCAGAATCCAAGAAGGGCCAAACGTCACGGATCATGACAAGTGCTATCCTAGAGCTGACCTAGAGATAGAAAGAACCAAACTGTGCGCGAAAATGGTCGCATTGGCTCAGACTATGTTTGAAGCCAGTCGCCTTTTCAATCACTCGGGCTCAGCCAAAATGCAATTACACTTGGATGGATTCCTAGAGAAGCTAGAGAGGATAACTGCAAGATCTGACAAGGAAGAAAAAAATCAAGACAAAGAAAAAGCAAGCAAAAACATGAACCATTCCCAATCGGAAGTTTATGTGGCCAATTCCACTAAACCAGACAGTTTCCTCTCCTTAGAAAGAATAGAGAGGCTAGTTGCACAGTCAGAAAAGGATCCTAACCCTCAAAGAAAGGAAAGGGCAAGAGAACGGATAAGCCAGCCTCTTCAGGAAGCCCATGTGCCTCCTCAAGAAGCTTATCTTCCCCCCCAAAAGGCAGATGAGCCTCCCTCGGAAGCTCACGTACCTCCACAGTCTGCCTACATTCCTTCTCAGGGAGTGTATCAGCCTGTCCGGAAAAGTAATAGAATGAGCAATCCTCCCCAAGAAGCTTGTGCTCCAGCCATTTATGAGAGCAAGGAGAGAACCAACGGAAGAATAAGCCCTCCTTCCCAGGTTGCTTATGCGCCTAATTCTACTGAGCCAGACACTTCTTCTTCCATGAATCGGTTTGCACCAGACTTCCTACGATAGATTCAAGAAGACAAATGGGATAACGAAAGTGAAGTCGCCCCTCCCTTTGAACTTGTGGATGATGCACACGACCAATTCCCACAAGACATCCCATCCATTTACGGGGAACATGAGAGTACTCAGTCTCATGAGAGATTGGACTTTGAGTCTAATTCCATACAGGAGCTACCCCACTTCACAAGTCCATGGGAAGCAAAGTCCACATGTATGAGAGCACCCACAGTCATGGTAAGGAACGACGACTCAGTCATACCTAGGAACACAGAGGTAGTGAAGAACACTAATGTGCAGTGTAATCTCAAGTTAGAAGAGATACTCAAGGTTAGACCTGAATTATGGAAACATGTAGCCAAACAAGTACCAGAGATAGCAAAACCTCGTTCCCAGGAAGGATCCCATAGGACAGTGCCAGAAATTCCCTTGGATAAGATAGGAGATATGTGTGAAGGTGAAGAAGGGAACACCTATCTTCCCATCACCTACCAGGAGTACACCACCAAGGCGATATTGGACTCAGGTGCAGGAGTTGCAATTGCCACCACCTCCTTATGGAAGCGTTGGGGCAAGCCAGCACTCAGGCCAACGAGGATGAAATTGCAGATGGCCGATGGTCACATAGAGAGACCCTTAGGATTGCTAGAAGGGATAACTCTCACCACTTGTGGTGTCGAGTTTGAGCATAGTTTTGCTATATGTGACTTCAGCAAAAATCATGCCTATGAGATGATTTTGGGAAGACCATTCATGCGACAGTTGCAAGTGGTACAGGATTGGGGAACCAATTCTTTGTACCTGCAGCACTTGGGTGTTACAACCAAAGTTAATCTCAAGGATTACTCTCATAGAGATGTCCCTCCTATCCAGTGGAATCCCATCCATAGAGCCAAAGATGATACAGAATCGGTGCATTCCATAGGGTCTGGATCCTCATGGATGCATGAAGACACCCACTTATGGATGTGCAAGGTAGCAGTAGAAGAAGAGAAGAGAGAGAAAGCCAGAGAGGTAGGTGCGAAAGAAACCCATAGATCAATCCAAGACCCAGCCTATGCACCTGTAGTTTTTCCAGACGAAGAATTTGAACCTCACGGTTGGGCAGAAATCTTAGCAACAATGGACGTAGCCATCAACGAAGAACAATGGACACCTCACTGTGATGAGGATGGCTATGATATTTCAGTCTTCTCCATAGAGCCAATCATGGGAGAGGCAGTTTTAGAAGAATGCGAACCTAGCCCTGATGCATTTGAGGATGCAAGTGACTCCGATCTAGAGTCAATCATTATGGACCCACCATTTGCATCAGATGAAGAATACTTCCATGAAGTAGAATTTCAACCCCAGAGGCATGGAGAGGTTACGACTAATGTAAGATTAGCAACACATGTGAACCCGATGGAAGAAGGAAAGAAACGAAAGAAGAGAGAAGCCTCACCAAAAGAGGAAGAATCTTTGTTTGAGGTCCCAGAAAATTTTAAGAAGTATGAGATAGATGACAGGAGAGTCATGATTAGAATGCCTAAACGAGAGGCACAATCAGGAGAGGCCTATGATAACAAAGAAACTACCAAGAAAATCGTAGTGGCCCTAGAAGAAGGAGAGGAGAGATGTACGTACATAGGCCATGACCTGACAGAAGAAGAAGAGCACGAATTGATTGCCTTGCTAAGAGAATACAGAGATGTATTCGCTTGGAGTTACAAGGATTTGAAAGGTGTTGACCCGGACATATGCTCACACACTATCCCCATGACCTCAGATGCCAAACCCTTGAAGCAAAAGCCTTATACATATAATGATAATTACGCTGCTAAAATCAAGGAGGAGATAGATAGACTGGTCGAAGCAGGATTTATCTATGAAATCGAGCACACTGAATGGGTATCCCCCATCGTAGTGGTGCCCAAGAAGAATGGCAAACTGCGTGTGTGCATTAACTTGAAGAAGGTTAATGCAGCCACAATCCGAGATAACTATCCGCTTCCCATCACAGAACATCTCTTAGAAAGAGTGGCAGGCAAGGAAGTGTACAGCTTCCTTGATGGATTTTCGGGCTACAATCAAGTAGCCATAGCTCCAGAGGATCAGCATAAGACAGCCTTTGCCACAGAATGGGGCATTTTTGCCTTTAGAGTAATGCCATTTGGGCTTACCAATGCACCAGCCACCTTCCAGAGGCTGATGTGCCATGTGTTTAAGGAGTTCCTGAGGAAGAGTCTAGAAGTCTACGTTGATGATCTCTGTGCTCATTCCAATGTTAGACAAACCCATATTCCTGAACTCAGACAAATCTTTGACAAATGTAGAGAATATCAAGTCTGCCTGAACCCAGAAAAGTGCGTTTTTATGGTCAGGCAAGGCAAGATTCTAGGACACAGTGGGTCAAAGAATGGCATATCTACCGACGAAGAAAAAGTGAGAGCCATAGCAGAGCTACCTAGGCCAAAGACTGTCAAGGAAGTACAAGCTTTCATGGGGCATTGTGGGTATTACCGACGTTTCATCCACATGTATGCTGTCATCGCAAAGCCCATGTACGGACTCTTGACTAACTTTGAGTGGACTGATGAATGCGAGAATTCCTTCCAGGAGCTTAAACGAAGATTGTGTTCAGCACCAATCTTGACCACACCAGATTGGAATAAGCCATTCCATGTTCATGTTGATGCATCCAATTATGCTATTGGATGTGTGCTCGCACAACCTACTGGTGAAGGTAATATGGATCTTCCAATTGCCTATGCCAGTAGACAATTGAATGCGGCTGAACGGAATTACACCACTACAGAGAGAGAAGGCTTAGGCATGGTATATGCAGTTAAGAAATTTAGACACTATTTGCTTGCAAATAAGTTTAAATTTTTTACTGATCATCAGGCATTGTTATATCTCGTAAACAAACCATGCAATACAGGAAGATTAGTGAGATGGTTTCTCTTGCTCATGGAATACGATTTTGAGGTTGTGGTAAGGAAAGGTAGGACTCATTTGAGAGCCGATCATCTCTCTAGGCTCACATCGGGAGAAGCCCCACAAGGAGTATCAGATGACCTTCCTGATGCTTACTTGTTTAATTTGGAAGTTGTACCACAGTGGGCTAAGCCATTGGTACCAGTATTGACATACGGGCCTAACCATCCTGTGGTAAACACACGGAATAGAGAGGTTGTAAAAGCCCAAAAGTACCACATCATGGCAGGAAGCATGTACAAGCACACAGATCAAGGGATCTTGGCTTGTTGCGTAGAAGAGGATGAGTACGCTAAATGGTTGCAATTAGCACATGTAGGTGCATTAGAGCAACACCATTCAAAGCAACGAACCTTACAGACCTTAAAGAGATTCGGAGTGCATTGGCCAACTATGGAAGCGGATGTCCAAAAGTTGTGCAAGGAATGCCCAATCTGTTGCACTAAACCACCAGTGGAACACGCCACTCTTTATCAAGTATCCATTGTGCCAGATTGGAGCGAACCACTAGTATCATTCCTAAGGACAAACACATTCCCTCCAGACATGACTCTGGCTAGGAAAAGAAGTTTAGCACAGGAAGCCTTGGATTACTCACTCATTGGTGATAATCTATACAAACGCGGTAAGGATGGTTACCTGAGACTGTGTGTCCATGAGAGTGAATATCTTAAGATCTTGGAAACTGCTCACCAAGGTGTAGCAGGAGGACACTTTGGACCAGATTGGGTGATCAAGGCGATACTATTTGCGGGGTTCTGGTGGCCGACCCTTCACATGGATGCACATACCTATGTGAAACGGTGTGATGTCTGTCAAAGGACTCAGTATCCTATACGCAAAGATGAGATGCCACTGAAACCTATGATGGGTGGACGTGCATTCTCTAAGTGGGGAATAGACTTCGTAGGTCCTATTAATCCCCCAGCCAAAGGTTCTCATGCGGAATACATCATTGTTGCAACAGATTATCTCACCAAGTGGGTAGAGGTAAAGGCTACAACAAAGAACGATGCTCAAACAACTGCTAAATTCTTGTTTGAGAATGTATTCACAAGACACGGGCTACCTATAGAGCTTGTAAGTGATAGAGGCACTCATTTCTTAAATGAAGTGATTGAAAATTTACTCCAAGAATTCTTGGTAATACACAAGAAGTCTGCCCCCTATCACCCTCAAGCTAATGGACAAGCTGAGAGCACTAATAAGATCTTATGCAATGTACTGACAAAATTAGTGAACACTAAACGCTCTGACTGGGACAAACAACTACACCATGCTGTTTGGGCATACCGAGTTGCCTACAAAACGGTACTCCAAGCCACCCCCTTTCAGATGGTATTCGGCCAAAACGCTGTGCTACCCTTGGACTTCCTAATCCCTACATTGAGAGTAGCACAAGAGCACGAATGGACGGGTCATGAGCTCTCCTCTAGGATCTTTGACCTTGAACGATTAGGAGAAACAAGACTGAGAGCCGCTGTAGGGATATATGCAGCCAAGAAGAGACAAAAGGCATATTTTGATGCCCACGTGAAGGATAAAGGCTTGAAAGCAGGAGATCTAGTCTTAGTCTATACACTAAAACAACACGCGAGGAAGCTAGAAAAGAGAGGCTACGGACCTATGATCATCAATAGGATCTCCACGAGCGGAGCAGTACAATTGGCCACATTAGAAGGTGATGTTCTCCCAAATTATATTAGCGGTTGCAGAGTCAAGTTATATCAAGAACCCCTCACGGAGGAAATGCTCAGTCGACTCAACACTGCTAAGAAACGCAAAGAGGAAGAAAAGCGAATTCGAGAAGAAGCTCAAGCTGAAGCTTTAGAACGCATCAGAAGGATGAAATTACGAAGGCAAGGCAGAGATCAGCCTGGAGCGAATGACTCTGCAGACCAAGGATTTCCCATAGCCATGTGTGAAGTGGCAGGAACAAGCTCGCATAGGATAATTGATAGACGTCCTTTCGTAACCTTAGATATAGGACAAGGAAAGAGTGCAAGGACCGTAAGAGCCTTGATTGACTCAGGTGCAGCCACTAGTGCTGTTAAATTGTCTTACTGCCAAGAATTACAATTGACTGTCAATCCTGTGGAAGCATATCTTATAGGATTGGGAGGAGTGGAAACCCCTTGCATGGGCGAGGCGGAACTTCCCCTTTACATTCATGATGAGGCAATGACAGTTAAAGTACTGGTGTGTCAAGATGAGGATCTCACTGAACCTCTAGTCTTGGGTCAAGATTGGATCTATGACCAAGCAATTAACTTAAACCTAAGAAGTGGACTTCTCCAGGTTTGGGTCAATCATAGTCGAGTTACAGTAGAATTAGACAATGGAGCACTCAAGGAACTAGGAAAGGCACAGACTCCTGGTCCTTCCAGGGATACACATGACGATGACCATGCTGTTCTTGTTCAAAACCCTGTGTTGCAGAGGAATGATATTTGCAAAAAAGGAGTCAGGGATGCAACGGAACTCCCTTCTTTTCCAAAGGCCAGAAGGAGGCAGCAACCAAAGGCGGATCACAAGCAGAAGAAGCAGAGTACTACCTATGTCCGAGATCAAAAGTACCTGCGCAGCAGAATGTCCCAGAAATTAAACCAGGTGTGGGTGCGGAAAGGCGAACAACCGGTTGCACCACCGTCAACTACACGGGCAAAGCCTCTTATTAGTAACCAACAACACGACGCTAATAAGAAGTCTTTCAGGAACTCTTCTGTTAAAGTAAAATCTATTTGGGTGCCCAAGAAGTCGACGAAGGCAAGCCCACAATCAAGACAAATTTGGGTGCCTAAGGCTTGCTTAAGGGCACAAGTAGTTACGCCAAGGCCACAACCTATGCAGCATAAGTCATCTACGAGTACAACCAGCATTCCCTCGTGCTCAACACTTAGGAACACACCAAGACCCATGAGCACACATGTAATCACTTATAAGTGGGTCCCTAAAAGGCCCCATTCCCAAACAGCGACACCGACACAGCTCTCTAGAGTCTCTACAAAACCGAAAGCAAAGCCCATCCACTGCATTTGGCAGTCTACGACCTGTAATAAACCCCCCGACCCCAATTTGTACATTCATACCCACTTACTAACTGCAGTAGTCTCCTAGGAATACACAAACATTAACTACACTCACTGTCTTCGTGCACTTACTAACCACTAACTCACCATCTACCTCATGTTAATGTTGTAACGGGGACAACAACGGATTCATTTTGTCCATTACGATGTTAACACATGATTCTATATTCTCACAGAATCAGAAAGCAAGAAGAAAAATGGCAGAAGCGACAGGTTCGGGCTCACAAGTAGGGATACTCACTGCAGGAATTGATGTGGATAGCCTACCTGTGGACGTGCCCCCGACTGAACGACCAGTGGAGATGCAACACCTTCAGCAAATCCCGGTGCCAGACCCACCTACAGGGATCACGGAAAGAGTCCATGCCAATTCTCATTGGTTCAATGGCATGCCCGGTCCATTAGGAGAGGCCAAGTATATATGGGAGTCTAAATGCGAGTATGACAGATCATGGGTGAGATTCCAATTTTTCTCCAAAGAGTTCGAGACTTTACAGAACACCGAAGATCTCCAGACCATATGGCAACGAGCAGGGTTGGCGGAATATTTTGAAGCCCCACTACCTAAACCCGATCTTCTCCGATGTTACTATTTGGTCTCCACATTACAAGCTAATGAAGATAAGGACCAACCCGGATCATTTGTTCTCCCCTCATTGCTGGGCAACAACGAGTTGAAGAGGTTTGAACTTACTGTGGAATTGGTAAGCGACGCTTTAAGTATGCATGGCACGCATGTGCCCTCAGAAAAGGATGCTCTTGTTCCCACCAACATGAAGGACAGGAAACTAGTGAAGCTGAAAGACATGGCAGCACTCACCCCAAATGTGTCCATCCCTCTCCGCATGTGCATGCAACATTTCGCCTTCCCCGGCCAAGACCGATTCACGCAACCACACAAGAAGATCTGGTTTGCTCTCTACTTGGCGGAAGCAGGTGCGTTACCTATTAAGCTACCAGTGTGGATTATAGATCAGTTGTATGAAGCAAACAAACGGGCTTCTAGGAAATTAGTGGTGAACGGATGCTGTGCACTCACACGCATCATTTACCGATGCTTGGCATATGATGTCCCCATTGAGCGTGCCTTAACTTGGGCACAATTACAAATGTTTAAAAGGCTCAAGACATCCACACATCAGTCCAAGCGCATGAGGGGCGCGATCCCGTGTGTCCAGACAAGGGAAGTCCTAACTACTCCTGAGGCATCACCACTAAGAGAGGGCACTGTACCTCCCTTTACCATTAGGATACCCAGGTCGGAATCTGACACTACGACACAACCTACCCCATCGGCTCCTCCTGTTACACCTGAATTCGAATTTGCTGCCACTGGAGAGGCTGAAGGACTGGACCCCCAGGATTTCGAAGCATTCCTACAAAGCACACAATTCTCTGATGTGGAGTTTTATTCAGAGGCAGAGGAGCAGGGCACATCCTCACGGAGAAGAAGAAAGTCTACAGACGGTAGACATGTCCATTGGAGTGACGCTCAGCAAAGTCAACAACACGGACACCCAGAAGAAGAAGAAGCATATGAAGAAGAGACCACTGAAGCCCCAGCATATACAGCAGAACTCCGAAGGCTGTATCAGATTATGGAAAGAGTGCGATCGCAGCAGTTACTCACTGAACAGAGCAGCAGAGTACTTATGACTCAGTTGTTGGAAGAAGCGGGAATTGACTCAGAGTACAGGGAAGGTCTCTTATTGATGGCAGAAACATATGGAGTTGTAGAAGCTGTGCGCACTGCCATTCAGAGGCCTTCAGTTCAATATGACCCACGAAGGTTCCAGACACGACCTCGCTCAGGTAAAAATATCCAAATCCCCGTTACAGTTGCAGAAGGGCCAACTACTACACCAACCTCCCAAACAGCTAGTCAACAGCACCCCGCCACCCATGAGGAGTCCACCGAACCACTACCACCTACTCCCCCACCATCACCTCCTAGAACAGAGACAGTGGAAATCCCATCGACCACTCAACCCACTGACCCAACCTTCATCTTTCGTACTCCCATCTCTAGTGCCACCCTATTCTCTACCACTGATAATCCAATCTTCGAAGCAAACCCCAACCCTACACAATCCGCTGAACCCCTCCTAGAGCCTGCCCTAGGGCAACCATCCCCAATGCCCTCAGCCACGGGTCATCCTGACCCTAGATCCACATTCATGGGCTTCCCTGCTACCACGCAACCCTTTCAACCCTCCTCAAATTTACGACCTCAACCCCCGACATCCCTCTCTCCATTCCTACAATCCCTCCATGACTTCCTTGCTAGGGCTTTTCAACCAGGCTCTCAACCATTCCCTGTCGTTTCAGCTCCCCACCCCACTTCACATCTATTCACCACTTCCACACACACACCACCTACCATACCAATGTATATGGCAGGCCCCACACTAACACCCACTCCTGAAGGTATGGACATTTCACCACCCACGGCACCTCCACCCACGGTTTCACCTCCTCCCGTTCCCCCTCCACCAATTTCACCCACACACACAACTTCCATAGACACATCATTCACTGTCTCCCTTCCCCAATTCCCTTCCCATGCATCTCCCACGATAAACAACCCACACTCATCTATAGGAAATGCATTGGACACCATGTTGGCTTGTATATCAAATTTAAGAA
>CM035406.1:114345726-114355726 GCA_020310875.1 Ceratopteris richardii
CTATCTATCTATCTATCTATCTATCTATCTATCTATCTATCTATCTATCTATCTATCTATCTTGATGGAGAGTGTTAATCTCCAAAAGAACAAGCTACTCTTGAAGATAGAACACCTTTATATCAAGAGTAACTCAAAACCTTTACCAATTTGGAGGATCAATACTCAATTATCAAAATTTTGAACAAACTGTGAAGAAGATGACTACACAGAAAGTCTGTTGCACATTACTCTCTCATTGACTTATCAAATGTGTAAAGTTTTTGATAAATCTTTGCACAAGGTGTCGCCTATAGTTTCCGCACCTTCTCCAAGTTAAATTAGTTCAATAGACTTAGTAGATCTTTGGAAATGATCTCATCAAGGCACCTATGTCTAAAATTGTTCTTCTGAGAAGTCGATTCAGACACCTGTAACTTCTAACACTTGGTTCTCTCAAACTAGAACCCGTTTATGCAAATGCTTTTAGCCATAGATGGCTTACTTTCCAACTTAGTTTTTGACTCCTCAATTGTGCAAAGCTTTAAACTGTGCACTGCGAAATGATCATATCTTTGACCATTGAGATTGTGCGTGTTTCAAAAGATAGTCAACACTTCTTCACATATGAATGTTCCTACTCATAATTCTCACAGCTTGTTTACAATTAGGCTCTCACAATTTAACCATAGACTCAATAACTATGGAATTACATGTCTACAAAAGGATTCTTAAAATGATCAAGCATAGAAGGAGAATGCACAGAAACATGGGGTGCAATTTTTTCTTCATTACTATAAAACTTTACATCTGGATGAGAGAGCTAATCTTCACACTTCTCCAAGTGTCTAATCACTTCTAGTTCTTCTAAATTCTTGTATTCTACACTCTCTCATGTTTGCCCAAACATTTTCCCTTGTATATATAGTCAAAAACTTTACAAGCTCATAACCATACAAAAGTATAAGTGAACTATCTCTGAATTAATGTACGTATGTATACACATCTTCATCCTTTGAACATATGCTTCATATCTTGATGTTTTCTTCAGTCCTTGACTTCCAAACCTTCATCAAAACTTCAATTGTTGATTGCTCTAAACCAACAGCTCCCCCTCAATCATCAATTGAGGTTTTCTCTATCTTCTTTATGTCTGCCATGTCTTTGAATCTTTGTAGCTTTGGTCCATCCAAGCTTTTGGTTAGCATATCACCTATCTGATCTTTTGTTGAAGTATGTATTACTTCAATCTCTTTATCCATCACCTTGTCTCTTAGAAAGAGATACTGAATCTCAATATGTTTAGTCCTAGCATGAAAAATAGGATTAGAAGCTAAATACTATGAACTCATGTTATCTCCATGAATAGTGGGTGTACTCTGAATGATGTCAAAACTCTTCATATGAGTCTTAAGCCATATCACTTCCTTTGCAGCTTCAACCATACCTTTGTACTCAGCCTTTGTAGATGATAAAGCAATTGTGTGTTGCTTCTTAGAACACCATGAAATTAACTTATCTCCCACATAACACAAGTATCCATAAGTTGATGTCCTATCATCAGGATTACCTGCCCAATTTGTATCACTATAAATCTTGATGTTTGTATCTGATGTAAACCCATAATACAAACCCTCTTTGAGTGTACCCTTAATGTACCTCAACACTCTTTGTCCTGCAATCCAATGTTCTTTCCTAGGACAATGCATGAATTGAGATAATACTCCAACTGCATATGACAAATCAGGCCTAGTTAATGTAGCATAGATCAGACTACCAACCAAAGTTCTCCTCCATATCTACTCAATTTGTGATTCACCTCCATTGGAGTAGGTGCTACCCTGCAATCATCCATTTTAAACTTGATCAACAAGTTTTTCAAATACCTTTCTTGTGTTACATACACTCCATGTTGATTGTATGAGATCTCCATGCACAAGAAATATGACAAGTTTCCCAAGTCACTGATCTTGAATCTTTCTCCATTTGCTTCTTTAGGCTTTGAATGCCTTTCTCATATGTACCTGTAAGAATTATATCATCAACATTTATGCACATGTAAATGAACCCATCATCACTTGCATTAACAAGAAACCTACTATCTGCTTTAGATACTTGGAAACCAAGTTCTTTCAAGAACTTCACAAGTCTATAATTCCATGCCCTTGGGGCCTGCTTCAAGCCATACAAAGCTCTCTTGAGCTTACATACATGATCTGGATACCTTTCATCTCTGAATTCTTGTGGTTGCTCCATAAAAACATCATCTGAAATATAACCATTTAGAAAATCATTCTTCACATCTAATTGACATAATTTCCAACCTTTACATGCAGCAATAGCTATGAGTGTCCTGATGGTTGTCATCTTTGCCACAGGACTATAGGCCTCATCTAATCTATACCATATCTTTGAGCAAAACCTTTCACAACAAGTCTAGCTTTATACCTAGACACATTTCCATCTGCAAACCTCTTTGTCTTGTAGACCCATTTGCATCTAATGATCTTCTGACTATTTGGTTTAGGAACCAAATCCCATGTGTCATTCTCCATCAATGCATCATACTCTTCCTGCATAGCCTTCTCCCAATTTTCCTTACCTTTGCCTCTTCATATGTAGAAGGGTCTTCATCTGCTTTTATCATATAAGCATAGTCTTTGGTGGCCCAAAAACAAGTGACATAACTATACTTTGTAGGTTGCCATTTGTGTCTTGATGACCTTCTGAGTTCTCCACTTCTTGAGGTTTCTGGTTCATCACATTCTGGATCAAACCTTGGCACTTCTTCAAACTCAACCTATACTTCATTGTTCTCTTCTTCATCAAATATCTGAACCTTTGATTTAGATTTCTTTGATTCACAATTTCTTCATCACCTGCATAAATATTAATTGTACCATATCCAATAAACACATACTTTTCAGCTTTAGGTTCCAACTTATGCCTTAATTGAGATGGCACATATGCATATGCCAAACATCCAAATAGTTTGCAATGATCTAGAGTAGGTCTCTTACCCCACGATGCCTCATATGGTGTCATACCCTACAAAGCTTTACATGGTAATCTATTGACCAAATATGTTGTTGTATTTACAGCCTCAGCCCATAAATTATTTGGGCCATTTTTCTCCTTCATCATGGATCTTGCAAACTCAACAAGAGTTCTATTCCTCCTTTCTACCACACCCTTTTGTTGAGGAGAGTACCTGCAAGTAATCTCTCTCTTTATACCTACATTCCACAAGTAATCATTGAACTCATTAGAGAAATACTCTCCCACTCCATCAGACCTTAGTCTCTTCAACTTTTGACCTGTAATTCTCTCTGCATATGCATTATAGTTTTTGAATGTATTAAACACTTTTGACTTGTCTTTGATCACATAGATTGTAATCCGCCTAGTAGCATCATCAACATATATGACATAATATCTTGAACCATTGATACCGAAATCCTTTGATGGTCCCACACATCTGTGTGTACCAACTCAAGCTTCTCTGAATACATAAGACCATGCTTGGAATAAGATTGCTTATGAGCCTTACCTAACTGACATGCTTCACATCTGTATGTCATGTGTTGACCTGCAACATTAGGCAATCCAAGCACTGAACCATTGTTAATCATTTCTTGGATAAATCTTTCATTAAAATGTCCAAGCCTTTTGTGCCAAAGATCTAACTCAGAGATCTTATGTCCTCCATAGGTGAACAAGGCATGACCAACATTACCTTGAATCTTCAATGTGAACAATCTTCCTTCTTTCTTCCCTGAAACAATTTGTTTATACCCATTGCTAGGGTCTTCCACAAACACTCCTTCATTAGTGAACCTAACTTCATAACCTTTTTCAACAATTTGTCCTACACTTATCAGATTCTTTGGAATTGTAGGAACATACAAAACCTTACTCAAAAGAGTACTTCCATCCTTGGCTTTCACTGATCCAATTGACTTCACATTGTGCTTTATATTATCACCTGTTTGAACTACATGATTAGTTACCTTATTCTCCAAATCAGTCATCAAAGCTATGTAGCATTCATTATCAATGTAGAAGACTCTTTGATCTTCACTTTGCCTTTCACAAGTTGCATTCATTATCAATGTTGAAACCTCCTTCTGATCTGAAGCATAATTGTAGTAGGTATTGTTGTATTGTTGGCTTTGGAATCCTCTACCTGCATTTCTTCCAAAGTAACCTCTACCTCTAAAATTACCTCTTTGATTTCTGCCACCTCTTCCTCTTGAATTAAAGTTCTGATTATATCCACCATTGTTCTAAGTATTATGCCAACAATCATGAGATAGATGATTGGTCTTAGCACATATCCAACAAGCTCTGACATTATCTTTGTTATTTCTGCCTCTTCCTCTACTTCTACCACTTCCTCTTCCTCTTAAGAAGTTAGCTTGGCTAGTTGTTCCTTCATCTTCATTTGCTTGTTGCTTCCCTTTGCTATTCTTCTTCTTATCCTTTGAATACATGGCTTGACCTTCACTTTTATCACTTTCACCTTTGACATCCTGCTCAAAGGTTAACATGTGTCCTAGCAACTGATTTAAATCAGGAGTAAAATGATCAAGTGATAATTCAGTAGACAAAATGAATGGCTTCCATTTCTCATCACCTCTCAAACTGTAAGGATTTGCCTTACCAATTTATCCTCCTCAATATCTTCATCAACTGCTCCTAATGCATCTGCAATGTCCTTCATCCTTGTTACATAATCTGAGATGGATTGAGAGGCCTTCTTCTTGAATGTGGTAAATTCTACCCACAAGGATGCCTTTCTTGACTTTGTGGTGTTTTGGAAATGCTCCTCCAAAGCATTCCATATATCACTTGCACTTTCAAGACCTCTAATGTGAGGTAGCAAGTAGTCATTGACTGCTATGTAGATAATGCTCCTGGCTTGAGCATCTCTCTTCATCTTCAAATCTGACAATTCCTCCCTAGTTGGAACACTAGGATCTCTTAACTGAGGCTTTTCTTCTTCACCTGTAATATAACCTATCAATTCTTTGCTCATAAGATGAGCTTCCATCCTCATTGACCATGTTGGATAGTTCTCTCTATCCAGTTTCTCTATCTGAAGAGAATCTCCCATCCTTTCTTCACCTGTGTATTAAATCCTTCTAGCTTTATGAGGAATAAGGAAGAGAGCTCACACACACACTCTCACTCTCAAGGAGAAGCACACACATAGATTGAGGCAAGGAAGAATGATCTTCTTCTTCTTCTTCTATTACATAAAAGGAATGTACAAGAATGACCTAAAAACAAGAATACAACCAGTGCAATATATAAAGACCAGTACATAAGGAAAAACCTAATGTCCGCGAATGAGTGAGCTGGCAAGAAACAAATGTGCCATCACTCTCGGTAGATAAATCTAATAAAGCTCAATGAAGTATCCCTGACATATACTGGCGTGACCACTATACATGTCAGAGAAACGAAAAACTAATACGTGTCATCCTGGATCATCACATGTTGAGCTTGATATCTCAACACTCCCCCTCAAGCTCAACGCCATATCCTGTAATCCAAGCATCTTCCGAAACTTCTTCAACTTCTCAGCTCCAAGTGCTTTGGTGAAAATATCAGCAACCTGCTCATCTGTTCTCACATAAAGAAGATCAATATCACCTACTAATACCTTCTCTTTGATGAAGTGATAATGTACCTCGATATGCTTTGTTCTAGCATGGAAAACAGGGTTCCGTGCTAACTGTATGCTGCTAAGATTATCACAATAGATAGTGATAGGCTTTTGCACTTCCACACCTAAATCTGCAAGTAACATCTCCAGCCATGATGCCTCACATGCTGCCATTGCAGCACCTCTATACTCAGCCTTTGTACTAGACAAAGCAACAGTGGGTTGCTCCTTACTGCTCCACGTAATAGCTGCACCTCCAAGTGAGAAAAGAAAGCCACTAGTAGATCTTCTATCTGGAGTACGACCAGCCCAATCTGCATCGGTGTATCCATGAACCTGCAAATCTACACCAGCTTCATAAAACAATGCATAATCAAAAGTAGCACTCACATAATGTAGAGTGCGCCTCAGAGCATCCAAATGTGGCTTCCTGGGAACCTGCATAAACTGACTTTCAAGTCCAACAGTATAACTTAGATCAGGCCTTGTAATTGTGAGATATATAAGACTTCCCACAATTTTCCTGTACATAGTAGCATTTTCCAATGCTTCACCTGATGTAGTATCCAATTTCAAATTCTGATCTAATGGCATAGAAATTGGCTTACAATCAGCCATACCATACTTTTGCAGCATATTCAAGGCATATTGCCTTTGCGACATCCATATACCTGTTTCTGTATGTATAAACTCAATGCCCAAGAAATAGCGAAGCACACCAAGATCTTTCATGTCGAATTCTTGCATAAGAAGTTTCTTTACCTCTTTGATGCTTTGTTCATTATCACCACCTACAATCAGGTCATCAACATAAATAGCCACAATAGTGATGCCATCATCAGCCTTCCTTGCATATAGTGAGTGATCTGCATCACACATAGAGAACCCAATGCTGGTTAAGTAATCAGCAATCCTTGCATGCCATGCACGAGGGGCTTGCTTCAGCCCATACAAAGCCTTTTGCAACTTGCAAACATATTCTGGATGCTTTGAATCTTCATATCCTTGTCGCTGGTCCATATATACTTCTTCCTGTAACTCACCATGTAGGAAAGCATTCTTCACATCCATCTGATGCAAAGTCCATCCTTTTGCTGTAGCTAATGCAACAAGTGTTCTGACAATAGACATTTTAGCTACATTGCTGAATGTTTCCTCATAATCAATGCCATATGTCTGTGCATAACCTTTAGCTACCAATCGTGCTTTATACCTGCTTTTGCTACCATCAGCATTATGCTTTACCTTGTAAACCCATTTGCAGCTTATGGATTTCTTTCCTTGCGGCAATGGAACCAGCTTCCATGTATCATTTCCATAAAGTGCAACCATCTCCTCATCCATAGCTTTTTCCCAATCTGCATTACCAATTGCATCTTCAAAACAAGAAGGTTCAACATCTTGTATTACCTTTGTCATGTAGGCACAATGGCGAGCCATGTAACTATCATATGTCAATCGTTGCACTGAATTACGCATCCTCCCAGATCTTCTTGGTCCTGGGTCACTTCTTCTTGTATCATCTGCATGTGCCCTTCTTACTCCTGGAGTCTTCACAGAAGGCAATCCAAGTTCCTCATCAAGACTCTTTTCTAAACCGCTTGAATCTCCATCAACGTCTTCAAAACCTGCACATGTTTTATGACCAGCAGAAAGCTTTTCTTTACCTTTCTTGGATGTATTTGATGAATTTGTTGGACTGAAATTCCCACATAATCTTCCACTCCATGGATTTGAGTTGGAACTATTGCTTGGTGATGCATCTAGTCCACTCAAAACCTGAGATTCTGCACTTGATTTTTCAGCATTTTCTTTGTCATTTGGTTCAAGACTCGGTCCTTCTTTGGCATCTGCATAGAAGCTTGACATTTCATCAAATACCACATCTCTGCTCACCTTCACCTGTCGTGTGAGTGGGTTATAACATTTGTACCCCTTTTGCTCAAGGGAATATCCAATGAATACACATTTTTCTGCTTTCAGATCAAGCTTTGTCCTCAACTCATCTGGAACATGTACATATTCAATACAGCCAAAAACTTTCAGATGTGATAAGTTTGGCTTTTTACCTGTAAACTTCTCTTCAGGTGTAACTTGATGTACAGCAGCAGTCGAAGTTCTGTTCATGATGTATACAGCAGTATGCACAGCTTCTGCCCAATAACAATGAGGCATATTCTTTTCAGCCATCAAGGCTCTTGCTATTTCTGCAATATGTCTATTTTTGCGTTCAGCAACACCATTCTGTTGTGGTGTGTACCTGCATGAAAACTGATGCCGAATTCCATGATTTTTTAGAAAACTGTTGAACTCATTTGACATGTATTCACCTCCTCCATCAGATCTTAATGTTTGAATGTACTTCCCTGTCTGCTTTTCCACCATAGCTTTAAAATTCTGGAAGTGAGTGATCACCTCGCTCTTCTCTTTCATGAAATATACCCATACTTTGCGTGTATGATCATCAATGAAGGTAACATAAAACCTGCAACCACCCATAGATGTGGTCTTTGTTGGACCCCAAACATCTGTATGTACTACTTCTAGTACATTCTCACTAACATGCTTGTCATGTGGAAATGATGCTCGACTGTTTACCAAATTGACATGCTGCACATACCTTTTGCATTTCTGCAACTTTGAAATTTGGTAGTCCATGGACAGTCTCCTTTGACTACATCATTTTCAGCCTTTGCAAGTTTGCATGTCCAATCCGTTTGTGCCATATCTCTATATCTGCAGTAACTCCTGCACCTTTTGCAAACATGGCTGCATTCATTTCAGGAATCTTCACATTTAAGGTGAACATCCTACCCACTTTGTTTCCTTTGGCAACCAATCGTCCATCCTGCTTGTACTCTTCTACATATAATCCATCAGCATTGAACCTAGCTTGTAATCCCTGGTCAACCATTTGTCCAACAGAAACTAGATTCTTTGTTATATTTGGAACATGCAACACATCAGCAAGATGTTTTACCTTCCCGTCCTCCATAGATAATGCTATGTTTCCTGTATGCTCAATAGGATGCGATGTATCATCACCTGTTTCAACATATCCAGAAACTGGCATTTTCTGCAAACTACTAAACCATTCCGCATGACTGGTCATGTGATTTGAAGCACCTGAATCAACATACCAGACATTATCATTCGATTTTGAAACACCAGCAGACATCATATTCATCATGTGATGTTGAACCATAAACAGCTTCTCAGAATCATCTGCACTTGTGGATGCATAGTTGTTTTGCTGCCTTCTGTTATTTTGATTCTTTAACCTGCAATCACATTCAAAGTGTCCAGGTTTACCATAATTCCAGCATCCTTTACTATCATTACCTGAATCATTTCTTTGGAAATTTTTGTGACCTCTTTGGCTCCCCTTGCCTCGAAACTGTCCTCTTCCTCCTGCATGATTCTGTTGTTGACCTTGGTCTTGGTTACTGTTTCCTCTTCCACTTCCAAAACCTCGATCTCTACCTCTTCCTTTGCCAGAGTAGAATACCTGCTCAGAACTGGGCTTTCCTTGGGAGTTTGAGTCCTCACCAAGATTCTTTTCTTCAATAATCAGCATAGATACCAGATCAGCAAAATTCGGAATATCTTCCCTGGTCTGTATAGAAGTTCTAAACTGCTTATATGCAGCTCCTAAACCACGAAGGCACACTTCCACCTTATCATCATCATCTACATTCACGCCAATAGATGCAAGTGACTCACATATGGATTGGATTTTTAGAGTGTAGTCACTTACCGACATGCTCTTTTTCTCCAATGTATGCAGCTCGTTCTTGAGTTGCAATTTCCGTGCCTTTGTATTGGTCTCCAAGCCTCTTTTGGAGTTTTGGCATCCTGTATGTGTCCAATCATGCTATCCTGTATGCTAACAGATAGCCAATACATTACCTTTCGTGCTCCTTGATTCCATTCCTCATATGCTCTTAACTGTTCTGCAGTCCGATTCCTTTCTGGTAACTGTGGAGGATTTTCATTCTCTCCTTCGATGTACTTCCAGTAGCCTTTTCCCATCAGGAAATTCGTCATTCTGAATCTCCAAGCATGGAAGGTGTTCTTGTCCAGCTTATCGCTCATAAGCTGACTCATTCCATCTGCGTTTGCCATTTCTGCAACAATTCACAACACCGCAACACACTACAAGCAGCACTTCTACTTGAACACTGTCGCACTATGACGTGACATTTCGATCTCAGAAAAACACAGTTTTCATGTATCAACAGTACACGCAATCGCTTGAAATTTTGGACCTGGAATATATGAGTGTCGCCGAACACAATGCAAGTTACAGTTTCTGAAACTGACTTGGTTTTTCAGTGGGCCCCACCTTGC
>CM035406.1:114368226-114375726 GCA_020310875.1 Ceratopteris richardii
CAGAGCATTAGAGGTTGAAGAGACAAAGCATTGGAACTGAAGTGAAGCAAAGGAGAAGCTACAAATCAAGGGGGAGCTTCATAAAGTCAAGGAAGAGCACCACAACATATTTGAGGTAAACTTCAATCTTGAAAGTTTTCAATGGCTGATTTAGGACAACAAGTTGAGAAGTTAGACAAAAATAATTTTTAGTCTTGGAGGTATAGAATGACAAATTACCTTAAAGGTAAAGGTTTATGGAGTCTAGTTAGTGGAGATGTTCCACAACCGTTGGACCTTGAAGATCCCAAGGTTACTCTAGCACAAAGGAGACAATTTGCTAATTGGGAAGAGAGGAATGAAAGGGTGATGTTCCTCATTTCACAAGTTATTTCTAACACTATGATTGGTCATGTGCAAAGCTTAGAAACAGCCAAGGAGGTTTGGGAAGCATTGGAGAAGGTGTATGCTACCTGAACAAGGTCTCAGAGGATGCAACTCAAGAATGAGCTCAACAACATGAGGAAAAGCTCAAACCAAAGCATTAGTGAGTATACATTGAGGATCAAGGAGCTTCGAGATCAGCTAGCATTAGTTGGATGCAAGATAGAAGAGGAAGACATCATCCAAAGAGCCCTCAATGGCTTGAGGAGTGAAGAAAAGTGGAAGCCCCTCATCACAAACATTCTTTATGGAGATCCTCTCCCAACATTCGACGAGATTATACCAAATCTTGTGGCTAAAGAGGTTGCTCAACAAGGAGAAGGCAACAAAGGTAAGGACAGCCATAGTCAAATGTTATATGCAGGTCGAGGTAGAGGAAGGAACTCAAGAGGAGGCTCGAGAGGAAGAGGAAGAAGCTACAACAACACAAATTTCAGCCAACACAACTTGGAGGACAACAAGGACAACTCAAATGATAACACACATGGAAGAGGTCAAGGAAGAAATAGAGGAAGAGGTCGAGGTTCATACAATCCTCATAAAGGTATAACATGTTATCATTGTGGCAAACTAGGACATTATGCAAATGATTGTTGGCAAAAGAATGGAAGGCTGAATGGAGGCAAGAGCCAAAATAACTATGTGAGTACATCAAGTGAAGGAGACAAGCAAACCATGCTTGCCATGAAGCATGAGTACAACAACTCGAGAAGTGATGATAAAAAATGGTTCATAGATTCAGGTTGCAGCAACCATATGACATGCCAAGAAGATTTATTCACAAAGCTTCAAGCTCCACGTGGAAAAGGATGTGTGGAGAGCGGTGATGAAACTCAACACGCAATTGAGCATGTCTGAGATATCAAGCTTGGAGATAAGAAGGTATTGGCTGATGTTCTTCTTGTTCCTACTATTGCAAAGAATTTGATTTCAGTAGGACAAATGGTAGAGAAAGGATATCATGTTATCTTCAATGAAAAAGGCTGCTTCATAAAGAATCCAAAAGAAGGATTCAAGGTCATTGCTCAAGGAAGGAGAGAAGGAAGGATGTTCACTTTGGACATTCAACAACCACATGGAAAGGTGATGTATATTCAGTTTGGAAACAAGAGGATTGCTGAAATCAATTTGTGGCACAAAAGGTTTGGACATATCAACATTCCCAAGCTCAAGGACATGAGCAACCATGAAGTGGTTAGAGGTCTTTCAAGATTCAATGATGTTGGACTACATGAGTTTTGTGAAGCATGCCAACTAGGAAAGCAAACTCGACAACCATTCAAGAAGAGCAACTATGTGGCAAGGAATGTCCTCGACTTGATACACACGGATGTATGGGGACCATCACAACAACCATCAGTGGCTGGTAATAGATATTTTGTCACTTTTATTGATGATCATTCGAGAAAAGTATGGATGTTTTGCATAAAACAAAAATCAAATGTGTTCTCCATGTTCAAGAGATTTAAAGCACAAGTAGAAAAGGAAACAGGACACTACATAAAGACCTTGAGGTCCGATGGAGGAGGAGAATATTTCTCCAAGAATTTTCAGATTTTCTTTATGAAAATGGCATCAAGAGACAATTTACATGTAGGTACACGCCTCAATAAAATGGAATAGCTGAAAGGAAAAATTGACATATCATAGAAGTTGCAAGATGCATGCTCAACGAGATGAAGATGCCACTAAACTACTGGGTTGAAGCAACTAGTACGGCTGTATATTTGATGAAAAAGTGCACAACGGTTGGAGTGCATAATCTAACTCCCGAGGAGGTTTATTCTGGTAAGAAACGTGACCTTACACATCTCAAAGTTTTTGGATGTGTGTGTTATGTTCACATCCCTCAAGAACTAAGGACAAAGATGGAGGTAAAGTCAGAAAAATGTATTTTCATTGGATATTCATTAGAGCAAAAGGGATATAAGTGCTACAGTCCGGTGACAAAGGAGCTACGAGTCTCACGAGATGTGGTATTTGATGAGCTAAGATCATGGTTTGGAGACAAAGGGAAAGAGAAGATTCTTGAAGAAGATTGTGAAGATGATGGAGGTGCTGTCCAAGAAGAATTTCAGCAAACAAGCACTCAAATGTTAGGTCCAGAAGCTTCTACATCACATGGAGAAAGCTCAACATGGAAGCGGAGACTAAGGAGTCATTCCTCATCATGAACATCAGGTTATGAAAGATTTGAAGTTGAAAGTGCTGCCCAAAATAGTGATTCAAATGCAAGTGAAGAAGAGTATGAAGAGGTAATTACACCAAAGGTAAAGTTGAACTAATTGAAGAAGCAATATTGAAAAGGAAATGAAAGGAGGTCTTCAAGAGCAAGGTATCCAATTCAAAGGCTGAGCTATGATAGTTTTATTGCAAAGCATTTTACATATATGACACAGGTGGTCAAAGACAAAGAACCGAATGCATATGAAGAAGCATGTACACAAAAAGAATGGCAAGAAGCTATGCAAGAAGAGATAAAAGCTCTCAAGGACAATCACACATGGGAGCTAGTTCCAAAGGCTGAAGGCATGAAGATTGTTCCAAATAAATGGGTGTTTAAAATAAAGAGAAATGATGATGGTTCTCTAGCTAGGCATAAAGCTAGACTAGTAGCAAAAGGATTCAAGCAAACTCACGGCATCGACTATGAATAGACTTTCAACCTGGTTGCAAAGATAGGAACAATTAGAACCTTGATTGCAATGGGTGCAACAAGGAGATGGCCATTGTACCAACTTGACATAAAAAATGCTTTTCTCAATGGTGAACTTCAAGAAGAGGTATACATGAGTCAACCGATTGGATTTGAAGATAGAAAGTATCCAAAATTTGTTTGTAGATTGAAGAAAGCTTTGTATGGGCTGAAGCAAGCACCACGTGCTTGGAATCAAAGATTGGTCGAGTACCTCACAAGGTGTGGGTATAGTCCAAGTAATGCAGATCCCTCTCTCTACATGAAGAAAGAAGAAGGCAAGCAGGTATATATTTGCATATACGTTGATGATCTCATCATAACAGGAAGTAATGTTACAAGAATACAAGAGATAAAAAGAAAACTCGATAAGGAGTTTAAAATCTTTGATCTTGGTGAGCTAAAATACTTTTTAGGCATTGAGATAGTCTATGGGAAAGATGGCATTTACTTGATACAAAGAAAGTACCTGTTGGATGTTGTTTTCAGATTTGGAATGAGTGAATGCAAACCACTCATTCAACCTATGGACACAAATGTGAAGCTATTCTCAAATGATGGAGAGAAGTTACATGATGTAACTACATACATGTTGGGGATGTAAGGGTCATGTGACCTTACCCCAATATTCATATATACATCATATATAGAGGATTGCCTCTTTTGAGGCTCCCGTGCATGTCCACGCGTCTCTCCTCTCTTCCCTCTCCCTCAATCTCCTCCTTCCTACTCTTGTTCTGCACATCAAAGCCCTTCATTGGTATCAGAGCATGTTGAAGGCTGGTGTGCAAGAAGCTTCAATGGAAGCTTAGGTTAGAAGGGGTGAAAGTGCAGGTCGGCATCTCTCAACAACAGTTCAGTATTTCAGTCATAACTCGAGCTAAGAAGCTCGGATTGATGTGTTTTAAAGTTCTGTGCGTAGCTGACAAAGAGGGCTACAATTTCACAGAAGGGCATACAACCCGTTTCAGAGTTTTAGACTGCCGAAAAATCGAAAAACTTAGACTGTTGTAAAAGACGAATCTACATTCACTATGACAGCAGGTTAGTTTTTGGATCATAGCTTGAGTTCTACATATCGGAATGCGATGATTCAACTTGCTATGCATAGCTTGTAAAGATAGCTACAACTTTGTGATAGAACGCAGATTCAGATTCTCAATGCAAGGTCACCGAAACTGCAAAATACAGAGTAGCAGTATTGCAAGTGAAAGTGAAATTGACAATAGGTGCTTGTTTTGTGCATATCTTGAGCTACGCACCTCCGATTGAGGTGTTCTTTATCTCGTTACATAGCCAAGAGTTAGATTTTGAAGTTTGCTGAAGATCAAAAATTTATAATCAGATGTTATCACGTCTGAAACAGCAAAATACAGAGCAGTACATTTTCATTATAAGAACCCTAATTGCACTTGGAGGTTGAATTTGCTTTGGAACTTCTTCAAGAGAGAATTTTTGGTGTGCAAGCTCTTATTCTTAGAGCTTGAAGGCATTGTACATGTATGATCATTATGGTAGCTCCTCCATATGAGAGTAGAGCATGATCTTGTCACATGTTTGGCATGTAAAATGACATTGTGGTATACTCCTTTTTGAGATTTATGTCATCATAAGTTCGATCATGGATGTATAGTGGCATTGTGGTCTATATCTTGCTTATGTCACTTGGTTATGGATTTAGTTACCGGTTGCACACAGTTCTGTGAGAGTTGATTATGGATCTTGGATGGTACTTGTATCTTTTGTTTTCTTTGCAGGTACATGATCTAGATTGGAGCCTCAGTTACACATTCGTTTGTCACCATTATTAGCATTTGGTCATTGATTGATATGTATTTGCCAGTTTGAGTCTTGGCATATGTGGATGGTGATTCCCAGATGGTTATTTTGGTTCTAGAGTTCATTTTACAGAGGAGATGTTGCCGAAATTTCATCGGCTTTTATGCTAGAAAGGAGCTCTAGTGGATCTTGAAGCTTGTGCGATAGCTTTGGATCATTGTTTATCTCCATTCATTTGGACTTGGTCACAGGTTATTTGTGATAGGTTGGACCATCTTGCAGGATTTATTCTTGAGTGGGAGGTGCATCACCATTATATTGGCATGTATTGCCATGCTTTTTGGCATGTGTATTTGCCATTATCTTTGATTGGATCAGTGACAGGTGGTGATAGATTACTAAATGTTCTTTTGCTATTGGTTATCTTGTTTGATTGCTTAGTTTACAGGGGATACTCTGTCGAATTTTTTCCACGATTCATTCATATCTACTTGATCACTTTGGAGACATGGTGAGCATGCTTATGCTCATGGTTTTATGTGCATGCTAGATGCATGGTTATGTGATAGGTGGTTCACATGGTTCCTTCTCCATCGAGACATTTGTGATGTGAGTTATGCATATGGATATGCAGGCGTGATCCCATTGAGGATAGAGTATTATTTCTAGTCTCTTATTACATTGCTAGTTTTAGAATACCAGCATGGTGTCTTCTTGGTTTGATGGCACTGACTTTCAGAGATGGAAAGCTCAGATGTCGCATACATTGGCTCGTGCAGGGTTACACATGTATGTGCATAGAGATGCACAGAGGCCTAGTGACATGTCCGACCATGTATGGATGGATATGGATGCATTGGCCAGCTCCACTATTCGATTACAGCTTGTGGATTCTATATATGAGTCCGTTATGTATGAGGAGATGAGTAGTGCATTATGGTAGAGACTACATGATATGTATGTGAGTCCATCGACTCATGTGAGACATAGATTACATCGATGACTTAGATGTTGGAATTGTGGTCATGAGGGCCATATTCGACGACATTGCTTCAGGCGGATGCGACGACGACGTCAGAGATATGCATGTGATGCAGGTCAGGTAGTGGTTTCAAGAGAGCCTATGGCAGTTGATTATGCCAGTGATGGTGATATCACTTTCTCCTATGGTTCATCTTAGGATTCCTCTTGCTCATTTGATGGCACACATATGGTTTGGTTGCTTGATGCATTAGCCACTTTTCATGTTACTCCACATCATGAGTGGTTTTGTCGATTCTCAGGTGAGAGTTGTGGATGTGTGCACTTGTCCGATGGTACAACATATGACATTGAGGGTGCAGGAGATGTATGCCTTATGCTACCTAGTGGAGCATCACTTATGCTCAGACATGTACGCTATGTGCCTTCATTCCCTTTGAGCTTGATTTTAATTAACCAGTTATAGGAGAGCAGATGTTATGCATTCCTTGGTGAGCATCATTTTCAATTGTAGTTGGGACAGCTTATGCTTGTCAGAGGTGCTAGGATTGGGCACAGGTATCCACTGCAAGTACTTCATGTGAGAGACAGTCTCGTCTCAGTGGGAGTTCAGCCTTGTGCGATGTGAGAGTCGTCATGTCTCATTTTATCTACCTACACATAGGTATGTTGACATTCATGATGCACATGTATGGCAGGATCGAGATGCTCAGATGGATGCAGATATACAGCATGTTTTGGATGCTCATGATGCTTATGTAGAGCATGCTTTTATTCATCATATGGATGCTCTTATAGAGCACACTTTGGATGATCAGGTAGATGCTTTAGAGCATGATGTGGATGCTCCTATAGAGCATTGTGATGATACTCACTTAGAGTTAGATCATCATATGGATCTTGGTGTTGATGTTGTGCAGTTAGGTCATGTGGAGCATGATGATACACTTGGTGTGGTAGAGCATGATAGCTCTTATGATACACAATGTATGCCAGAGCATACTAGCTCTCAGGATGCATAGCTAGACACATCCTTGGTTGAGAGGATGACTGATTTAGATGTTGATGAGTCAGCAGTTATGCAGACATTCTTGGATTCGCTCTTACCAGATGTTGACACAGATATGTCATGACATGTTGGTCTTGATGATGGTGCTTTGGATGCCTTGGATACAGGCATGGCTGATATACTTAGGTTAGCCAGGATAGCACAGGTTTCATCAGCATTCGGGAGTCTAATGTACGAGTCATTATGCTCGAGACCAGATGTTGCAGTTGCTATTGGAGCATTTGCACTTGGAGTTGTCAGTTGTTCGATGATTGACACAAGCATAGAGTGAGTGGGAGCTTTGCAGGAGCTTCATCAGTTCTTGCATCAGTTAGATATGAGCTCGACTCTTATCGATATGAGTCTAGAGCAGTTTGAGGTGCATGGATACACCTTGTTCGAGGCAGTTGGTGTAGGCTGATCTGTATAGGTTGAGATCCGCTTCCTGTACATTATTGTATGCTCCTACATCATTCTTTGTATATGTTACCACTTATGGTCACATTGACCCTTAGTGGGAGATTGTTGGGGATGTAAGGGTCATGTGACCTTACCCCCATATTCATATATATAC
>CM035406.1:114383226-114500726 GCA_020310875.1 Ceratopteris richardii
ATTGCTCACTAGTAAGACCTTCATCTAGAGTCTGATTAGATTCACATCTAAGCTTCACATTGGAAGCACACGGGTGCACAACACCATTGTTGTAACTACATTATGTTTGACAATCTAAGAATTTGAGTTCTATATCTCTCAGTGTGCATCTATCTTTGTCTATGTTTTTCTCTTAACTCTGTCTATTCGTCTGTTCCCTTGTGGTGTTAATTTCTTACATATTATCAGAGCTCAGGAGGCTTAGAGTGTTGCAAAAGCAAAAACACAGAGGTTGTAGACATTTTAATGACAAAAGAGAGATGTCAACTGGTGCATCGTCATCTACAACTAGGAATCAAGGTGGTTCGTTGTTGACAACCTTACATTTACCTTCCAACAAGTCTCTATCCCATTGTAGCAGTAGGGACTTGATGACAAAGGAGTGGGAAAAGGATTCCCTTTTTAATTTGTTAATCCAAGAACAAGCTAAGCCGATTGGTGCTTAGAGACTAGTGCTTCACAAGCCACACATCAATCATGCTCAAAGGATGCAAGCAAACACACTTGTATGAAGATCCATAAGGAATGAACATGATAAAACAAGATGGAAGTATAAAAAAGTCGACTTTCTGAATAACACGACTTTTTGCATACATGTAAGCTAGAAACTTCAAAAGGTCATATCTCCCTCATACGAGCACCAAATCAAGTGATTCAAGTGCCTTTTCCATGCCATTTTTCATGTAGATTTCATATATGGAACTGGAATTAGGATTACTACAGTGTATAAGCAGGAGAGAGAGATTTTTATTCGGAAAACTTCACTAAAGTAATTACAAAAGATGAATATGACAGAGATTACTCTTCAAGGACTTCAGGATCAAGTAGAACTAACATCCACAGATTCACAATCAACCAAGCAACACAACAACACTTCCATAAAGCATAGAGAAGACAAAGAACACAAGAAATGACACATGTATTATAGCAAAAAAAGCTTCTCTTCTCATTACTCCAAAAGATACAAGTGCAAACGGGCTGAAATCCTTCACATTTGTGGCTTTTATACCTTTTTGAAGAGAATCACAATTTCTTGCCTAGAGAAAGCCGTGATTTCTTTACAATGTTCTTTTCTATAGAAATGTAAGGATTTCTTTTACCTATTTGGGGTTGGATACTCCTGGGTCACTATAGGAAGACTCTTCCTGAGTATTACAAAATTTGGAGCTCTCATATACATGATAGTCTGATAAAACACTATTGGAAGTATTTTGTCAACATTTCCTCCCCCTCCTAGACCCTTTGATGTCCTCATCAAAAACTTGGAAATATGTACATCTCTAGAGGCTATGGTTTTTCTTACTCTATTGTACATCCTACCACAGCTAGTATTTATCTCTATTTGTACAGTTCCTGGAGGTGCCTGGGCTGCTCCTGCTCTTCCATGTTGATGTTGTTGACTAGCTCTATTCAGGCTTTCCTCCAGTTTACAACCGCGATCGGTGCATCTATTGTATTCCGGTTTTGATATTCCTGATATGTAGCTTCATATGCAAGGATGCGTGCCTCGGGACCCAGAGAGACTCTTCCAAAAATCTCCGAGTCCATCTAAAAAATGTACTGCACATGCCGAATCATTTACTGATCTTTCATAGTCTATGAGCTTATACAGCCCACGACATAAAATGCCAGAAGCCATAATGATGTCAATATTTAACAGATCATGAACTGTACATCTGTCGTTAGCAAATTTCACAACCAAGTCAATCTTGGCTAATGCAGAAACTAATAACACATTTTTCTTGATCCCTGGTATAAATAAAGCATCTGACAAAGTGAAAGAACTACCATCAACAGTAGTTAAAATGATCTTACCAACTCCCATGACAGGATAATAGGAGTTGCTGGCACATGTGATAATATTCCCTATAGGGGCAGGCTCGAGTGAAGAGAAGAAACTGCGCTGCGAGGTAATATGTTTGGTGGCCCCATTATCAAAGTACCAAACATCTGAGTCTACTGCAGACATGCACTGCTCATGAGAAGACGGTTCAACGCTCATTCTTCTTCTTGCACAAAATTAACAAACTTTGTTTTCGGTGTAGAGGCCTCTGCAAGTTTTGGACAGTTCTTTATGATATGATCATTTCCTTTACATTACTTGCAAAACAATTTCTGCTTTTCTGATTTCTTCTCATCTTTGTCTTCCTTCTTTGAATGTGCAACATTTGCAGATTTCTGCTTGCTAGTGATGAGCTCCATTTACCTTTACCCTTCTGATTAACCAAGAAAGCTTAATCTGCAATACGCATAATAGACCTGTTTTTCCTAGACTGATCTTCCTACAATAGAAAAGAAACTAACTCCTCAAATGACAAGGCATTTGGAAAGAGTAGAGGAAAAACTCTGATATGAATCACGAAGACCATTCAGAATGGTCTGCACAAGTGAGCTATCTAGTAAACAGAAATCAATTGTTCCTTCAAGTCTTTGATCTTTGTTAGAAAACTGTCCATAGAATCACCTTCATTCATGTGCTCACTCTCCAACTGTTTTCGGAGGTAAGCAACACAAGCCTCATTCCTAGCCTGGTACAATGTGGTAAGTGTATCCCAAGCGTGCTTAACTATTCTACAAGAGCAAATGTGAGGAATAATGGCACGTTTAATAGACAAAGCTATCAATGCATGTGCATGAGCATCTCTACCATCCCAACAAATTTGCTCTACAGTAGGTGCAGCAAAACTCACAGCACAAATACGAATCTACAAAATATCATCATTTTCGACACCATCTCCATCAGCTCCAACACTTGTATTTGCAGTACTGTATTCACAGGTGTAACAGGACGTCTTTCAACACCCTACACAATATTCCACAGTCCTTTTGCAACCAATACATGTCGCATCATATAAGTCCATAACGGGTAGTTGGTACCATCCAACTTATCCTCAACAGCCAACATATGGAATACATCACTGCTTTCAGCCATGGACAATGACTAAAATACCTTGATGCAAAAAATTGATTGTATCTCAAAAAGTGAAATCAACAGAACTGCCCAGATGAATTCTGCTAAACTTGTAGCAGACTTTGAGACGCTTATACTGGAGAACCAAAACTAGTATATACCTTTGGGACAAAAAGAAAAAATATCCTGCACAAGCACTATGATGGTGCGTTCGAAGGCCGAAATGAGCTCAAATTGCGATTTCGGCCTAAGCATGCTCACCAAAATGAGCACGATTCTGAGACTACAACTAGAGGAGTGTCAAAAACTCCCTAAATGAAGCGGGGACCTGCTCTGATACCAATTGTCGGAATTAGAAATCTACAAAAGCACACGAACAACACAAGGAAGAAGAAGAGCTTGGAGCACAACAGACAATACTGAATGAATTACCACTAGAATGTACAAAGATAAGTATCACATTAGGGCAATAGGTGTATATACAAGCCACGGGAAAAGAACCTCCTAAAGAGGGAAAAAAGTGCACCGATGGTCCTAGAGTGTTCACACACATCACGACCTAAATATATCAACAAAGGCAAGGTGTGGTCGCAACAAAGGTGATGTTGCATTCATAGAAAATGCCAAAGGAGGCAAAGCCACCTCTTCAAAAGATGGAGACAAAGACAAGAATGGCAAAATGAAGTTCAAGGGAGAGTCTTTCCATTGTAAGAAGAAAGAACACAGAATCCAAGACTATTGCATTAAGAAGACAGAATAGAAGAATGGCTCTTTGAAAGGTGGCAAGGTCAAGGAGTCTTCAAACACTTGAGAAACATAGCTTGAGTTATTTGTTATGATAGAGGAGGTATGATTGTCGAGTGAAGATTCAAGGGCAAATGACTCATGGGTGTTGGATAGTGGTACCTCTCGTCACATGATGAACAGAAAAGACCTTTAGAGTTCCTTATAGCCTCTAAAGGAACCCATCACAGTAAAGGTAGACAACCATGAAAGATGCCTTGTAGAGAGAAAAGGTGCAGTTTCTTATGGATAGTAACAAAAATGTTTTTGGGACTTCCATAAGGAGGAACAACTTGTATGAGTTATCAGATATTACAAAAACTACAAGTTTGGTCACAAGTAAGTTATGGCATGAGAGATTTTCCCACATTGAAGTGAATGTTATGTACATGTCCTAGATAGATAGAGAAACAAGGTCCAACCAAAAAGCACCAAATATATCTTCTTACGGCACAGTGAAGATAAGAAGGATTATAAGCTTTATGACCTTGAGGCTAAGAATATCGTGGAAAGTTGCGATGTGGTGTTTAAGGAGGAGCAACCACATGGAGTGGAGGAGGAAAAGAGAACTTCCACTTAATCATCAGGCAAACGGGCAATCCACTATGAGCCTGGCCCAAGAGCTATCCCTCCTACACAAGAGAAGGAAGCATCATCTTTAGATGATGAGTCTTGTAATAAAGTAAGTTTATGATCTACGGATCCGCTCGGTTCAGATGGATTTGAAATGGGACACCGTTTGATTATCTGTGTGTATGACCAAAGATCTCGAGTTTAGACTTACTAGGAGGTCTTGTGCTCTTGTGAAACAAGTGATTCCCTTAGCTTAGTGGTTAATTCTCAAGGATGTGAAGGAGGAGGTCTTGTGTTCAATCCCCATGGGAGGCATGGGGAGAGTATTTTGCCCAAAAAGATCTAGAGTCTTCTAGAAGCATCCACTTGAGTTAACTCGAGTTGGCTAGGACACTTGGCGCACATGCAGTTACATGGCCGACACATGGATGGTTAGTATCCACCTTCCTAAGAAGGCAGTCCCCTAGGGAGAGCTATATATAGAGGCATTTCGTTGGGAGGAGAGTCATCCCTCTAGCACGTGGTGGTCATAATCTTGCATTGTTGTCAAATCCTAGCTTTCATGGAGACCTTGATGCAATTTCATTATCTTCATGCTCTTCATCTACATTATAGAATACTTATTCTCTTGCATACATGTTCTTTCGCTGCATTCGTGTGTGTTGGAACTGAAGGACTCACAAGGCAAGGAAGCTTACGAAGGGAGTCAGAGAGAAGAGAAAGTACAAGCAGACAGAGCAATCAACGACGATCTGGCAAGTAGGCCAATATTTTTTTAGGACACTAACACATATAAAAGAGGTGGACACACAAGGAGAAGGAGCAAGTAGGGAGCTCCAGGAAATGTATGTCAAAATGTCAATAGAAACCCCTACAAAAATAGTGATTTTCATCACTAAAAACCATTGTAAATACCATTTCATATTTTTGTAGCTCCATTTTGTGCAAGCCAAGGAGTTCTTGAGCTTGAGGAGCTTTAGAAGTACCTACCTGTCAGTTTTCACATTTTTTAGACTTCGTTTGAACCTCCAAATAGGGTAGAGAACCTAATTTTTAACTAGGCCGGACACTAGGTCTGGACACGGCCAAAACAGTCAGAAACTATAAATAGAGCTAGAGAGCTCATTTTTGGGGCTAACTGGTAATTGATTTGAACTTGTAAGAGCTTTTTGAAAGTAATCTAAGAACTCCATTGCTTCTCACTCTTTGTCTTACCGTGTGTGCACGTGTGTGTGTATGTGTGTGCATGTTAGTGTGCTTCTCACTCACGCACTTGTGCCTTCACTTGCTCGAGGTCTTCATACCATCCTCACGTCTTCCCGGATTGACATTAAAGGAGGTGCTACTCATCACTGAGCTACACCAAATTTTGGCGCCGTTGTCGGGGATCGAGCTTTGAGGACGAGCGTGTGATGGTAATACGTAGATTTGAGACATTGACATTGTAGGTAGTTTCTTTACTTTTCTTATTTTTCTCTTTCTTACCTCAGCACCATCATCACCATCATAATCCTCACCATATCCGATCTCCATCTCCATCATCGCGAAAAAAAAAATTCAGTTTTCTGATCATATCACCTTCCCCACCTCATTTCCCTCATTCCACTTGTGAGAGAGAGCGAGAGAGCGACTTGTGTGCTGTGTTTTTGCATGTTTTTTGAGTACTCTTGCAGGTAAAGCTGTATCATCCCCTCCAGCACGCTGAGCAGGTACGGACACGCTCAAAACTATCTCTGTGTCGCAGATCTCTGTCGATCGCGATCGACAGAAAAATCGCCCATTTGGTAAAACAAAGTGCACCACCATAATCTACATGATGAGCACATTCTAAATCACTAAAAACAGTTAAAAAATTCTGTGTTTCTCTGTCAATCGCGACCGACACCATCGATCGCGATCAACAGCCACGATCGACAACATCTGTCAATCGCGACCGACAGACCCTGTCAATCGCGACCAACAGACCCTGTCAATCGCGATCGAAAGACCCTGTCAATTGCGACCGACAGACCCTGTCAATCGCGACCGACAGACCTCATGACCGGCTGACTGCCACGTAGGATTCAGTCAATCGCGATTGACACCGTCGATCGCGACCGACTGAAAATCCACGATTGACACCAAAATTTGTGTTGCCACGTGTCCATCGCGACGGACACATCCCCGATTGACTGAAATCACAGCGAAAATCCCGGAAAAAGTGTCGATCGCGATTGACAATGTCAATCGCGACTAACGTGTCGATCGCGACTGACAGGCCCCGACGGACACCTCTGTCAATCACAATTGACAGACCTGTAAGATCGCGATTGACAGGCTTTTCGGACAAAAATTTTAGGGTTAATATTTCCAAGTCTTTGGGGTAATTTTGGGCATAATTAGCAAGCTATTCATGATTTGTGAGGTTCCTAAAAGTGTGTTTTGAGAAAAATCTTGGGATCTGTCAGCCTGTTTGAACCCTATTTTAGCACCAGAACCCTGAACTGTCATAACTTTCTCATACGAAATCCGTTTGCTGTGATTCTTATCTTTTTGAAAGCTCGTGGGGAGTACAACCAAAACTTCCACTGGTTACGGTAAAATTAATATCAGGATTATTAGATATAGTATTTTGAAGTTGACCATATCCAGGGGGAACAAAACCAGGGGATCTCTAGAATTGTTTTCCATAAAGACAAAAGGCTAATTGGTATCTAAGTTACATGAATGAAAGTGCTTGGTTCTGTCCTTTGAATTTAAGTCTTGAGCTAATCTTGGGACTGATACAGGTCTATTGAGAGCAATTGAGAGCATCCAAAGCAAGGGCTTTGTGCAAGCTTGAGAATCGGGTTCTCGAGCACTAAAGAACAAGGGATCAACAAGAAAGTTTGGAATATTCTCAACTCCCTTTGTCAATTCCTAGCTTAGTCTAGTTCGAGTAGTGCTAGGAGTAAGTCAGGACACGATAGGCACGTGACAAGTCAAAGACTATCTAAGAAATCAAGTTCAAGAGATAACCTGTGTATGACCGAGAACTTCAAAGGAAAAGAACTTAACGTGGGATGATCAACTTAAGTGCGGAAAATTAACTCAAATATTCCTGACGACGCGATATCAGACAAGATCATAAACACGATAACACACTAAAAAAGAATCAAGTGACTGACACCAATTGATCGGCAACGAGGTTGTACTTTGGGCAAAAATTGGGCTACTTAAATAGGCATATGAACCTTAGATCAGGACGGCATCTAGTAAGGGATAGACAAAGTCTTAGGTCTTCAGAGGCTAGCGTTAATCATACTGCTAGGTCTTGGGCCCAACAGTTGAGCCACCACTCGCATTACCCTAGCTCTGAGACTAGTGAATCAGAGATGTCTCAAGGGATGGACAGACCTACAGGAAGTCCAGGTGTGCCATATCTGTATAGGGTGGGAGGCCCCTACAAGACGTAGCTGGAATACCTTAGGACCAACCGATTAGGAGCTAGCATCTATGAGGATGGCCTAGGAAGATCCGTGGTCCAGATTAAAAACCCTGACCAATCCATTGGAATAGAACACCCAGCCGTAAAGTTTGAAAATGGAGCATACTTGGACAAAGAAGGAACCATATACGTAGTCACCAGTCACCCAGATAGGACAGATGAATTCGGGAATGTGATCCCTGAGATGGACATAGGTGACCTAGAGCAAGGGAACGTAGGAGGAGAGCCCAGGACCCCTAGGGGGAAGGATGTTCTTACTAGAATCCTCAATCCCGAGTGGATTCCCCAGGATAATAAGAGCCTAGATCTGCTCCTAAACCAAGAGACAGATGAAGCCTTTTGGAGGTATAAATCAAATAGGCCAAATGATGTTGGGTCAATCATGATCTATGAGTTCAAAGATCCTGATAGCCCAGGCAGAGTAACCTACTTAGATCACACTTCAGAGAGGATCTTTGTGGTTACAGAACATGACAGGCATGCTTATACTTGGAAGGGTGAATTCGTTTTTCCCCAACCAAGATCGAACGTGTCCTATGGTCACCCGGGAGCTGGAGCATCCCAAGCTCATGGAGCTCAAAGAGACAGAAGTAGAGATAGGCCAGAAGTAAGCTTTGCCAACCCAGGGGGCAGAGAAAGAACGAGAACGGAAACAAATAGAGTGGAACCTGAGATACTTAGAGCTCCAAGGAATCAAAGAAATACGGATGAGTTCCCTCTACCAAGACCTAGAGAGCACACGAGGACTTTGAGACCGACCCAGCTAGTTAAGTCCATGAAGAATTACTTCGATGGCACGGGAGACCCCTATGACCATGTGGCAGAGTTTAGGCAAGTCTTGAGAGCTGAACAAGTTGAAGATCTGTTCACGCAGTACAATGCCTTTGGTCTAACCCTTAGGAACACTGCCCTGACATGGTTTCAACCACTAAACGAGAGGCAGTTCAGGAGCATAGATCAACTTCTAGAGGCATTCATTATCGAATTCTCTAAAAGTGGCATAAGACATAACACTTCCTCGCTGATTCACAGCTTCAAGCAAACTCCTCAAGAAACCGTGAGACTTGCTGGAAGAAGATTTAGGCAGTACCTAGAGAGATGCCCTGTCCCTGAGTTACCCATACCAGCTAAGCAAGTAGCCTTGTTCTTGGATGGATTGCTAAGTACCAAATTGAGATCATATGTGTACTTGAAGGACCCTAGGACCATAGAAGAGTGTGTACGCATGTGCATTGACATCGAGGATAACCTAGGGGAAGAACTAGAGCTTTCCAAAATCTACAAAGACTCAGATAGTGCCTCTAGCCTCTCTTCCTCGCAATCCACATCAATTGAGGAACTTGCAGAGAAAGTAGCTGAGAAACTAGGTGTCACTAGCAAACAGATCCCAAGATTTGCCCCAGTGAAAAGATGCTATACTTGTGGAGGTGACCATATGGCGAATGTATGTCCCATTATGGCTCAACCCCAAATAAATCCTAGTAGCCAGTACTGCACCATAGAACGAAGATACACAAATCACACCGCACAAGACTGCCCATACAATAAGCAAGCTGTTAGGCAAACCTACCCTCAGCCATACCCTCAACAAGGCAGATACCAGAGTCCATGCCCACCACAACAGTATACTAGGCCTCAGCAAAATTACCAACCGCAATATCAAGCCCAACTAAGACCCCAGCCAGTACTAGCACAACAACCACCTGCTCCTACTAATGTGATCCCAATAAAATATGCAGCTGCAGAAGAGAACCTGAATAGAGCTATAGTCCCTATAACACCATTGCTTTCTGAAAGTGACCCGAGTGACCATAGCTTTGATTCGACGCATATTGACAGCCCCCAGGCCTACTACATGCAATCTCCAGAACATGGTGAGTCCTACTACAGTGAAGAACCAAGTGAACCTAGTTGGGAGCCAGAGTACACCAATGTAATGTACACAAACCCTAATTCTAGACCCCAACCTAGGCAGGTAAGACCCCCATTCCCTAGAGGGTCATGCTATAGATGTCAGGGTGATCACCTCATTCGCGATTGCCCCTTACCTCCACCTACACAACCCCAGTCAGTGACAATTCAAGGCTTTTGCCAAGAGTGTGGAAAGGAGCATCTCTTACGAGACTGCCCTAAGAATCCTAATAATATGCCGAAGATCACTCCTATCAACGTCGTAGGGTTAGTTGTAGACTCCACAGGAAGTGTAGCGTCCACTGCACCAATACAAGTGGTCACTAGAGCCCAAGCCTTACAACAAAACCCATGCGTAGTCCAGGAAAAGAGCCCAGATGTTAGTGAAACAGAGAGTACAACCAAGAAGAGGACTAGAGCTTGGAGAGATAGTCGTGAAAGAATGAAAAGATAATGGGCAAAGAAACTGAGCGAACTTGAGGAAAGCCTAAGAGAAACAAGAGCCAGGATAACCGAACTCACATCTCAAACTCCCTCTCACACCGCCCCACCTCCACCATTCCCAACTCCATCCGACCCGCCACCTTCCAACCCGCCTCACCTAATCCCACCACCCCCTAGAGTAGGATCAGTCCTAGCAGATCCCACTCCTGAGGACCTAAACATGATGCTTAAAGCATATCAGGCCAGAATCCAAGATGGGCCAAACGTAACTGATCATGGAAAGTGCTACCCTAGAGCAGAATTAGAGCTTGAACGAACTAAAATTTGTGCTAAGATGGTGGAGTTGGCTCAAACCATGTTTGAAGCAAGCCGCCTTTTTAACATATCTAGCTTAGCCAAGACGCAGCTGCACTTTGAAGGACTGTTAGAAAGAATAGAGAGGCTAATTGCACAATCAGAAAAGGAACCCGCCTCTCAACACAAGGACAAGGCAAGTGAAAGAGTAAGCCTTCCTGCCCAGGAAGCCTATGTGCCTAACTCTACGGAGCCAGACACATCATCTTCTATGAATCGGTTCACACCCGAATTCCTACGAGAGATTCAAGAAGACAAATGGGCTAAAGAAAGTGAAGTCCCTCCTCTTATTGAACTTGTGGATGATGCACACAACCAATTCCCACAAGACATCCCATCCATTTATGAGGAGCAGGAGAGCACCCAATCTCAGGAAAGATTAGACTTTGAGTCTAACTCTCTGCAAGAATTACCCCACTTCACAGGCCTATGGGAAGCTAAGTCTACTTGTATGAGAGCACCCACAGTCATGGTACGAAATGAGGACTCAGTCATACCTAGGAACACAGAGGTAGTGAAAAACACTAAAGTACAGTGCAACCTCACCTTAGAAGAACTACTCAAAGTGAGGCCAGAGCTATGGAAACATGTAGCCAAACAAGTACCAGAAATAGCAAAACCTCGTTCCCAGGTAGGATCCCAGAGAACAGTGCCAGAAATACCATTGGACAAGATAGGGGACATGAGTGAGGGCGAAGAGGGAAACACATATCTTCCTATCACCCATCAAGGATACACCACCAAGGACATTCTAGACTCAGGCGCAGGAGTTGCAATTGCTACCACTTCCCTATGGAAGCGTTGGGGCAAGCCAGCACTCAGGCCCACGAGGATGAAATTGCAAATGGTCGATGATCACATAGAGAGACCCTTAGGGCTGTTAGAAGGAATAACTCTCACCACATGTGGTGTTGAGTTCGAGCATACATTTGCTATATGTGATTTTAGCAAAAATCATGCCTATGAAATGATCTTGGGACGACCCTTTATGCGACAGTTGCAAGTGGTACAGGACTGGGGAACCAACTCCTTGTACCTGCAACACTTGGGTGTTACGACCAAAGTGAATCTCAAAGATTACTCTCATAGAGATGTCCCTCCGATCCAATGGAATCCCCTCCATAGAGCCAAAGATGATACGGAATCGGTGCATTCCATAGGATCAAGATCCTCATGGATGCATGAAGACACCCACTTATGGATGTGCAAGGTAGCAGTAGAAGAAGAGAAGAGAGAAAAAGCCAGAGAGATAGGTGCAAAAGAAACACATAGATCAATTCAAGACCCATCCTATGCACCTGTAGTCTTTCCTGACGAAGAATTTGAACCCCACGGCTGGGCAGAAATCCTAGCAACAATGGATGTAGCCATCAATGAAGAACAATGGACACCTCACTGTGATGAAGATGGCTATGACATTTCAGTCTTCTCCATAGAGCCGATCATGGGAGAGGCAGTGTTAGAAGAGTGTGAACCTAGCCCTGATGCATTTGAGGATGCAAGTGACTCCAATCTAGAGTCAATCATCATGGACCCACCTTTTGCATCAGATGAAGAATACTTCTATGAAGTAGAATTTCAACCCCAGAGGCATGGAGAGCTTACAAATGATGTAAGGCTAGCCACACTTGTGACCCCGAAGGAAGAAGGAAAGAAAAGAAAGAAGAGAGAAGTCACACCAGAAGAGGAAGAATCTTTATTTGAGGTCCCGGAAAATTTTAAGAAGTATGAGACAGATGACAAGAGAGTCATGATCAGAATGCCTAAACGAGAGGCGCAATCGGGGGAGGCCTATGATAACAAAGAAACCACCAAGAAAATAGTGGTAGCCGTGGAAGAAGGAGAAGAGAGATGCACGTACATAGGCCATGACCTGACGGAAGACAAAGAGCATGAATTGATAGCCTTGCTAAGAGAATACAGAGATGTATTCACTTGGAGTTACAAGGATTTGAAAGGCATGGACCCTGACATATGCTCACACACTATCCCCATGACCTCAGATGCTGAACCTTCTAAGCAAAAGCCATACACATACAATGATAATTATGCTGCTAAGATCAAAGAGGAGATAGATAGACTGGTTGAAGCTGGATTCATCTATGAAATTGAGCACACTGAGTGGGTATCCCCCATAGTAGTGGTGCCCAAGAAAAATGGAAAGCTGCGTGTATGCATTAACTTAAAGAAGGTCAATGCAGCCACAATTCGAGATAACTATCCGCTTCCCATCACAGAGCATCTCTTAGAAAGAGTAGCAGGCAAGGAAGTGTACAGCTTCCTTGATGGCTTTTCGGGCTACAATCAAGTAGCCATAGCTCCAAAAGATCAGCATAAGATGGCTTTTGCCACTGAATGGGGCATTTTTGCCTTTAGAGTAATGCCATTTGGGCTTAGCAATGCACCAGCTACCTTCCAGAGGCTGATGTGCCATGTATTTAAAGAGTTCCTGAGGAAGAACTTAGAAGTCTATGTTGATGATCTTTGTGCTCATTCCAACATTAGACAAACCCATATTCCTGAACTCAGACAAATCTTTGACAAATGTAGAGAATATCAAGTCTGCCTGAACCCAGAAAAGTGTGTTTTTATGGTCAGGCAAGGCAAGATTCTAGGACACATAGTGTCAAAGAATGGCATATCCACTGATGAAGAGAAAGTGAGAGCCATAGCGGAGCTACCTAGGCCAAAGAATGTCAAGGAAGTACAAGCTTTCATGGGGCATTGTGGTTATTACCGACGGTTTATACACATGTATGCCATCATAGCAAAGCCTCTGTATGGACTTTTGACTAACTTTGAGTGGACTAATGAATGTGAGAATTCTTTCAATGAGCTTAAACGGCGATTATGTTCAACACCGATCTTGACCACACTAGATTGGAATAAGCCTTTCCATGTTCATGTTGATGCATCCAATTATGCTATTGGGTGTGTACTCGCGCAGCCTACAGGTGAAGGTAATATGGATCTTGCAATTGCCTATGCTAGTAGACAATTGAATGCAGCTGAACGAAATTATACCACTATGGAGAGAGAAGGATTAGGCATGGTATATGTAGTTAAAAAGTTTAGACATTATTTGCTTGCAAATAAGTTTAAATTTTTTACTGACCATCAGGCACTGCTATATCTCGTAAACAAGCCATGCAATACATGGAGATTAGTAAGATGGTTTCTCTTGCTAATGGAATATGATTTCGAGGTTGTGGTAAGGAAAGGGAAGACTCATTTGAGAGCAGACCATCTCTCTAGGCTCACATCTGGAGAAGCCCCACAAGGAGTGTCAGACGACCTTCCTGATGCTTACTTGTTTAATTTGGAAGTGGTGCCACAGTGGGCTAAGCCATTAGTGCCAGTATTGACATACGGGCCTAACCACCCAGTAATAAACACACAGGATAGAGAGGTAATAAAAGCCCAAAAGTATCACATCATGGCAGGTAGTATGTACAAGCACACAGATCAAGGGATCTTGGCTTGTTGTGTGGAAGAGGATGAGTATGCCAAATGGTTGCAATTAGCACATGTAGGTGCATTAGAGCAACACTACTCAAAGCAATGAACCCTACAGACACTAAGGAGACTCGGAGTGCATTGGCCGACTATGGAAGCTGATGTCCAAAAGTTGTGCAAGGAATGCCCAATTTGTTGCACTAAACCACCTGTGGAACATGCCACTCTTTATCAAGTGTCCATAGTGCCAGATTGGAGTGAACCACTAGTATCCTTCCTGAGGATGAAAACATTCCCTCAAGACATGACCCTGACTAGACAAAGAGGTCTAGAACAAGAAGCCCTAGATTACTCACTCATTGGTGATAATTTATACAAGCGTGGTAAAGATGGTTACCTGCGACTATGTGTCCATGAGAGTGAATATCTAAAGATCTTGGAAACTGCTCACCAAGGTGTAGCAAGAGGACACTTTGGACCAGATCGGGTGATCAAGGCAATACTATTTGCGGGCTTTTGGTGGCCGACCCTTCACATGGATGCACATACCTATGTGAAACGGTGTGATGTTTGTCAGAGAACTCAGTATTCCATACGCAAAGATGAGATGCCACTGAAACCCATGATGGGTGGACGTGCATTCTCTAAGTGGGGAATAGACTTTGTAGGTCCTATTAATCCCCCAGCCAAGGGTTCACATGCTGAATACATCATTGTTGCGACAGACTATCTAACAAAGTGGGTAGAGGTAAAAGCCACAATGAAGAACGATGCTCAAACAACAGCTAAGTTTTTATTTGAGAATGTGTTCACTAGATACGGGCTACCTATAGAGCTAGTTAGTGATAGAGGCACTCACTTCTTGAATGAAGTTATTGAAAATGTGCTCCAAGAATTCTTGGTAGTACATAAGAAGTCTGCCCCCTATCACCCTCAAGCAAATGGCCAGGCTGAGAGCACAAATAAGATCTTATGCAATGTACTGACGAAATTAGTGAACAATAAACGCTCTAATTGGGACAAACAGCTACACCATGCTGTTTGGGCATACCGAGTCACCTACAAAACGGTACTCCAAGCCACCCCCTTTCAGATGGTATTTGGCCAAAATGCAGTGCTACCGTTGGACTTCTTAATACCTACATTGAAAGTAGCACAAGAGCATGAATGGACGGGTCATGAACTCTCCTCAAGACTTTTTGACCTTGAATGATTAGGAGAAACAAGACTGAGGGCGGCTGTAGGGATATATGCAGCTAAGAAACGACAGAAGGCCTACTTTGATGCCCACGTTAAGGATAAAGGTTTGAAGGAAGGCGACCTAGTACTAGTATACATGTTGAAACAACATGCGAGGAAACTAGAGAAGAGAGGCTACGGACCCATGATCATTAAGTGGAGCAGTGCAACTAGCCACATTAGAAGGCGATGTTCTCTCGAGCTACATAAGCGGATGCAGAATCAAGTTATATCAGGAACCTCTCACAGAGGAAATGCTAAGTCGACTCAATACTGCTAAGAAACGCAAAGAAGAAGAAAAGCGAATTCGAGAAGAAGCTCAGGCAGAATTTTCGTACTGTCAAAAGTTGAAATTAACCATCAATCCTATAGAAGCATATCTCATAGGATTGGGAGGTGTGGAAACCCCTTGCATGGGCGAGGTGGAACTTCCCCTCTATATTCAAGATGAAGCAATGACAGTTAAAGTACTAGTGTGTCAAGATGAGGACCTCACTGAGCCTCTTGTCTTGGGTCAGGACTGGATCTATGATCATGCAGTCAACCTAAACCTAAGAAGTGGACTTCTTCAGGTATGGGTAAATCATAGTCGAATTACAGTTGAATTGGAAAATGAGGCACTCAAGGAACTAAGTAAGGCACGAATTCCTGGTCCTTCCAGGGGCGCACATGAAGTTGACAATGCTATTCTTGTCCAAAACTGTATGATGCAGAACGAGGATTGTCTCAACAACGGAGTCAAGGATAAGACGACACTCCCTTCTTTCCCAAAGACCAGAGGGATGCAGCAACCAAAGGCAGATCAAATACAGGAGGAGCAGCGCACAACCTATACTGGAGGCCAGAAACACGTGCGAAGCAGAATGTCTCAGCCGTCGAAACGAGTGTGGGTGCGGAAAGGCGAACACCCTGTTGCGACCATGCCAACCCCACGGCCGAAACCTCTTATTAGTAATCAGCAACACGATACTAATAAGAAGTCTTTCATAAATTCTTCTGCGAAAGTAAAGTCTATTTGGGTACCCAAGAAGTCGATGAAGGCCAGCCCACAATCACGACAAATCTGGGTGCTTGAGGCTTGCTTGCGGTCTCAAATAGCTACACCGAGGCCACACCCGATACAACACGTTTCACTCACTCGAACATCCGATGCCCATTCTTACACATCACGCACAAACACATATTCTTCCATGACCACAAGTAGAATCACTCGTAAATGGGCCCCGAAGAAGCCTCATTTCCAAGCTGATACTCCTAACAAACTCTCCAGAGTCTCCACAAAGTCAAGATCAAAACCCATCCATTGCATTTGGCAACCTAAAACTTGTAATAAACCCCCGGACCCAAGTTGTAAATCCATGCCCACCTACTAACTACGTCACTCTCACACTACATCATTCCACCTAGCTCCTAGGTCTACTCAGTTCCTAACTACACACACAAGCACCGAGCACTTAATAACCTCCTAATCTCTCCCGAACCTCATGTTAACGTTGTAATGAGGACAAACACGGTTCTATCTTGTCCTTTACAATGTTAACACATGTTTCTATATTCTCATAGAATCAGGAGACAAGAAGAAACATGGCAGATATGGCAGGAACTAGCTCCCAGGCAGGCACCAGCCCCCAAGTCGTGGACATTGAAAGTCTTCCCGTTGAGGAGGAATTGAAGGAACGCCTAGTGGTATTGAGGGCATTACACGCCATACCGGCTCAAAATCCTCCACAGGGGCACACAATGCCGGTCAACCAAAACTCACATTGGTTCAGTGAGGTGGCAGGACCCCTGGGTGAAGGCACTTACATGTGGGAGGCCGAGATAGAATTCAATGGGCGCTGGGGCAGATATCACTTTTTCACCAGGGAATTTGAGAAACTACAGAATAATGAAGGACTGAAACCTATATGGAAGAAGGCGGGACTCTACGATTACTTCAAATTCCAATTGCCAAAGCCCGATTTTCTATTATGCTCTTATTTGATTAGCACCCTCACTCCGAGCAAAGACAAAAAGGGATATAGCTCCTTTGTCCTCCCATCTCTCACAAGGGGCAATGAACTAAAGCATTTCAGGTTGACTATCAATTTGGTAAGGGAAGCTCTAGACATGAAAGGTATGCACATTCCTACGGAGAAAGAGACTATGGTCCCCGACAATATGAAGAACAAGAATCTGACAAAATTAAAGGACATGGTGGCAATGACACCTACAATTGCCATTCACTTGCGAATGGTCATGCAACATTTTGCATTTCTCGCTCAAGAGAGGTTCACAATGCCACCTAAGAAGATATGGTTTAGTCTATACTTGGCTGATGCCTTTGATTTGACAATCAATATGCCCCACTGGATTATCGACCGAATCCACTTGGCTCATCAAAGGTGATATAAGAAACAAAAGTCTGTACTGTATGGATGTTGTGCCCTCACCAGGATTGTGTATAGATGTTTGGCATATGATGTGCCATTGCAAAGGGCACTCATTTGGACCAGGGTACAAGAGTTTCAACGCAGATTATCCACCGCAGGGCCACCCTCCAAGAAAATGAGAGGCGCCGTTCAGATGCCCTGTGCACAAGCCCGCGGTGCGACACTCACACCAGAGACAACTCCACGACTCCCGAGGCGGGTACAACCCTTTACTATCAGATTACCAAGACACAGCACTGAGGGACCAAATCTAGTGTTTCCACCTGTACCAACCGACCTAGAGTTCCCTCACGGATTCACTTTAGAAGACCTAACTGATGAGGAGGTAGCCAGAATCATCGAGGCTGTTAATGCGGAAGTCGAGGCAGAGCAAGCTAGTGGACAACAAACTGCTACAGACCAACATCATCCCAGACAACCAGAGGTCGTCGAAGTGGAGGGTGAAGAAGAAGAAGAACAAGAGGAGGAACATGATGGACAATCCGAGTGATCAGGAAGCTCTGTAGGTACTTGAAGGTGCTCCAGCTTACACAAAGGCATTGAAAAAGCTCTATGATACCATGAACAGAGTTCAAGAGCAACATAGATTGTCCCTAGCAGCAGGCAAAGCCCTCATGAATCAAATCCTTGAGGAGGAAGGCGTAGACGAGCAATACCGCGCCACTATTGACATGATATCTGATGCTTTAGGAGTACCTGAGATGGTTCATACCGCCCTTGCACAATCACGAAGAACGGAGCGACAATATGGCAGACGCCCCCATCGATCAAGAAAGCAGATGAATGTATTAGTATCAGAACCACAAGGCAGATCCACAACCATGGGCACCGCACACACCGTTCAAGATACTGAGGAAACCCATATATCAAGTGCACCTCCATCACCCCCTTTGCCACCCCTGCCTCCAACTCCACCACATTCACCTCCCACTACCAGTGTAACCACTACTGTCACCACCTCCAAGTCCACTACCCATACCGAAGCACAGACCGTCAGTCAACCCACACAACCCACACACCCCATCTCCACCTCTCTTGTCTATACGGCCACTGAAACAATAATTCTAACTACAGCCACAGAAAATCTCATTCCCCCGATCACACTTCCGGACAGTTCGTATTCACAATTGCACACACCACTATACACTTTCACCACTATCACCGCACCCACAATTCCAATATTCACAATCACTCCCACTACTGCATCCACTATTGATTTTATGGACATATCACCCACCTCCGCACCTCTCCCTCCCCCCATACATCCACCATCTCCCATTCCCCCACCACCCACTTCACCTTTTCCTAGCACTGCATCCACACTTTCCTTCCCCTTTCCCTTTCCCTCTACATTCAACACCCTTCCCGCATCCACCCCCATTAATAATGTATTTAATAATATGTATCAGAGTATGTCTCAACTACAACAACACTATCAGCATCTTGATAACCAACATACGCGACTCTTTCGAAGCCATGAAGAACTTCAAGTACGATTCATTGATCTCGAAAGGGAAAAGCGGCTACTACAACAACAGTACGCCACTTTACAGGAACAACATGAGCAGTTAGTAGCCAATCCACCCCAGTCAGATGCAGAAGAAAGGCAACATATGGATGATTTGCTACACTCCCAGATAACGGAGAATCTCAAGCTTAGATGCAACCTGGCCCTCCTACGAAAACACATGTCTACAACACTCGAAGAGAATATACGGTTGCAGAAACAGAATGAAGAAAACTTGGAAGCAGCAATGGAGGGTTCCCCGCAGGAAATCGACCCAGAGAAATTCAAGGCCATTCCCTCAGAGAATATGCAAATTGTGTTGGAGGCCCATGCCGCATTAGAAAGAGAAAGAGATGACCTACTAAAGCAACTGGCAACTCAACAGGAGCCACAAAGCAAAGTCACAGCCACAGTCGACACATCTGAAGAAGTCGCAAAACTCAAAGCAGAACTCGAAGAATTACGCAGTAAAGTCATGCAATACGAGCGTCAACCCTCTCCTCTTGTAGAGCCCGAGCCTGAAGACTTAGTGCCAATTGAAATAGAGGAAACCTTCGAAGATCCATACGTTCCCATGCCTGCACCAGGGGGCAAGCAAACAGAAGAGTGATGGGGGAAGTATTTCAACCCCTAAGCAACGACGAAGCGTGAATGACCTCCACAGGTATCCTTCTTTGACCTCTGCACACCAAAAATGCTCTTACTCAGATCTTATGCAGAGAACTCCAGTGAGCTTTTGTAGACCTGTAGTAGACACCAAGAGCTTTCCAACAAAACAAATTTCACTTCAAATGGCTGCTTACACAAGGAGAAACAATGTCTACAACATGAGCTAGTTGAATGCTCACAACTGCCAGTCAAGCAGATACCTCACTTCACTCCAGTAAGCTTTTCTCAGAGATTATACAGAGAATGAATCTCAAACTTGGATCAACTTTAGAGGACTCTAATAGCTACCCAATGACACCAAAATCAGAGCAAATGGATACATAGAGAAGGAGAACCAGCCCTTACAACACAGAGCAAAATATTTCCAATAGAGCCTACACACCAAGAGAGATATCAATCACACAACTTCACTAAAATGAATGTTGCTCCCAAACTACTCAGAGAATGATCCAGAGACTTTGTGAGCATAAAATAGACTCTAATAGCTATCCAATGAGACAACAATTACATCAAATGGATACATATGAGGAGAACCAATGCTAACAACTCAGGGGTAGAGAGTTGCAACACTGCCTGCGCACACACATAGATATGCCTACTAAAAGAAAACAAACAAGCAAGCAAGGGGCTAGCTTAAGCAAGGGGCTAGCTTAAGCAAGGGGCTTGCTTATCACAACTCCAGCACTTAGTGCTCACTTTACATGAGCTAAAACTCCAAGAAGATGGGCCAAAAGAAGTCGGGATACATGCTCCTTTTATAGTGAGAAGTGTGCCCCTAAAATCTAGGAACTACCTTTCCAAATCAGCCTCCTAACTTGGAGGACTTAGTTGAGATGACTTGGGGAGTGGTTGAGTGACTTTTCTTGATGGAATCTCGTGGCTTTTGGCTTCCTTTGATTGCTCCACATGTCCATAAAAGATTCCCCACGAATTTGTAGCTTGAAGCTTGACTTTTAACACTCCCCCTCAAGCTTCAATTCTTCGTTCTCATCCAAGCTCCTTCATGTTGATGCATTGCTTGAATTTTGAAATCTTCATCCCATCCAAAGCCTTTGTAAACATGTCCGCAACTTGGTCCTTGGTACCAATATGATGTACTGAAACTTCCTTGGATATCACCTTTTCCCTTATGAAGTGATAGTGCACTTCAATATGCTTGGTTCTAGCATGATAGACAGGATTCGATGCTAGATGAATGCTACTCATGTTGTCACAAAAAATTGGATATGTGTCAACCTGCAAATTAAGCTCCATAAATAACTTCTTAATCCACATTAGCTCACATGTGACTTGAGCCAAAGCTCTATACTCAGCCTCCGTGGAAGATAATGCCACCGTGGGTTGCTTCTTTGAAATCCATGAGATGATCTTGCTACCTAGCATGACTAGGTAACCGCTTGTACTTCTTCTATCCTCCTTTGAACCGGCCCAATCGGCATCAGAATAAGCTTTGACCTGCATATCATCATCAAATGAATAGAACAATCCTTCATTTATAGTGGCCTTGAGATATCGTAACATTCTTCTTGCAGCTTGCAAGTGTGTAGTCCTTGGACTATTCATAAATTGTGATAACACTCCAACTCCATATGCTATGTCGGGCCTAGTTATCGTGGCATAATTGAAAGATCCTACAATAGATCGATACAAGGTTACATCCTCTAATGGCTCTCCATCAATGGAGCTTAGCTTTACATTAACTTCCATGGGATTTGAAATAGGCTTGCAATGTAGCATCCCAAACCTCTCAAGTAGGTCTAGAATATACTTCCTTTGTATGAGCATAATACCTTCTTCTTTGTATACAACTTCAATGCCAAGAAAATACCTAAGATCTCCAAGATCAGAGATCCTAAACTCCTTTCCAAGCTTTGCCTTGATCTCCTCAATGCCCTTTGTATCATTACCTGTAATGATAAGATCATCTACATACACGCACATGTAGACTACAAGTTCTCCTCTTTGTTTGATGAAGAGAGATGGATCCGCCTTGCATTGATTGTAACCACATTTGATCAAATAGTCCACCAATCTTTGGTTCCAATCCCTTGGATCTTGCTTTAGGCCATAAAGTTCCTTCTTCAACCTACAAACATGATGTGGAAACTCTTTATGAACAAAACCTAGTGGTTGCTCCATGTATACCTCTTCTTCCAAGTCTCCATTGAGAAAGGCATTCTTGATATCCAATTGGAAAAGCTTCCATCCTTTGCTAGCAGCCATTGCAATGAGTGTCCTAATGGTGCTCATCTTTGCCACGGGGCTGAATGTCTCTTCAAAGTCCACTCCATAGGTTTGTGCAAAACCCTTGGCCACCAATCTTGCTTTGAACCTAGAAATAGATCCATCTGAATTCCTCTTTACTTTATACACCCACTTATTACCTATTACCTTCATGTTATCCTTCTTGGGCACTAGAGTCCATGTTTGATTCTCCTCAAGTGCATCGATCTCTTCTTGCATTGCCTCTTTCCATTCGGTGTACCTGCTTGCATCTTCATAGCAATCGGGCTCATGATCTTCTACTACTTTGTTCATATATGCATAATGAGTTGACATGTATGAATCATAAGTAAACCTTTGAGTTGGATACTTAACTCTAGAATACTTCCTTTCTTCACCTTTTGGAGGAATAAACCTCCTTTGCCTTGGGAACTTGATCTCTTTCTTTGACATGGCTTCTTTCTCCATCATGTGTCCTTCATCATCTTCAACTTCATTACCTTCTTCATCCAACTCCACCAATGTTGCTTTGCCTTTGTTGATTGATTGTGCTTCATAGCTTGATGAAGATCTCCCCCTCCATGGTGAGTGCATGCTTGAACTATCTTCATTGATGGAACACCTTGGGCCGCTTAGCTCTAGGTCGATTTGTTCTTCATCATGTCCATGCTTTTCTTCTTCATAGTCCTGCATACAATCATACTTCTTATACCAAGGGAGTAGCTCATCAAATGCTCATCCCTTGATATCCTCAAGTCCTTTATGTTTCGGTTGAAGCACCTGTAACCTTTATGATCATTTGAATATCCTAGAAGCTTGTGCCTCAATTCACTTGGCACATGTACATAACAAGTACATCCAAATATCTTCAAGTGGGAAAGATCAAGTTTCTTACCATAATAGGCTTGATATGGTGTCAAGCCATGGATCCCTGAGGTAGGAGCCCTATTCATAAGATACACAACAGTATTTGCTGCATCACTCCAAAACATGTTAGGTACATTCATCTCATTAAGCATTGCTCTAGCGATCTCGGAAATGTATCTATTCTTTCTCTCTGCTACTCCATTTTGTTGGGGTGTGTACCTGCATGTTACTTGCCTCTTGATGCCTTGATCCATTAAAAAATCAGAAAACTCATTTGAGAAATATTCTCCCCCTCCATCGGACCTTAGCTTCTTGATATATGTACCTGTTTCCTTCTCTACCATTGCCTTGAATGCTTTGAAACATGTAAACACATCTGATTTGTTTTTTATGAAATAAACCCAAACCATCCTTGTGCAATCATCTATAAAAGTGACAAAGTACTTGTTACCTCCAATGGATTGCTCTTTGGTTGGCCCCCACACATCTGTATGTATCAACTCCAATGGATGTTGGCTTATGTAGCCACTCTTCTTGAATGGAAGTCTCGCTTGCTTCCCTAGTTGACAAGATTCACATAAATGCTTCATACCTTGTCCTTGGAAGTTGGGAAGACCTTCAACCAGCCTCTTGAATTGCATTTCATTCATTCTTTGTATGTTGATGTGACCTATCCTCTTGTGCCACAAGTCCAACTCCGAAATCCTCTTGTTTCCATATGTGAAGTAGACATGTTGAGTGGAATGAGAATTTACCTCCAAAGTGAAGAGTCTCCCTTGCTTCTTTCCTCTTGCTATGACCTTGTAACCTTGCTTAGGGTTCTCCACAAAGCATCCACCTTTGTTGAACCTTACTTGATAGCCTCTTTCAACCATTTGCCCAACGGACACCAAGTTCTTTGTGATAGTAGGTACATGCAAGACATCCTTGAGACATCTTCCTTCCTCCTTGTCATCCAAAGCTACATCTCCAACATGGGAGATCTCATGGGCTGTATCATCACCTGTTTCTACATGTCCTTTACCTTTGGGAACATGTAGATTAGTAAACCAAGAAGCATTGCAACTCATATGGTTGCTACATCCACTATCAATATACCAAGTGTTATCTACTTTGCTTGAATTCCCATTCATGTGCATCATCAAGAGATTGTCATTTTCTGAACTTGTAGAAGCATAATTACCTTGGCCTTTGTATGAAGAACCTTGATTATAGCTCCTTTGGTTTCCTCCTTGGTAGCAATCTCTAGCATAGTGGCCAAACTTGCCACATATGTAACATCCTTCACCATCTTGATTCCTGTTTTGTTGATGTCGTCCTCCTCTTCCTCTTGTTCTTCCTCTCCCTCTTTGTGATGAGGTGCCTTGGTCATGTCCTTGATTGCTTGAGTGGCCTTGCCTTCCTCCAAACCTTCCTTTGCCCCTTCCTTGTCCTCGTCTTCCTTTGCCCCTTTGATTACCTGCATAGAAAACTTGTGCATCCTTGCTTTTAGTTGAACTTCCACCTATGTTCATTTCTTCGGTGACCATGAGAGCAACCAATTGCTCAAAATCGGGAAGATTATCCCTTACATAAACTGAAGTGGTAAAGGGTTTCCACTTCTCATCATCTCTCAAACCATTGAGAGTATAAGCCACAAGATCGTCATCGACTATGTGGCTTCCAATGGATCCCAATGCATCTGATAACTCCTTGACCTTAAGTATGTAGTCATTTATGCTACTCCCTGAGCTCTTCCTAAGGTTGTTGAGCTCATTCTTGAGTTGGATCTTCCTTGCTTTGGTGCTTGTTGAATAAAGCCTTTCAAGTGTCTCCCATACCTTCATGCTTGAATCCAAATCTTGGATATGGCCGATCATGTTATTGCTAATGTGTTGGGAAAGAATAAAGATAACCCTCTTGTCTCTTTCATTCCATTCCCTAAAGGCCCTTCTCTGGTCATTGGTTGGATTCTCATCCAACCTAGGTCTTGGTTCACTTCCACTAATCAACCCCCAAAGGCCCTTGCCCATAAGATAGTTGGAGACCCTGAATCTCCATGGTTGATAGTTACCTTTGTCTAGCTTTTCAATTTGAGTGTTGAAGTCTCCCATATCTAGTCTTTGATACTTGACCTAGCCCTTGGCTAATGCTCCAATGTGTGTAAAATGAAAATGAGGCTCTGAGGTTACCTCAATCCAAAGCTTTCCTTAGATGGACACCTTGTGCTCTTGCAAATTTGAGTAGAATAGCTCCCCCTTGATGTGAGCTACCTCCAAGAAGCTTTTGTTGATGCAAATCTTCAACCACCAACTCCAAGAGGTCTTCTTGCTTGTATGTGATGCCTCCAAGATGCCCAAATACTCTGATACCACTGATGGGGGAAGTATCTCAACCCCTAAGCAACGACGAAGCGTGAATGACCTCCACAGGTATCCTTCTTTGACCTCTGCACACCAAAAATGCTCTTACTCAGAACTTATGCAGAGAACTCCAGTGAGCTTTTGTAGACCTGTAGTAGACACCAAGAGCTTTCCAACAAAACAAATTTCACTTCAAATGGATGCTTACACAAGGAGAAACAATGTCTACAACATGAGCTAGTTGAATGCTCACAACTGCCAGTCAAGCAGATACCTCACTTCACTCCAGTAAGCTTTTCTCAGAGATTATACAGAGAATGAATCTCAAACTTGGGTCAACTTTAGAGGACTCTAATAGCTACCCAATGACACCAAAATCATAGCAAATGGATACATAGAGAAGGAGAACCAGCCCTTACGACAGAGAGCAAAATATTTCCAACAGAGCCTACACACCAAGAGAGATATCAATCACACAACTTCACTAAAATGAATGTTGCTCCCAGATTACTCAGAGAATGATCCAGAGACTTTGTGAGCATAAAGTAGACTCTAATAGCTATCCAATGAGACAAGAATTACATCAAATGGATACAATATAAGGGAGAGCCAATGCTAACAACTCAGGGGTAGAGAGTTGCAACACTGCCTGCGCACACACATAGATATGCCTACTAAAAGAAAACAAACAATCAAGCAAGGGGCTTGCTTATCACAACTCCAGCACTTAGTGCTCACTTTACATGAGCTAAAACTCCAAGAAGATGGGCCAAAAGAAGTCGGGATACATGCTCCTTTTATAGTGAGAAGTGTGCCCCTAAAATCTAGGAACTACCTTTTCAAATCAGCCTCCTAACTTGGAGGACTTAGTTGAGATGACTTGGGGAGTGGTTGAGTGACTTTTCTTGATGGAATCTCGTGGCTTTTGGCTTCCTTTGATTGCTCCACATGTCCACAAAAGATTCCCACGAAAATGTAGCTTGAAGCTTGACTTTTAACAAAGAGGGCATGGACACCATCGAGATAGAGGCTCCTGAATGGATGCAGAGGTTAGAAAGAGTGGCCACAACCCATGATGATAGAGTGGCAGTTCAGATAGCGTCAATGTCACGTTTGGAAGAGGTAGTTATAAAATCGAAGTACTTTCAAAATCATAGGTGGATCGGCACATCCGACGATTTGTATGTTCCTTTCTGTGTCTTAATGGCGGACTACAATGCCGAAATCAAGCACCACACCTCAAAAGAACCGACCTCGGCTACACAGTTTGCACCGGACGACATCCCAGCAAGTGCCAAGCAAGGCAATATACATCAACCGACGTGGAGGATTCGTCTACAGGAAACCTACCCAGAGATGGTAAGAACATGGAATAACATGCCTTTGTACATCAAATACAACCCATGCTACTGCCCTGTATTTCGAAGAAGGTCGTGGCCGAAATACACAAAAACTATGCTGACAACCAAAGGATGTGAGAAATGGCTCAATTATGTCTACTTAGCACCACCTAAAGGCCAACCTACCATAGGATATATGATTTCGACGATTCGGCATTGGGGGGTCCAGTTTAAAAATGTACGAGATATCATGGCCCAAATGTGCCTTAAAATTTTTGAACTCATGTTGGTCACCTTCAGGACTTTCAAGAATGTCAAGGAACCTCATCTGTCAGCTCTTGGATTTAATGAAGGTAATCAGGACCTTGTCTACGACATGAGCGCAACACCATCTATTAATGTTGTATATGCATGGCACGCGCGTATCAAGTATCTACCAGCCTGCTTCAAACAGACGTTTGAAGAAATGTTTGTCACGGGATTCTGGGAATATAATTCAGGATATTCATTCCAAGACCATCACATTTATTGCAGTTGTTTGCAGTGGAACAAGCTCTCCATTCAGAAAAATTACGTATACCACATCCAGAGGTTCCCGGGCCGGTAGATTGGGATGCTCTACTCACGGACTTGGCGAAAGGGTTGCGGATTGCAAAACATCACTTAGCACAAGACCTTGTTTAGTACTACATCCAACGACCCACCCAACAAGGGTCTGTCACGGACGACAGACGCGAGAGAGGGGGGGGTGTTGGAATTGAAGGACTCACAAGGCAAGGAAGCTTACGAAGGGAGTCAGAGAGAAGAGAAAGTACAAGCAGACAGAGCAGTCAACGACGATCTGGCAAGTAGGCCAATATTTTTTCAGGACACTAACGCATATAAAAGAGGTGGACACACAAGGAGAAGGAGCAAGTAGGGAGCTCCAGGAAATGTATGTCAAAATGTCAATAGAAACCCCTACAAAAATAGTGATTTTCATCACTAAAAACCATTGTAAATACCATTTCATATTTTTGTAGCTCCATTTTGTGCAAGCCAAGGAGTTCTTGAGCTTGAGGAGCTTTAGAAGTACCTACCTGTCAGTTTTCACATTTTTTAGACTTTTTTTGAACCTCCAAATAGGGTAGAGAACCTAATTTTTAACTAGGTCGGACACTAGGTCTGGACACGGCCAAAACCTAGTCAAAAACTATAAATAGAGCTAGAGAGCTCATTTTTGGGGCTAACTGGTAATTGATTTGAACTTGTAAGAGCTTTTTGAAAGTAATCTAAGAACTCCATTGCTTCTCACTCTTTGTCTTACCGTGTGTGCGCGTGTGTGTGTATGTGTGTGCATGTTAGTGCGCTTCTCACTCACGCACTTGTGCCTTCACTTGCTCGAGGTCTTCATACCATCCTCACGTCTTCCCGGATTGACATTAAAGGAGGTGCTACTCATCACTGAGCTACAGTGTGCTTGTGTGCCCTCATTTGTCACGCATTGCATTTGGCAAAAAAGATTTATTCATTGACCATTCTGCAATGCAAATAGGCTACGAGGGCTACCTGGGAATAAAACCCACGATCTCATAGGAAGCAGCTTCTACGCTAGTCGTGCCGCCTCTATTATTGCATGCACAACCATGCATTGAGTTATACTAATGGAACTTAGCAAATCACTATTATAACCATTATTGAATTGCATTTGGCAAAAAGATTTGTTCATTGACCATTCTGCAATGCAAATAGGCTGCGAGGGCTACGTGGGAATAAAACCCACGACCTCATAGGAAGCGAGAGAATCCTAACGACAAAGCCTATATGTAGTCGCTAGCTTGGATTTAAGAAATCATGCATCCGAGTAGGTTAATAAAGTTTCCTTTCGATGTTTTATCTGATTCTATCCCAAGATGTGATAAGAATCAAATGGAACTTAAATCAATTGAACTTTTAAGTTCAAAGGATAGTTATGTTCCAAATTTGAAAAAATCATGGAACTTTTGAAGTTTTTTCTTTGATTTCATCCGAACAAGTGATGAACCTCAAAGAGGTGAATAAACTTAAGCATCATTTGAACTTTCGTGTTCAATAGTTGAATGCTACGTTCCATGACTGCATCTCTAGTCAAGATGCAAAGTTTTCAAAAAGCATGGAAACTTTATTAAGCACTTTTTTGAGGATAAGAAAATTATAATTGGCTTTGTTTAAGCTAATTAGAGCTTAAAGAAGAAACCCAAGTCAAAGTAATCTTTGGGAATCAAGATATTTTCCTAAAAGATATGTCAAAGTAATCTTTGGAAATCAAGATATTTTCCTAAAAGATGCGTCAAAGTAATCTTTGTGAGTTAAGCTATTTCCTAAAGATAAGCCAATAAAATGAAATAGTCTGGTTAACTATTTCATTGGTTAAAAAGAAATATCTTTTGGACAAGTCCAAGATCATTCTAGTAAAGAAAAAGATTCAAAGATGAATATTTGGACTGGAAAGCAAAAGATTCCAAGACGAATCATTGGCTTAGTATTACTTGATTCCTTGATAGGAATCTAAAGTTCTTGAAAGAAAAATCTCCCTTGATGTGAGACTAGAATCTTTCAAGTAAGTTTAATAGCTAGTAGTTCCCAACAATTCCATAACCATCGGTATGGGTACTTAAGTCCAAATAGTGATATAACCTAAAGGTATATCAAAGATTCGTAGCTTTGGAATCTGAGAAGCATCAGTGTATGCTTGGACTAAAGTTCAAGGAAAGATCTCTAAAAATCTTGCAGGTAAGCAAAGAAGCTTTAAATAGTTCAGGAGATCTTAGAGATAACTAAGTCTTTTCGTCACAAGATCAACTAGAGTTGATCAAGCTTGGCCATAATTGTCCAAGAACATGTGATTGGAACTACTTTGAAGATTACCCAAGTATTGGAAATAAAATTCCCTTTGGGAATTATTCACTCAGGTTCCATTTATTCACTCAGGTTCCATTTATCTAATGGAAAATTGTGAAAAGAGTAAGTTATTCCAAGTCTGAACAGAGTGAGGAAATTCCAAGAATGTAGTCTGCAACCGTGAAGATGGTACTTAAGTCTATGGAAGGCAAAACATAATGTTTGCCTATCCTTAAAGGGATTTCGATACAAATTCAGAAAGCATGAGTGGATGCTTAGACTTACGTAGTATAGAGATTCTTGTAAAGTCCTTGCAAGGATAGGTACCTAAAGCATCAGTTAGAAAGGAATCTAACGACAAGAAGTGAAAAGCTCTTGTCACTACAAATTGGTCTAGAATAAACCAATTGAACTTGAAACTATGAAAATTCAAGTACTTGGAATTTTGATTGATTTTCATTTTGAAAATCCTAGCAAAGAGGAATAGATATTTTATCAAGAGGTTTTCAAGTTTCCAAGGTAAAGCACGTGATTGTATGACAATCATGTGAAGGAATCAAAACCTAGAATATCAAATTAGAGGTAATGCCTGAAACTTCAAAATTCTTGTAAAGAATTGAAGAAAGAAGGTACTCTATCAAGAGATGTTTAGACTTTAGGATGAGTATCACCCACACATTTATGCGAATATAAAATAGGGTGGTATGGGACACCAGATTTTATACTTGGATTGATGTAGGAAAGATGGTATGGGACATCAGACCGTGGATGATAATTATCTTTTAGTCCTAGATTGGATCTTGAAGTTAGGTTTGATCCTCAAGGAAATTAAAACTTCAAAGAAAGACTTTAAATTCAAGGAGGATAAAAGTAGTATCTCAAGATATTGCAAGATAACTTCAAGGAAATAGAAGATATGAAGTAAGTAACTTCCAAGAGCTTCTTGAAACACTTCAAGGTAAATTGTTGTTAATTTGGAAATATTTCATAAATTTCTAAACAAATATTGGACTTTGATACTCTTTTGACTCAAAGAAATGCACAAGAATTGCATTCTCAATAAGGAGTCAGAAAGATTGAATATGACCTGAACTTAGTCTCAAGTGAAGCATTATTTGAATACCAATCTCATCAACAGAACCTGAGTGGGTCGGCACACTGATGTTGGTTACCACACTAGTATCTTGTGGTTGGATGATGTTTTTGATTTGCTTTGAATATTTTTGAGAATCCAAATTATTTCTCTTAAATATAGAAAAAATGCTTCAATACCCAGTTGAATTAGATCTTTGAGAAGTTAAAGTCATGAGTCATCTAGACTTTGACGCATAACAATTTTATGTATCTGCATAGTTTGAATTGGTTGTATAAAATCTTAGTTATTTCTTTCCGCTTACCGAATCTTTTCGATTTGCCTCAGATATAGTATCTGATTCTTTTTATGAAAGTCGAGGGTTAGCCAGTTAGAACAAGATAACTAAATTAAAAATCACAGATAGATGTTCTGTACAAGAACCTTTTCTTTCATCAAAAGATAAAAAGTATAAGTTGACTTATTAAGTTTGCTTCAAGTTATAGCATAAATAATTTCTAAAGTCCAGTATTCTCTAGAATAGAGAAGTTAGGAATTGCTCATCAGATTGACAATTCCCAAGAATTTCTCACTCAAGTCTTTGAGAAAGTGTCCTAAGTTGGATCATTTTCATTCTGAATTTGAATTGTTCAAGTTATAGTACGGTTGACTCAAAGTAAATGGTAAAGTTTTCTTCTACAATTTACATAGGATTTTTAAACTCATTAGGACAAAGTAGTCCTCTAATTGAGTGAAAAAATCAAGTAACTGTTGGATAGAAGTAAACCATTGTACAAACATCCAAGTTAGATGTTTGAAACAACCAAAATTCAAGTTTTTCAAATCAAATTCAGGTCAATCACGAATTCTCAAAGTCTTGTGAAGGATAAGAATCCCGCCTTTGTTAGTAAGTCCATGCACCAGTCATGCCCAGAAATGGACTTGTAATTTGAATCCACCTAGTTCACATATTTGTGCCCATATCGCACTTAGTAAAAACTGTGAATTGGTTAGGGATGTTTTTAGATCCACCCTTATTATTCATTCACTACTTTGTACTTTGACCAGTTTATCAAAGTGCAAAGCAAGAGAGTGTTTTGAAACATTTGGGCAGGGATGCCACCACAGAGATGAGACATGTTCTTCTAGTTCTAGAACATGACCATGTTCTTCAATTTTAGAACATGAGGCTTGGGGGTTGCCTAACGGATTTGAAATCAGACACCGTTTGGTCATCCGTGTGTATGACCAACGATCTCGAGTTTAGACTTACTAGGAAGTCATGTGCTCTTGTGAACAAGTGATCCACTTAGCTTAGTGGTTAAGTCTCAAGGATGTGACGGAGGAGGTCTTGGGTTCAAACCCCATGGAAGACATGGGGAGAGTATTTTGCCCAAAGAGATCTAGAGTCTTCTAGAAGCATCCACTCAAGTTGACTAGGATACTTGGCGCACATGCAGTTACATGGACGACACATGGATGGTTAGTATCCACCTACCTAAGAAGGCAGTCCCCTAGAGAGAGCTATATTTAGAGGCATTTGGTTGCGAGGAGAGTCATCTCTCTAGCACGTGGTGGTCGTAATCTTGCAAGTCTAAAAGTCACCAACTTTTCATTACCCAAGTGGAAAAGCCATTGCCACATTGGGTGAGGTAGCTCCATGATCCTACAAATCGCATCCCATAGTCACTAGAATAGGTTGCAGATGGACCGAAGGGATCACAGGGAATAGAGGAACAGAGACGGGCAAGTGCCCATATTGTAAACACATCCTTGATGGCTGAGTTCATTCAAGAGCAAGAAAACGAACCAACCAATGTGGAAGAGGCACTCCATGATCCAAATTGGAGGGCTGCCATGCAAACAAAATAAAACAATATCATGAAGAAAAACTTAGGAGCTAGTGGATGGACCCCCTAAGCATAAAGTCATTGGCACCAAGTGGCTTGGAAGCTAAAGTACAAGGTTGATGGTACTTTGGAAAGTAGAAAGCAAGACTTGTTGCACATGGCTAGTCACAAGTTGAAGGCATTGACTTTTGTGAATCATTTGCCCCAATTCCAAAGATGACTATTTTTCAAGTACTACTAGTTGCGGCTACACATAAGAATTGGCCAATCTATCACATGGATGTCAAATCAGTGTTCCTGAATGAAGACCTCAAGGAGGAGGTATATGTGTCTCAACCACCGATTTTGAGGCTCTCCATTCAGGGAACAAGGTATGTAACTTGAAGAAGGCATTATATGGGATGAAACAAGTCCCAGCTAGAGCATGGTACCAGTGGATAGATAAGTATCTCTTGGATCTAGGTTTTAGAAGATGTGCTTCTGATGCTAACTTGTATGTTCTAAAGAGAGGAGGGACGACAATTGTGCTTGTATTCTATGTAGATGGCCTTGTGATTTTAGGAAGTGATTACAGGAAACAATGATGCTCTTCTTCAACAAATGGAAGATGCCCTGAGTTCAGAATTTGAAATGATAGACTTGGGCTTAATGCATTACTGCTTAGGCCTTGAAGTTTTGCAGGAACCAAGGAAGATTTTCATCTCTCAAAAGTATGCAAGACAGAGATTGAAGGCATTCGACATAGAGGATTGTAAGGAAATTTATACACCTATGGAGGTCAACGCAAAATTATCTATTAAAGATACTTCACCTCTAGTGGATATTGGAAGATACAAGAAATTAATTTGAAGTCTCATCTACTTGTGCAATAGTAGACCAGATATCTCTTATACTGTTGGAGTAGTAAGCAAGTTCTCTAATAATCCTTGCCCAAATCATTGAAAGACAAGCATGCAGATACTAAGGTATGTGAAAGGAACCACTTGTTATGGTATTCTTTATGAAGAAGGATAATCTCTGGTTAGATATTGTGACTGAGATTGGGCAGGAGATATTGTATAGACAATCAGGTTCTAGATATTGCTTTTCTTTAGGATCAGGGATTTTCTCTTGGATCAGTAAGAAGCAACTGACTGTAGAATTATCTTCTACAAAAGTTGAATAGAAAGCAACATTTGTTGCAGCATGTGAAGCAGTATGGTTGAGGAGAATCCTATGGCACATAGGAATACAAGGGTAGGAGGCTATAGAGTTGAAGTGTGGCAACCAAAGTTGCATGGCCATCACCAAGGATCCTATCTTCCATGCACATAGAAATTCAATATTACTATGTGTGTGAGTTGACTGAGGATGGGATCGTGGAGATAAGGTATTGTCCAACTCAAGAAAATGCAACAGACATCTTCATCAAGGCTCTTGGGAGAGAGCAACTTCATCGACACTTTCTAAAGTTTGGCAATGGACCAAGTAGGTAGTTCACCGTAGGGTGGACATTGGGAGAGGTGTTAGATATGCTCAATAATACATCCTCAAGTGACCACAAATGATCCATAGTGCTCTAAGTTGTAAGGCCCCCATTATGAGGAGAAGCCATTATGAGAGCTTGGACATTTGTGGAACCCTAACTTCAAAGTTAGATGAGGTCTATATGTGATCGTTGATGGTAATAGATGATCTTTGTGAGCCAAACCATTATGTAAGGTAGGGCATAAACTTCCGGGCCATTGGGTTTCCATTCAAGGCAAAAATAAAGGCCTTGTGGTGCCACACAATTTTCCCATAGAACCTTAATCGGGGAACTGCAGAGAGGGGCTTGCCCACTTCTACGGTGTTTGGGGGGCTTTTCCCCTCGGCCCGTAGGGATGAGATGGTAGGACTTCTCATGGTGGAGATATTGTGGGATTGTATATTTTGCTGACTATTTTGTATCTCTCGATTACATTTATCTATACCAACTCCCCTTATAAAAGCTATATAAGCATGGACTAGGTTGAGCTTTACGCAACATTGCACACTAGTAAGCCCTTCATCTAGAGTTTTTCTAGATTGCCAACTAAGCTCCACAATTGGAGCCCATGGGTGGATAGCACCATCATTGTAACTGCATTATGCCTAGCAATCTGGGGATTTGAGTTCTATATCTCTCATTCTACATCTATCTTTATCTGCATTTTTCTCACAACTCTGTCGTCTGATCTATTCCGCTATACTATTATTTTCTTACATAAACACCATGCACCACAATGAGAGCTTGGAAAAGCATGATCCTAAAGTAAAGTGTCCGTATAAAAAAGGGGCTCTCTTTGGTGGAGTATGTCTGCAGTGGTAATGGTAATGCTCGTTGTGGCAAGGTCAACTTCAGTGCAAATCAATGTTTCTATCTAACTTTAAGATCTTTCGTACTCTACTTCTTATCATTAGCGAGCCATCACACTTTTATTGTTAACCAACCTTTGGTCTTAATTCATTATTTAGAAGTAGGTATTAATGATTCTACATCGATTTTGTAGGATTTGGAGGTCCGTGAGTAGTATGCCCTTCATTATACTGTCAATTTATTCAATCTATCGAGAAGAGTAGATCGCAACATCACAATTCCTTTAAAAAAAATGATGAAAAGGCATGTTGACGAGGAAACAAGGATTTTTTTTTTTAAAATAAGGAAGTTCAGCCTTAGCCTACTCTCCCGGACTTGTATTAATTAAAAGAAAAGTACAAGTGAAGGGAACTAGTGCCCACGGGATTCCCTGAATCCCACAAAGTAGGGGTAGCTTTTACGGAGTTTAGATGGCATTACAAAGAAGGTTAATCATCCTCTCATCACCCTCATGCAGGGCCCACTTGAGTTTAAGCTTGTTGTTGATCAAAAGGAACACTTGATGATGCCTGAAGGGGGGGGGGGTTTCTTGCAGTTAGCGTTTCTTTTGCTGAGGAGGAGTAGCGATTTCTCAATCGACCACTCTTTGGGGGAGTCGCCAAAGTTATAAGCACATCTTTCCCGCCAAATCTTCCATAGGACCTCCCCTCTGATGGTGTTCCAGAGAGTTGCGGAGCAACCGATCGCTTCTCCCAGCAGAGCTTGTTTCCAGCTAATATGTTTCTGAAGTCTAATTTTCTTTCCGACAATCTACCAGAGCCTGTTGGAGTTGGGACAAGTAAAGAAAATGTGAGAAACATATTCAATGGACAGGTAGCAACGCTTGCACCAGGGAGGCGCTCCACAAATTTTTCTAGCCTTTAGGTTGGTCTAGATCCCACGATGAAGAATTTGCCATATTTTTGATTTCTATGAGAGGGTGCCAGATAGCCATGAACTTCATGTCTCACAGCAGCCGTGTCCATGACAAGCACCACTTCTTGTTGAGGTTAGCCTGATAATCCATGGTTTATTTGATGTTCGGGATTTTTGTTAGGCAATTACCATTGGGCCATCTAAGGCCAAGCGGGCTCGGCGTGTCATGCTCCATGAGAAGAAGAACTTTAGAGCGGTCCCAAGCAAGACGTCTGCTTTGCAAAGTATTCCATTCTTCATAGGTAATGTTGATGCTAGGTTCAATATCGTCGAAGTTGATCCACTGGTTGGTGCCTTGTTTCCAGAGATGTTTCCATTTTTTGAAGCCTTTGTTCCATAGCCTCTTGGCATTTCAAATGTTCCAAGATTCCACCATCCGAATGCCATGGATTGGAAACCAGATAGAGTCGTTTTGTCTCATACTAGCCGCTCACTTCCAGTCTTCACTCAATCTTGTGAAGCTCTTGAATTTATTCAAACTCTTCCATAGTGAGCACACAAGATTAAAACCTTTCAGAAAAACTAGGATCGGGGAAAACAAAAGGGTCAGAATGTCAAGATTCTTCCAATTCGGGAATCCCACAAAAGTCAATGCGTTCTTGTTTCTGAAGATCAACTTGGCCCACGAGGCCTCCCCGTTGCACCATGCCTTAATCATCCATTTTGCCACAAGTTTGTTAGCCATGCACCCAATGTCCAGTATGCCTAGGCCCCCACTATCTCTTTCGCTGGTGCAGATGGGCCACTTGATTTTAGGCACCCCCCTCCTGCTGTGGTCGCCTGTCCAAAGGAAGTTTTTGCAAATACTATCCAGTTTGGATAGCTCTTGCTCTTTCGATCTCCAACAAGAGAGGAACTAGATGGTCGACGAAATGAGGAATGTGTTGATAACCATTGTGCGACTAGTGAGATTGATTTGCATACCTCTCCAATAGTTTAACTTGCTTTCAAGTCTTGACAGGACCCAGTTCCACTACTGTTCCATCGAGATGCCAAAACCCAAGAGAATCCCAAGAAGCTAGAAAATTTAACCCTGCGGAGACTAACTCAAGAAGAAGGCTTTACAAAATCCAATTGTTGGTCACGTGTACAAAAACTCCTTCCTTTTTCACAAGGAGAAAAACACAATAGTACAATGAAATACACAAATTGGACCACGTCTCAACTAGCCTTAACTTCAATTCATTTGGTCATAAATGTGATAAATCAGGAATGTCATGCCTATAGGGTAACCAAGATGTTTAAAAAGGTAGGCCCTATGCTATATTAACCATCAGAAGGTAGCACATCAAAGATTTCATTGGTCATTTCAATAATGTTAGACTTAGTTTGATTTACTCCTAGAATACAAGCAGTTGAGAAAATTCTTAGAAGCCTCATGCAAATTTAAGTGAACGAGGATAAACAATTTAACAGAACAAGTGTGTTATTTACAAAACTAATGGTCTTTGAAATGTAAAATATGGAATGCATTGTTACACTCCCGAAGCCATCAAACATTTGGATGGGCACCCTATAGTGAACACTCATCAAGTGTTAAGTGTTTTGACCATTGTGGTTCATTGATCTTCTTGACTGAGTCTTAAATATGACTCAAGTCTCATTTGATACTTGTTCCATGTGTGCACCACAATTAGAAGTATTGCCCTCAAAAGGTAAATCTCTTATGGAATGGAACTTTATGGAGCTCCAAGAGCATCCCATGGTAAGTAACGCACTACTAGTTGTACTTATAGAGTTGTAAGTAACGCACTACTAGTTGTACTATTTTTTCAATGAAGAGACCATATCTGAAGTGCTTATAAAGATCCTTTTGCTTTTGTTAGGCAAGTTAAGCGCAATCTGAGCATTTGGCAAACCATTACTTATAGCTTCGTGAAGAGCCATGGGAACCTCCAAATAAAAGAGAGTATAATTGTGGACCTTAAACTAGTGTATTGCCTTTGGGCAAAATTAAACCAAATGTTTTAGAATAGTCTTTCTCAAATGTCATCTTTCTAGTAGTCTAGCCCGTGCTTTGTGGGATGATGCCATAGCTAATAGCTATTATGCCCATTCAGTTGTAGAATCGGTGTTTCAATCAATTCAAGCAAAGGGATTAGGCTTCCATCGAACTTCCTCTTTAAAAAAACAAAAATACAGGAGGCCTTTGGCTCGCAGAGAGGGCACCAGGACGTTCTATACACTCTGAGAGCGTCTACACGGTGTTGGGGGGAGAACCAAAAAGGACGCGCGGGAGTCTGCAGAAGAGCAGAACAGCGATGTCAAACCTTAAGGTTAGGACTCTCCGATACTGTTTGTGAATGTTTCCTTCCCTGTATGATTAAGCAAGGACTACCTTGCAAAGCGGACTCGAAGCTTGCTCGGGAACGCTAAAATGGACGCTCAATATTTAGTTTCAAGGTATGTGTATACAGATGAACTCATCGGAGGCGACGAGATAGTATCTACTATTATTATGAACAGCGAAAGAACCGTGAACGGTCATGCTAAAATCTCAGCCGGGCTTTTGGTAATCCTTGCCCTAATGTCCGAACGTTAAAGGGAAGCTGGAACGATCAGAGCAACGAGTTGTTTTTACGACGAACTTGAGAGATAAAGTTGGTTGATGAGTCAGGAAATATGCCTGATGTGCCTGTTTAGCGATTTTCCACATTCCGCTTTTCGTATTTGCGTCACACACGGTGGAGCAAGGATACTTCAGAGCATGATATGCAAAGCGTGTTGAATGTGACTTTGATTTTTTTGTAGGAAACAAATCATAGACATAGCATCATTTGAAAAAGACTGTGTACGGCCCTAGGCGATCATCTAGAAATACTGGACTGGCATCCTCACTACTACTTCATCAAAATTATTCTTTGGATCTATGAAGCTGTGCAGGGTAGTAAAGGAGAAAGCCATCTCTGTGTAAAAGTCAGCTTTTGGCTCCTCGATTAATGAATATAGGGACGAATGGCACGAAATGAGCCATGGAACCATCAAAGAACATCGGGGAGGGAGGCAAGCCCTCATGGAAAGCTAGCCTGCTAAAAATATACAACTCTGTACGAGATAAAAATGGAGTGATATAAAAGGGATCCATTGTTGGACCAGTCAGATAGGCCGCTGAGACAACATACACGAATAATCATGATAATACAGAGAATATTAGTAGTAATAACATGAAGAAGCAGAATAAAGATAACAAGAAAAAGAAAAAGAAGAACAATGGTTTCTAGCAACATCTCGCTTCAATGCTGTTGCAATGCCATCTAATAGTGCCGATCGTAATCTTGAGATTGCTGGTGGTTCTTTATCAACAGCAAACTGTGTTTAAGGCACGAGAAGAATAATTGGCAGTCACTCAGCACACAGAGACACTAAAATGGATCCGTGCCAGGGTAAGCAGGAATTGTTCTTTGAAGATATTTGTTTATTCCTTTATACGACCATGCTGTTGTCCCTTGAAGGATTTTGGAGGAAAAAGAATCTTCCATCTAGATTGGGTCTTTTCTCTAGAGCACTAGAAGACAAAAAATATTTGTCTGTGCTTTCTAGAAAGCCACAGGTAAGTCAAATCACGAAGCTGTTTATTTGATGTGGGGCGTTCGGCCTTTTCAATCATCTGAGTGGCAGAGGACATATCACATATGTTTGTGAGATTGCCGGCTGTGTTTAAGAGACCTTTCACTCGGACAACTGGAGCCACACTGCTATCTGCTAGATGCAGGCCTAAAATTGACAGCTGTTTTTCTGTCAAGCACCATTTTTCCTCTAATATACATAATTTTTTTGAGTTCCTGCGAGATGACGAGCCGAAATTGGTAATTGTCTTTTCATTCTTTCCTGTACATACATATATATGCTCTTTTTTTTTCTACTTATAGTACATATATATACTCTTTTGTACCATGTCAAGTTATGCCCATGAAAGATGACCTAAAGTTTTTCTTCTTATATGGAATTTTGTTCCCCTGTCAGTAGGCCCTGGTTAGATGGAGAAATAACACCAATGCATTATAGAGGTGGTGATCTAAGGCTAAGCAACTTCACTCCGGGACATGTGGTGTTTACTTTTACCCCTTCTTGTTTTTTTTAAAATAGAGGTTCAGCAAGCGCCTACTCTCTCGAGCTTTAATTTTTAAAGAACAACTGTACAAGTGAATGGCCATAGTACCCGCGGAACCCCTCGTATCCCACAAAGCAGGGACTAAACAAAATTACAATTGGTTTCCGCTGGTTTAGACCATTACATGTTCAGCCTGAGAATTGAACTCTGAACCTTCGCTTCAAAAGACCAAAGACTCAACCACTAGAACAACGGGACGTGGACAAAGATCCCTTCTACCCCTTCTTACTTACCAGAGATCCCTTAGGGCACTTTATGACTGTATCAGATGCCCCTTCTCATCGCAACCCAATTGGCTTTCAGACCATCCTATCTTGTGAGGACTTTGAGTTGATTGTCTTTGCGTGCTTGTATCAGTATGTCCCATTTTTGTGGGATTTATTGCCAAATTAATGGCTGCAACCTAACAGGACTTGGAAGTTTTTCAAAATTTGTAAAGAACTTTGGATCTTTTGCCTTTGAGTAATGGTATGTCGTTGATAGTGTATTTCATGAGTACTCTGGGTACTAAGCACATTCGCTTGTGACATGTGGCTGTTTATTAACAGCTCAAGCATAAGGAGATTAATAATCAGAAAGACTTCTGTATATGTGTTTGTGTGCCTGCGTCTGCGAGAGAGAGAGAGAGAGAGAGAGAGAGAGAGAGAGAGAGAGAGAGAGAGAGAGAGAGAGAGAGAGAGAGAGAGAGAGAGAGAGAGAGAGAGAGCTCTTAACCGAGTTGAAGATGGTCTCTGATGTAGAGGCAATAAAGCAGGTAGTCTTGGATATCGATGACTATTTCTCTCGCCAAAGATGGCGTCGGGCAGATTTCGATGAGGCCTATAGGTCAATCGACATGGACCGCCTATTGGTGCGATTATGGGAGAGTCCAGTGTTACAGAATTTCATTTGTGGCCAAAACAATGGACCGGATCACAAGCCAATAGGCCTTCAGATCATCCTATCTTGTAAAGAACTTTGGATGTGTTGCCTTTCAATAGTTGTATGTCCTTGATATGTGGGATACATGGGTGCTCTGGGTACTACGCACATGCACTTGTGACATGTGGTCGTTAATAGTTCGAGAACAGGGAGAATAATGATATTAAGAAAAACCCATTTTTGTGTGAGAGAGAGAGAGAGAGAGAGAGAGAGAGAGAGAGAGAGAGAGAGAGACCACTCGATTCCAGTTGAAGATGAGCGTTTATGGACTAGCAATATAAAGCACGTAAATTTAAATATTGATGACTGTTTCTCTCTTTAGATTCGGGCATGTGCTACCACTCGTGTGTGAACAGCAGGCTGTTGCCATAACAATATTCGGAATTTTCTTTCTTCAACATGCGAATCTACATTTCAACTTTGGGAGCCGATAGACTGTTTTGACAAAGTGAAAGGGACGTAAGACAGACAGAAGAAAATCGAGATTTCAACTTTGGGAGCTGAAATACTGTTTTGACAAAGCGAAAGGGACGTAATACAGACAGAAAATATGAAAGCATACATGAAAGAGAACTTCATGTGTGGAGAGATTGAATTTGTACATCTGCGTTCGGGATCGTCCCCGAGAGAGAGAGAGAGAGAGAGAGAGAGAGAGAGAGAGAGAGAGAGAGAGAGAGAGAGAGAGAGAGAGAGAGAGAGAGAGAGAGAGGCACTACATTAAAGTTGAGAGAAGTAATACCGCAGTGCGATCTTCCAACTATTTTACATGATTCAACATAATGCCAAGTAATAGACAGTCAACTAAAAACATATTTGATCATCAATAACATGTGTTCTACAATAAACTGTATGAATAAAGGGAATAATAACATGTGTTCTACAATAAGCTTTTAAACTGTATCAATAAAGGGAATAATAACATGTGTTCTATAGTCTGGATATTATAGGAATCCAGGTGCATGTAAACATACTCATAACATTTTCGTTACAACCATTAATCAGGACTCACTGCCCGCCATGATTATTGCAGAATATCAAGTGTGTAAAGCGACTTCAAAGTTCCCTTAAAACGTGGGGTGAGGAAAAAACGCTACTATCTCCCTTTTCTAATGGTTGAAATTTTGTGTCCTCTCTTTACATAATTATAAACCACACTTCATTCTTTCAGGGAACGAGAAAATATAAAGGCGCCACTCGGTCCATTAAATTAACAATTCAAGATCATATGACAAGCATCATGTTTTAAAGAATTCCTTGCCTCGCAAGATTCATATCTCCAAAAAGTTGTGATACCGACACTCCTTTGTGTGACTTGCAGTTATATTTCTCTCTCTCTCTCTATGTATATATATATATATATATATATATATATATATATATATATATATATATATATATATATATATATATATATATATATATATATATATATATGTATGTATGTATGTATATATGAATTTACATATCTATGTACGTATGTATGTATGTACGTACGGATGTGCATATGTATGCGTGTATGTATACACACATGTACACACACACATATATATATATATATATATATATATATATATATATATATATATATATATATATATATATATATATATATATATATATATATATATATATGTGTGTGTGTGTGTGTGTATGTATATATAGGAGAGAAGTTGACCCCTTATCTCTAAGAACCACCTTTTCCAAAAAATCATCCTCCTAAAATGGAGGACTTAGTTGAGATGCCTTAGAGAGTCTTTGGTTGAGTTCTTTTGATGGAATCCCATGCTTGTAGGCTTCCATACATTGGTCCACATGTCCATGATTGATTTCCCATGAATCTTTTCTTGATGCTTGACTTTTGACACTCCCCATCAAGCTTCAATTATTTCTCTTCATCCAAGATCCTTTATGTTGATGCAAATCTTCAGTTCATCCAAAGCCTTTATAGACATGTCAGAAACTTGGTCTTTGGTACTTTTATGATGTATGGAAACTTCCTTGGAGATCACCTTTTCTCTTATCAAATGATAGTGTACTTCAATGTGCTTGGTTCTAAAATGATAGACTAGATTGGATGCTAGATGAATGCTACTCATATAGTTATAAAACTTTGTATATGTATCAACCTGCAAATTTAGCTGCATAAATAGCTTCTCAATCCACATTAGCTGACATGTGACTTGAGCCAAAGCTCTATATATAGCCTCAGTGGATGATAATGCCACTATGGTTTGCTTCTTAGACATCAATGCGATGATCTTGCTACCTAACATCACTAGGTAACCACTTGTACTCCTATCTTCCTTTGAACTTCCATTTGAGAGAGCCTTGAACTACATATTATCATCAAATGAGTAGAACAATCCTTCATTTATGGTAGCCTTGAGATATTTTAAACATTTATCTTGCAACTTGCAAGTGTGTAGTCCTTGAATTCTACATAAACTATGATAACACTTCAGCTCAATTTGCTATGTTGGGCCTAGTTATTGTGACATAGTTGAAAGAGCCTACAATAGATTGATACAAAGTTACATCCTCTATTGGTCCTCCATCAATCGAGCTTAGCTTTACATTTTCTTCCATGGGATGTGAAATAGGCTTGCAATGTAACATCGTGGACCTCTCAAGTAGGTCTATAATATACTTCTTTTATATGAGCATAATACCTTATTCTTTGTCAACAACTTTAATTCTATGAAAATACCTAAGATCTGAAGATGAGAGATCCTAAATCCCTTTGCAAGATTTGCCTTTATCTCCTCAATGCCTTTTGTATCATTATGATAAAATCATCTATATACACACACATGTTTACTACAAGTTCTCCTCTTTGTTTGATGAAGAGAGATGAATAGGCCTTTAATTTCTCAAAACCACATTTGATCAAATACCCCACCAATGTCTAGTTCCAAGCCCTCAGAGCTTGCTTTAGCCCCTAAAGTTCTTTCTTCAACCTATAAACATGATGTGGAAACTTTTTGTGAACAAAAGATAGTGGTTGCTCAATGTATACCTCTTCCTCCAAGTCTCCATTGAGAAAGGCACCCTTGATATCCAATTAGAAGTTCTTACATCATTTTCTTGTAGCCATTTCAATGAGTATCCCAATGGTGCTCATCTTTTCCATAGGGCTAAATGTCTCTTCAAATTCCACTCCAAGGTTTGTGCAAACCTGTTGGCCACCAATATTGCTTTGAACCAAGAAATTGATCCATTTGAATTCCTCTTTACTTTATACACCCACCTATTACATTTATGTTCTCCTTCTTGGGCACTAGAGTGCATGTTTGATTCTCCTTAAGTGCACCAATCTCTTCTTGCATTGCCTCTTTCCATTCGTTGTACTTGCTTGCACCTTCATAATTTTTGGGCTCATGATCTTCAACTAATTTGTTCACATATGCATGATGAGTTGCCATGGATGAATTATAAGTTGACCTTTAGTTGGATACATATGCCTAGAAATCCTTTCTTCATCTTTTGGAGGAATAAACCTCCTTTGCCTTGAGTACTTGATATCTTTCTTTCATGTGGCTTCTTTATCCACCATGTGTGCTTCATAATCTTCACATTCATAACCTTCTTCATCGAACTCCACCAATGTAGCTTTCTTTTCTTGATTGATTGTGCTACAAAGCTTGATGAAGATCCCCCTCAATGCTGAGTTCATCTTGAACTATCTTCATTCATCGAACTCCTTGGGTCACTTAGATCTAAGTCAATTTGTCCTTCATCATCTCCATCTCTTTCTTCTTCATATTTTGGCATACAATCATATTTCTTATATCAAGGTATTAGATAATGAGAGGCTACATTCCTTGATATCTGCAAGTCCTTTGTGTTTGGATTGAAACACCTGTAACCTTTGTGATCATTTGAATATCCTAGAAAAACACACTTCTCTACTTTCTTTTTGTAGCTTGTACGTCAATTTGCTTGGCACATGTACATAGAAAGTATCATCCAAATATTTTTAAGTGTGAAAGATCAAGTTGCTTACTGTTGGCAGCAGCTAAGGCAGTCACGGTGGCTTTAAAAGACAAGGAAGCGATCTAAAAGAATCATAACAGAGGGAGAGTCAAGTAGAAGTAGGTAGAGTAGTCAATGAAGGTTGGGAAACTAGGCCTACATATTTTTCAAATGATAACTCTTTTACAGTAGTGATTTTAATCACTATACACCATTGTAAATATTGTTTTTGATGATTCTTAATCCATTTTGTGCAAGCCAAGGAGTGTTCGAGCTTGAGGATATTATATCTAAGTACATACAAATTTTCATATTTTTTAGAGCTTGTTTGAGCCTCCAAATTAGCGAAGGAACCTATTTTTTAACTAGGTTGGACACTAGGTCTAGACATGGCCAAAGCTAGTCAAAAACTATAAAAGGAGCTAGAGAGCTCATTTTTGAGGTTTGAAAATTTGGAATTGAAGTGACAAAAGAGCTTGTAATCTTGTTTTTCGCTTAAATCAAGGATTCCATTGATCCATCTCTTTGTCTTGCCATGTGTGCATGCGTGCGTACATGTGTTTGCTTGTGTGCTTCTCATCCACTCACTTGTGCACTTCACTTGCTCACGATCATCATACCCTCCTCATATCTTTTGAGATTGACAATTATGAGGCTGATCTCCTCATGTTGGTACTTGCCACTGTGCTATAGTGACACAAAATTTGGCACCGTTGCCGAGGATCGAGCTTTGAGAATGCACATGTGATGGTAAGACATAGAGGCGTGACATTGGAATCATATGTAATCTCTTATTTTTTACTTTTCTACCTCCTTCATCATCACCACCACCATCTCTACTCTCCATCTCCTTCCATCATCATTATCACCATTTTGGTCATATCCTCACATTCCATCTCCATTTCCTCATTTCAATAGTGAGCATGAGAGAGGGAATTTGTGTGCATTGTTTTCGCATGTTTCTTGAGCGTTCTTGTAGGTACCAACATCCATAGGAGCTGCAACAACTCCAGTAGGTACAGAAAACCTTTGCGCAGGTCTTGAAGCATTGATCTTTGTCCATCATGACAGATAAAAAAAATTATCTTTTGGTAAAACTAAGTGCACCATCATAGATTAGAGGCCTTGCACATTACATATCCACAAAAATTCCAAAAAAGAAAGATTTTTTTCTATCCATTGCAACAGACAACATCCATCACTATAGACACTATCCACCACAATGGTTGGCTTGCCCATTGTGATAGACAGACCACAATGGATTGCTTGTCCATCATGAAAGCCAAATGTCCATCATGATGGATAGAAATACCACAATTGAGACTTAAACCTAGCAAAAATCCCATCCATTGTGATGCATAGGCCACAATTGACACAAATCAACGTAAAAATCTAGAAAAATATATCCATTGCGATGGATATATTTTTCATTGAGATCATCATTCGTAGCTTAGGCTAAGTACAATTAGTGGTATGATTAGTTAGTCCTACATTAGGCACCATACAAGTAGAAGCATAAATAGTATAGTTTGGCTACAAACCCTAAAGTAAAAGAGCATAAATTGAGCGATCAAGTTCAAGAGTGATAAAATTCAAGTAATCCTAACAACGTTGTATTGGACAAGACCTTCAAAACAAGACAGAAGTACAAAGAACAAGTGAGTAATACGAAAGAACTTTGCAATGAGGTCGTACTTGGGAAAGTTGGGATAACAGCCAAGGCTTATGAACCTTAGATGAGGGAGACATCTAGGACAGGATAAACAAAGCATTAAATCTTCTGAAGCTAGTGTCAGTCATACATCTAGGTCGCCGGCCCAACAATTGAGTGATTATCCATACGTTCTAAGTTCAGAAACAAGTGACTCAAAAATGTCTTATAAAATGGAGAGACCAATAGGTAGTTTCGTTGTTGCATAGCTAAAGAAGACGGAAGGGCCATGCAAGACTCAATTGGAGTACATTAGGATCAACCGATTAGGTGCTTGCATCTATAAGGATGGTATGAGAAGGTAAGTTGTTCAACTTAGGAAACCAGATCAGCTAGTTGGACTTGAACACCTAGTGGTCAAGTTTGAAGAAGGCTCATATATTGATAAAGATGGAACCATGTATGTGGTCTCAAGATTACTCGATAAAACTGATGAATTTGGAATTGTGATTCCAGAAATGGAGCTTGAAGACCTAGAAAAAGGAACCCTAGGAGGAGAGCCTAGCACCCCTAGAGGCAAATCAGTCTTGACTGGAGTGATCAACCTAGAGTGGATCCCCCAAGATAATAAGAGCATAGAATTATTCTTGAACAGAGAAATAGATGAGATATTCTAGAGGTCTAAACCTGGCTAGCCTAATGAAGTTAGGACACTCGCCATATATGAAATTAAAGATCTTGATACACCAAGAAAGGTGGTCTACTTACACAACACCTCAGAGAGAGTGTTTGTGGTGTGAGAGCATGGTAGGCATGCCTACACTTGGAAGGATGAATGTTTCTTTCCGCAACAAAGATCAAACGTCTCCTTTGGCCACCAAGGAGGTGGGACCTCCCAAGCTCATGGAACTCAGAAGGACAAAAGTCGAGATAGACATGAAGTAAGATTTGCGCTTGGAAGAGAAAGAACCGGAGTAGAAATGGGTAGAATGAATAATGAGATGCATAGAGGCCCAAGACTTCAAATAGGCATGGATGCGTTTCCCTTGCCAAGACCTAGAGATAATCCTAGAATATTGAGGCCTACACAGTTGACTAAGTCCATGAAGAACTGCTTCGATGGCACATGAGACCCATACAATCACGTAGCACATTTTAGGCAAGTTTTGAGAGTTAAACAAGTCGAAAACTTGTTCACTCAATACAATGATTTTGACCTAACACTCAAGAACACTACCTTGAATTGGTTCGAACCACTTTACCATAGGAAATTCAAAAACATTGACCAACTATTGGAAGCCTTCATCACTGAATCCTCTAAAAGTGGCATCATGCACAACACCTCATCTCTGATACATAGATTCGACAAACACCTCAAGAAACAGTTCAACTTGTAGGAAGATAGTTTAGATAATACTTAGAGAGATGCCCTATTCCAGAGTTACCTACACCGGCCAAGCAAGTGGCTTTATTTCTAGATGGTTTGTTAAGTACCAAATTGAGATCTTATGTGTACTTGAAGGATCCTAGATCCATAGAACAATGTGTATGCATGTGCATAGACAGTGAGGATAATCTAGGTGATGAATTAGATCTTTCAAAAATCTATAAAGTTTCACATAGTTCTACTAGCCTCACCTCCAAACCATCCACATGTATTGAGGAACTTGCTGAGAAGGTAACTCAGAAGTTAGGAGTCTCCAGGAAGCAAATGCCTAGATTTGTCTCACTGAAACGATGCTATACTTGTGGAGGAGACCATATGGCTAATGTGTGTCTAATCATGGCACAACCTCAAGTGAGCTCTAAAAACCAATACTACACCATAGAAAGGAGGTATACTAACCACACTGTACAAGATTGCCCATATAATAAGCAAGTGTTTAGGCAAAATTATCCACAACCATATCCACAACAAGGGAGATACTAGAACTAGTACCCACTACAACAATATGTTAGGCCCCAACAACCCTGCCTGCCACCCTATCAAGCTTAACAAAGACCTCAACTAGTGCTAGTTCAAAAACCTTCACCTCCAGCCAATCTGATCCTAATAAAGTATGCAACTATTGAAGAAATTTTGAATAGGGCTTTACTGCCAGCATCGCCATTGATTTCAAAAAGTGACCCAAATAAGCACAGTTTTGACTCCGCTCACATGGATAGTTCATTGGCCTATTTTATGGAGTCACTAGAGCATAACAGGATTTACCCTTACAAAAATCCTAGTGAACCTAGTTGGGAGTCAGAATATGCTAATGTCATGTACGCAAATCCTAACTCTAGGCCTCAACCTAGACAAATCAGACCCCCAACACCTAGAGGACGATGCGACAGATGCTATGGAGATCACTTCATTTGTGATTGCCCTATACTTGAACGTATGCAACCCCAATCAGTGACAATTCAAGGTTTTCATCAGGATTGTGGGAAGGAGCACCTTTTACGAGACTAGTTGGGAGTCAGAATATGCTAATGTCATGTACCCAAATCCTAGTGAACCTAGTTGGGAGTCAGAATATGCTAATGTCATGTACGCAAATCCTAACTCTAGGCCTCAACCTAGACAGATCAGACCCCCAACACCTAGAGAACGATGCGACAGATGCTATGGAGATCACTTCTTTTGTGATTGCCTTATACTTGAACATATGCAACCCTAATCAGTGACAATTCAAGGTTTTCATCAGGATTGTGGGAAGGAGCACCTTTTATGAGACTATCCTAAGAACCCAAACAATGGGCCGAAGATCACTCCTATCAACATCATTGCATTAGTAGTAGATTCAGTGGAAGTGTAACTTCCACTACCCCAGTGCAAGTAGTCATTAGCGCTTAGGCATTACAATAGAACCATTAAGGCTCAAGCAAGGAAAAGAGTTCGGATGTTACTGAGACTGAGAGTATAACTAAGAAAAGGAAAAGAGCCTGGAAATATAGTCACAACAGAATGAAAAGACAATGGTCAAAGAAGATGAGCGAACTTGAGGAAAGCTTAAGAGAAATAAAAGACAAGATGATCAAACTCACATCTCAAATGCACTCTCACATGCCACCACCACCACCATCACCGCCACCAACTTATCAACCTCATGCAACCCCATCACTACCTAGAGTAGGATCAATCCTAGTAGATCCCACTCTCGAGGACTTAGATATGATGCTTAAAGCATATCAGGATAGAATCCAAGAAGGGCCAAATGTGACACATTGTGAAAAGTGTTAACTTAGAGCTGACCTAGAGAATGAAAGAACAAAGCTTTGTGCAAACATGGTAGACTTGGCTCAAACCATGTTTGAGGCCAACATCCTTTTTAACAACACAACCTCAGCCAAAACACAGTTACCCTTTGATGGATTATTAGAAAGATTGGAAAGGATGATAGTTAAGTCAGGAAAGCAAGCTACATCAGAGGTGAGTAACATCAGAAGTGAAAGGATAAGCCTTCCTCCCAAGAATGCTTACGTTCCCAAGTCCACTGAGTCACGAACCTCGACTTTTGGAAATCAATATATAGTCACATGAATTTCTTCGAGAAATTCAAGAAAATAAATGGGCAAAAGAAATCCAAAATCCTCCTCCCATTGAGATTGTGGATGACCTACATGATCGATTCCCGCAATAAATTCCTTCTATTTATGGAGAACAAGAGAATGCCAAGTCAAGTGAATGGTTAGACTTTGAATCTAATTCCTCATAGGAATTGCCTCATTTTACAGGTCCATGGGAAGCAAAGACTACCTATATGAGATCACCCATAGTCATGGTAAGAAACAAAGACTCATTCATACCTCGGAATATAGAGGTAGTAAAGAACTCTAAAGTGTAGTGCAATCTCACTTTAGAGGAGCTACTCAAGGTCAAGCCAGAATTATGGAAACACATAGAAAATCAAGTGCCTGAAGTAGTGAAAAATCCTTTCTAGGCAGGATCACATCAAACAATGCCTCAAATATCTTTGGATAAGATAGAAGACATGAGAAAAGGAGAAGATGGAAACACCTATCTTCCTATCACTCATCAGGGTTACACAACCACGGCTGCTTTGGACTCAGGTGCAGGATTTTTGCAATTGCTAGCACTTCACTATGGAAGCATTGGGGCAAGCCAGCACTCATGCCAACGAGTATGAAATTAGAGATGGCTGATGGTCACACAATGAGATCCTTAGGGCTACTACAAGAGATAACTCTAACTACTTACGGTGCAAGGTTCGAGCATACATTTTCCATATGTGACTTTAGCAAAAACTAGGCCTATGAGATGATTTTGAGTAGACCATTCATGAGAGAATTGCACGTAGTGCAGGATTGGGGAACCAACTCCTTATATTTGCAACACTTAGGCGTTACAACTAAAGTCAATCTCAAGGACTACTCTCATAGAGATGTGCCCCCTATATAGCGCAATTTCATCCATAGAGCCACAAGCAACATGGAGTGTTGAGAGCAGTATGGGCACCCAATGACTGACTAGACAAGGAAGCCATCGGAGAGAGTCAGAGCGAGGTGAAGGAGTAAGTAGACAAAATAGTCGACGCAAATCTGGCAGATAGGCCCTTCAAAATTTTCCAAATCAACATCTTTATAACAGTGATTCTTATCGCTAACAATCATTGTAAATACCATTTCATACTTTTGTAGCTCCATTTTGTGCAAGCCAAGGAGTCCTTGAGCTTGAGGAGCCTTAGAAGTACCTACATATCAATTTTCGTATTTTTTAGACTCCGTTTAAGCCCTCAAATTGGCCCTGGAACCTAAATTTTAACTAGGCCGGACACTAGGTCTGGACAGGGCCAAAACCTAGTCAAAAACTATAAATAGAGCTAGAGAGCTCATTTTTGAGGTTAGATTGTAATTGGAATGAACTTGTAAGAACTTTTTGAAAGTAATCTAAGAACTCCATTGCTTCTCACTCTTTGTCTTGCCGTGTGTGCGCGTGTGTGTGTATGTGTGTGCATGTTTGCTTCTCACTCCTGCACTTGTGCCTCCACTTGCTCGAGGTCTTCATACCATCCTCACGTCTTCCCGGATTGACATTAAAGGAGGTGCTACTCATCACTGAGCTACACCAAATTTTGGCGCCGTTGCCGGGGATCGAGCTTTGAGGACGAGCGTGTGATGGTAAGACGTAGATTGGAGATGTTGGCGTTGTAGGTACTTTCTTTACTTTTCTTATTTCTCTTTTTCTTACCTCACCACCATCATCACCATCATCATCATCACCATATCCGATCTCCATCTCCATCTTCACAAAAATTTCAGTTTTTTACTATATCCCCTTCCTCCTTTCATTTCCCTCATTTCACTTGTGAGAGAGAGAGAGAGAGCGAACTGTTGTGTGCTATTTTCTGCATGCTTTTGGAGTTTCTTGCAGGTTTCAGCATCATCATCCCCTCCAGCACGTCGCGTAGGTACGGAAATGTGCAGAACTGTCTCGCAGTCGCCGACTCCTGTCGATCGCGATTGACAGAAATTTTCACCTTTTGGTAAATCTGAGTGCACCACAGTGGACTAGAGACCCTGCACACCACATTTCCACAAAAATTTTTGAAAATTTTGCAAAATTTCAATCCATCGCGATTGACAGCTCTATCCATCGCAATTGACAGCCCTGTCCATCGCGACCGACTACCTGTCCATCGCGACCGACTGCCTGTCCATCGCGATTGACAGCCTGCCTGTCCATCGCGATTGACAACCTGCCTGTCCATCGCGACCGACTGCCTGTCCATCGCGATTGACAGCCTGCCTGTCCATCGCGATTGACAGCCTGCCTGTCCATCGCGATTGACAGCCTGCCTGTCCATCGCGACCGACTGCCTGTCCATCGCGATTGACAGCCTGCCTGTCCATCGTGATTGACAGCCTACCTGTCCATCACGACCGACTGCCTGTCCATCGCGATTGACAACCTGCCTGTCCATCGCGACCGACTGCCTGTCCATCGCGATTGACAGCCCTGTCCATCGCGATTGACAGCCCTGTCGATCGCGATTGACAGCCAATTTTAGCCAATTTTTTAGGGTTTTTAAATTGAAGAGTTGGGCTAATTTTGGGCATAAACATTTTACTCTAGAGCACATAAGGAGGCCTTAGGAAAACAACTTGGGGAAAACCTGTTGCACAGTGATTCTGTTTAAACCCTAGCCTAGGCAGGTAAGACCCCCATTCCCTAGAGGACCATGCTACAGATGTCAGGGGGATCACCTCATTCGTGATTGTCCCTTGCCTCCACCTACACAACCCCAGTCAGTGACGATTCAGGGATTTTGCCAAGAGTGTGGAAAGGATCATCTCTTACCAGACTGCCCCAAGAATCCTAATAATATGCCAAAAATTACTCCTATTAACGTTATTGGGTTAGCGGTAGATTCCACAGGAAGTGTCACTTCCACTACACCCGTGCAAGTGATCACTAGAGCTCAAGCATTGCAGCAAAACCAAGGGGTAGACCAGGAGAAGAGCCCAGATGTTAGTGAAACAGAGAGCATGACAAAGAAGAGGACTAGAGCTTGGAGAGATAGCCGTGAAAGAATGAAACGGCAATGGGCAAAAAAGATGAGTGAACTCGAGGAAAGCCTCAGAGAAACAAAGGCCAGGATAACTGAACTCACATCTCAAACTCCCTCTCACACTACCCCACCTCCACCATTCCCAACTCCATCCGACCCGCCACCTTCCGACCCGCCTCAACTAATTCCACCACCCCCTAGAGTAGGATCAGTCCTAGCAGACCCCACTCCCGAGGACCTAAACATGATGCTTAAAGCATATCAGGCCAGAATCCAAGAAGGGCCAAACGTAACCGATCATGAAAAGTGTTACCCTAGAGCAGAACTAGAGCTAGAACGAACCAAAATTTGTGCTAAGATGGTGGAACTGGCTCATACCATGTTTGAAGCCAGTCGCCTATTTAACATCTCTAGTTCAACGAAGACACAGTTGCACTTTGATGGACTGTTAGAAAGAATAGAGAAACTGATTGCACAATCAGAAAAGGAACCCGCCTCTCAACACAAGGACATGGCAAGTGAAAGATTAAGCATTCCTGCTCAGGAAGCCTATGTGCCTAACTCTACGGAGCCAGACACATCATCTTCTATGAATCGGTTCACACTAGAATTCCTACGCGAGATTCAGGAAGACAAATGGGCGAAAGAAAGTGAAGTCCCTCCTCCTATAGAACTTGTGGATGATGCACGCGACCAATTCCCACAAGACATCCCATCCATTTATGAGGAGCAGGAGAGCACCCACTCTCAGGAAAGACTAGACTTTGAGTCTAACTCTCTACAAGAATTACCCCACTTCACAGGCCCATGGGAAGCTAAGTCTACTTGTATGAGAGCACCCACGGTCATGGTACGAAATGAGGACTCAGTCTTACCTAGGAACACAGAGGTAGTGAAAAACACTAAAGTGCAGTGCAACCTCAAGTTAGAAGAGCTACTCAAGGTTAGACCTGAATTATGGAAACATGTCGCCAAACAAGTACCAGAGATATCAAAACCTCGTTCCCAGGTAGGATCCCAGAGGACAGTGCCAGAAATACCCTTGGATAAGATAGGAGATATGTGTGAAGGTGAAGAAGGGAACACCTATCTTCCCATTACCTACCAAGAATACACCACCAAGGCAATTTTGGACTCAGGTGCAGGAGTTGTAATTGCCACCACTTCCCTATGGAAGCGTTGGGGCAAACCAGCACTCAGGCCAACGAGAATGAAATTGCAGATGGCCGATGGTCACATAGAGAGACCCCTAGGGTTGTTAGAAGGAATAACTCTCACTACATGTGGTGTTGAGTTTGAGCATACATTCGCTATATGCGACTTTAGCAAAAATCATGCCTATGAGATGATTTTGGGAAGACCCTTTATGCGACAGTTGCAAGTGGTACAGGACTGGGGAACCAACTCCTTGTACCTACAACACTTAGGTGTTACGACCAAAGTGAATCTTAAAGATTACTCTCATAGAGATGTCCCTCCTATCCAATGGAATCCCATCCATAGAGCCAAAGATGATACAAAATCTGTGCATTCCATAGGATCAGGATCCTCATGGATGCATGAAGACACCCACTTATGGATGTGCAAAGTGGCAGTAGAAGAGGAGAAAAGAGAAAAGGCCAGAGAAATAGGTGCAAACGAAACACATAGACCCATTCAAGTCCCAGCCTATGCACCTGTAGTATTTCCTGATGAAGAATTTGAACCCCATGGCTGGGCAGAAATCTTAGCAACAATGGATGTAGCCATCAATGAAGAACAATGGACACCCCACTGTGATGAGGATGGCTATGACATTTCAGTCTTCTCCATAGAGCCAATCATGGGAGAGGCAGTTCTAGAAGAATGCGAACCTAGCCGTGATGCATTTGAGGATGCAAGTGACTCCGATCTAGAGTCAATCATTATGGACCCACCTTTTGCATCAGATGAAGAATACTTCCATGAAGTAGAATTTCAACCCCAGAGGCATGGAGAGCTTACAAATGATGTAAGATTAGCAACACATGTGACCCCGAAGGAAGAAGGAAAGAAACGAAAGAAGAGGGAAGTCTCACCAGAAGAGGAAGAATCTTTGTTTGAGGTCCCAGAAAATTTTAAGAAGTATGAGATAGACGACAGGAGAGTCATGATAAGAATGCCTAAACGAGAGGCACAATTAGGAGAGGCCTATGATAACAAAGAAACCACCAAGAAAATAGTAGTGGCCCTAGAAGAAGGAGAGGAGAGATGCACGTACATAGGCCATGACCTAACAGAGGAAGAAGAGCATGCGTTAATAGCCTTGCTAAGAGAATACAGAGATGTATTCGCTTGGAGTTACAAGGATTTGAAAGGTGTTGACCCTGACATATGCTCACACACTATCCCCATGACCTCAGATGCTAAACCGTCTAAGCAAAAGCCCTATACATATAACGATAATTACGCTGCCAAGATCAAAGAGGAGATAGATAGACTGGTTGAAGCTGGATTTATCTATGAAATTGAGCACACTGAGTGGGTATCCCCCATCGTAGTGGTGCCCAAGAAGAATGGCAAGCTGCGTGTATGCATTAACTTGAAGAAGGTTAATGCAGCCACAATTCGAGATAACTATCCGCTTCCCATCACAGAACATCTCTTAGAAAGAGTAGTAGGCAAGGAAGTGTACAACTTCCTCGATGGATTTTCGGGCTACAATCAAGTAGCCATAGCTCCAGAAGATCAGCATAAAACAGCTTTTGCCACAGAGTGGGGTATATTTGCCTTTCGTGTAATGCCATTTGGGCTTACCAATGCTCCTGCAACCTTCCAGAGACTAATGTGCCATGTATTTAAGGAGTTCCTGAGGAAGAATTTCGAAGTCTATGTTGATGATCTTTGTGCTCATTCCAACATCAGACAAACTCATATTCCTGAACTCAGACAAATCTTTGACAAATGTAGAGAATATCAAGTCTGCCTGAACCCAGAAAAGTGCGTTTTTATGGTCAGGCAAGGCAAGATTTTAGGACACATAGTGTCAAAGAATGGCATATCCACTGATGAAGAGAAAGTGAGAGCCATAGCTGAGCTTCCAAAGCCAAGGAATGTCAAGGAAGTACAAGCTTTCATGGGACATTGTGGTTACTACCGCCGGTTCATTCACATGTATGCTGTCATTGCAAAGCCCATGTACGGACTTCTGACAAACTTTGAGTGGACTGAGGAATGTGAGAATTCCTTCAATGAGCTTAAACGAAGATTATGTTCAGCACCAATCTTGACCACACCAGATTGGAACAAGCCATTCCATGTTCATGTGGATGCATCCAATTATGCTATTGGATGTGTACTCGCACAACCTAGGGGTGAAGGTAATATGGATCTTCCAATTGCCTACGCTAGTAGACAATTGAATGCAGCTGAACGAAATTACACCACTACTGAGAGAGAAGGCTTAGGCATGGTGTATGCGGTTAAAAAGTTTAGACATTATTTGCTTGCAAATAAGTTTAAATTTTTTACTGACCACCAAGCATTGTTATATCTCGTGAACAAGCCATGCAATACAGGAAGATTAGTAAGATGGTTTCTCTTGCTAATGGAATATGATTTTGAGGTTGTGGTAAGGAAAGGGAGGACTCATTTGAGAGCGGATCACCTCTCTAGGCTCACATCTGGAGAAGCCCCACAAGGAGTGTCAGATGACCTTCCTGATGCTTACTTGTTTAATTTGGAAGTGGTGCCGCAGTGGGCTAAGCCATTGGTACCAGTGTTTAACATATGGACCTAACCACCCAGTAATAGCCACACAGAATAGAGAGGTAGTAAAAGCCCAAAAGTACCACATCATGGCTGGAAGTATGTACAAGCACACAGATCAAGGGATCTTGGCTTGTTGTGTAGAAGAGGGCGAGTATGCGAAGTGGTTGCAATTAGCACATGTAGGTGCATTAGAGCAACACTACTCAAAACAATGAACCCTACAGACACTAAGGAGACTCGGAGTGCATTGGCCAACTATGGAAGCGGATGTCCAAAGGTTGTGCAAAGAATGCCCAATCTGTCGCACTAAACCACCGGTGGAACATGCTACTTTTTATCAAGTTTCCATAGTGCCAGATTGGAGTGAACCACTAGTATCCTTCCTGAGGACGAAAACATTCCCTCCAGACATGACTTTGGCTAGGAAAAGGAGTTTAGAACAAGAAGCCCAGGATTACTCTCTCATTGGCGATAATCTATACAAACGTGGTAAAGATGGTTACTTGAGACTATGTGTCCATGAAAGTGAATATTTCAAGATCTTGGAAACTGCTCACCAAGGTGTAGCAGGAGGACACTTTGGACCAGATCGGGTGATCAAGGCAATACTATTTGCGGGCTTCTGGTGGCCGACCCTTCACATGGATGCACATACCTATGTGAAACGGTGTGATGTCTGTCAGCGAACTCAGTATCCTATACGCAAAGATGAGATGCCACTGAAACCTATGATGGGTGGACGTGCATTCTCTAAGTGGGGAATAGACTTTGTAGGCCCTATTAATCCCCCAGCTAAGGGTTCACATGCTGAATATGTCATTGTGGCCACGGATTATCTCACCAAGTGGGTGGAGGTAAAAGCCACAACGAAGAACGATGCTCAAACAACTGCTAAATTCTTGTTTGAGAATGTATTCACTAGATACGGGCTACCCATAGAGCTAGTTAGCGATAGAGGCACTCACTTCTTGAATGAAGTTATTGAAAATCTGCTCCAAGAATTCTTGGTAGTGCATAAGAAGTCTGCCCCCTATCACCCTCAAGCAAATGGCCAGGCTGAGAGCACCAACAAGATCTTATGCAATGTACTGACGAAATTAGTAAACAATAAACGCTCTGATTGGGACAAACAGCTACACCATGCTGTTTGGGCATACCAAGTCGCCTACAAGACGGTACTCCAAGCCACCCTCTTTCAGATGGTGTTTGGCCAAAACGCCGTGCTACCTTTGGACTTCTTAATACCTACATTGAAAGTAGCACAAGAGCACAAATGGACGGGTCATGAACTCTCCTCTAGACTTTTTGACCTTGAACGATTAGGAGAAACAAGACTGAGAGCAGCTGCAGGGATATATGCAGCTAAGAAGAGACAGAAGGCATACTTTGATGCCCATGTGAAGGATAAGGGCTTGAAAGTAGGAGATCTAGTTTTAGTCTACACATTGAAACAACATGCAAGGAAGCTAGAAAAGAGAGGCTACGGACCTATGATCATCAATAGGATCTCCACGAGTGGAGCAGTACAACTAGCCACTTTAGAGGGTGATGTTCTCCCAAACTATATTAGCGGATGCAGAGTCAAGTTGTATCAGGAACCTCTCACAGAGGAAATGCTAAGTCGACTCAATACTGCTAAGAAACGCAAAGAGGAAGAAAAGCGAATTCGAGAAGAAGCTCAAGCAGAAGCCCTAGAGCGCATACGGAGAATGAAATTAAGAAGACAAGGTAGAGAGCACCCTAGGCAAGATGCATATGCAGATCAAGGATATGACGTGGCTATGTGTGAAGTTTCAGGCGTTAGCTCACATAGGATAACTGATCGACGTCCTTTCATAACCTTAGATATAGGACAAGGAAAGAGTGCAAGGACTGTAAGAGCCTTGATTGACTCAGGTGCAGCCACTAGTGCTGTTAAATTGTCTTACTGTCAAGAGTTGCAATTAACTGTCAATCCTGTGGAAGCATATCTCATAGGATTGGGAGGCGTGGAAACCCCTTGCATGGGCGAGGTGGAACTTCCCCTCTATATTCATGAAGAGGCGATGACAGTTAAAGTACTACTGTGTCAGGATGAGGACCTCAGTGAACCCCTTGTCTTGGGTCAAGACTAAATCTATGACCAAGCAGTCAACTTAAACCTAAGAAGTGGACTTCTTCAGGTATGGGTGAATCAGACTAGAATCACAATTGAGTTAAATAATGGAGCACTCAAGGAACTAGAAAAGACACGGACTCCTGGTCCCTCCAGGGGTACACATGAAGTTGACCATGCTGTTCTTGTCCAAGGCTATGTGATACAGAAGAACGAAGATCTCAAAGAAGGAGTCAGAACCACAATGGAACTCCCTTCTTTTCCCAAGGCCAGAGGGAGGCAGCAACCTAAGGTGGATCAAAGGCAGAAGAAGCAGAGTACTACCTACGTCGGAGATCAAAAGTACCTGCACAACAAAATGTCTCAGCTAGTGAAACAAGTGTGGGTGCGGAAAGGCGAACATCCGGTTGCACTCAAGCCAACCACACGGGCAAGGCCTCTTATTAGTAACCAACAACACGACACTAATAAGAAGTCTTTCAAATTTTCTTTTGCTAACGTGAAGTCTATTTGGGTGCCCAAGAAGTCGATGAAGGCCGGCCCACAATCAAGACAAATTTGGGTGCCTAAGGCTTGTTTGCATGCTCAAATAGCTACACCAAGAACACACCCTATACAGCATGATCCATTCACTCGCACAGCCGGCATCCACTCGTTTTTAACACTCAGGAACACACCAAGACCCATGAGCACGAACAGAATCACTTGTAAATGGGTCCCTAAAAGGCCTCATTTTCAAGCTGACACACCTATAAAGCTCTCGAGAGTCTCTACGGAACCAAGAGCAAAACCCATCCACTGCATTTGGCAGCCTAAGACTTGTAACAAACCCCCGGACCCCAATTGTAAATCCATGACCACCTACTAACCGCTTCACTCTCACATCACATCATTCCGCTTAGCTCGTAGGTCTACCCAATTCCTAACTACACACACAAGCATCGAGCACTTATTAACCCCTAACCTCTCCCGCACCTTAGGTTAATGTTGTAACAGGGGACACCGTGTCATTTTGTGTCCATTGCGATGTTAACATTTATTCATATATTCTCACAGAACCAGCTGCGAAGTTTTCAACATGGCTGAGGCCGCAGGAACTAGCTCTCAAACAGAAACAAGCCAGCAAGTGGTGGACTTAGACAGTTTACCCGTTTTGCCTGAGACAAATGAAAGGCCAGAAGAATTGCGGGCCATCAAAATCATACCTATTGCGGACCCGCCGCGTGGCCACACCATGCCCGTAGGAAAGACTTCCCACTGGTTTACTGAGGTGGCAGGACCCTTGGGTGAGGGAACGTACCTATGGGAATCAGAGTTGGACTTCAATGGGAAGCAAGGCAGATACCATTTCTTTACAAGAGAATTCGAGAAGTTACAAAATGCAGAAGGTCTACGTTCGATATGGGAAAAGGCAGGATTGAATGCATATTTCAGTGCACGGCTCCCAAAGCCCGACTTCATGCGATGCTACTATCTCATCAACACCTTGACTCCAAACCAGAACCCAAAAGGTGCAAGCTCATTTGTGATTCCATCTCTGACAAAGGGGAATGAGCTCAAGAGGTTCAGGCTATCAAACAACTTGGTGAGAGAGGCTCTAGATATGCGCGGAATGCATATTTCTACAGAGAAGGAAACCCTAGTACCGGATTACATGAAGAATCGAAGCCTCACCAAACTCAAGGACATGGTGTCCATGACGCCTAATATTGCAATACAACCTTCGCATGTGAATGCAACACTTTGCTTTTCCTGCTCAAGATAGATTCACCATGCCGCCCAAAAAGATTTGGTTTAGTTTGTATCTGGCAGAGACACAGAGCCTCACCATCAACTTACCCCACTGGATAATTAATCAGATACACCTAGCTCACAAATGATGGCCGCGGAAACAGGTTTTATATGGCTGCTGTGCTCTGACGAGAATCATTTATAGGTGTTTGGCTTATGACATCCCTATTCAACGGGCCCTAATGTGGAATTGTGTAGAGCAGTTTAGAGGCAGGACATCCACTGGACCCCCTTCTAAGAAGATGAGAGGCACTGTCCAAGTCCCATGTGCTCAACCACCTGGAGCCACCCTAACACCAGACGTCACCCCTCCACCCCGAAGAGTCCGACCATTCACACTCCGACTTCCAAGACGCAGCATCGATGGTTCCACCTTGATATTCCCTCCTATCCCAACCGATCTTGAATTTCCCAGTGGTGCACCTTTGGAAGAACTCACTAATGAAGATTTCGAACGATTATTACAAGATGTAGAGCTGGAGGCAGAAGAGGCACAACAAGCGGAGAACGTGCAAAGGCAGGCCACAACCTCCCAAGCACTTGTCACCACAGTTGAAGTGGATGAAGAGGATGATGGAGATGAAGAACAAGAGGAAGATGAGGAGGATTATGATCAAGAGCATCAAGAGGAGCAACAAGAAGTGCCAGAACTTGTAGGTGCACCAGCATATACAGTTCAACTACAAAGGTTATACGACACAATCAAAGCAGTACAAGAAAGGCATCAACTCTCTCTTGTATCAGGTCAAGCTTTGATGCAAGAAATGCTATCAGATGAGGGGGTGGACCAACATTTCATTGACACCCTCAAATTAGTGTCAGAATCTTTAGGAGTTCCGGAGGCTGTCCACACTGCAGTCCGCCAGTCCGTGAGGTATGACAAACGCAGAGTTGACACATTACCACGAGCAGGTAAGACTATCAGGATACCCGTCACAGAACAAGAAGCACCCATTGAAACCACAGCTACCCCCACAAACACCTCCCACCAGGGAAGAAACGACAGTCATCACCTCTACCTTCACTTATAACCCATCCTCATTCACATCATTCTCCCCTTGCATCTCATAATGTAAATAGCACGTTCAACACATTACTTCAGTGTGCACATCAACTACAACAAGAATACCATCAATTGGAAGAACGCAATGCTGCCCTCTAGGCAGAATCTCAACGTCTACAAGCTAGAGTCACCACTCTTGAAGCTGATTACCAAACGCTCCTAACCGAGCATACCACCTTACAGCAGGCTCACTCCGAATTGGAATCAAAGACATCAACAGTAGATGACCAAGCAGTCAAGGAATTAGAAACGGTGCTCCAAGCGCAAATGATATCTAATGCGACACTCAGACGCAACCTTGGGCTATTAAGAAAGCACATGGCAGCAGCACTAGAAGAGAACAAGAGGCTTCAACAACAAAACCAAGACAACTTTGAAGCGGCTATGGAAGGAACTGCAGGAGCATCCATTAGTCCTACCAAGTATAGAGCTGTACCATCGGAAGACATTCACATCTTACTTGAGGAGCATGCGAATTTCTTGGAGTCATATGAAAAGTTAGAGACTGAATGTGCAGACCTAAAGAAACAGATAGCCAGTGCCCCCACAGCTCATTAAGAGCCGGTAGTCTTGCAACACTCTCCAGAAGAATTAGAGACCCTCCGGAAACAGGTGATCGAACTCCAAGCGCGTCTCTTACCATATGAAAGGCCACCCTCGCCAACTGAAAAACCAGAACCTGAAACAGTGGTGGAAATCCCCGTCGATGACAGCTATGAAGAGCCATATGAGCGGATGCCGACACTCGGTGGTCGAACTACAGAGGAAGGACAAGACACTTTAGAAATTCAAGTTCCAGATTGAGACAAAAGGGTCGAGAAAGTGGGTAAGACACATGATGATCGTGTGGCTGTGCAAATGCAATCTCTCACAAATCTGGAAGAAACTGTCCTTCGGTCTTCTTACTTTCAAAATCTATCCCATCAACGGTTAATCACAACATCAGAGTCGCAATACATGCCTTATTTTTTCTTGCTACATGATTATAATGCAGAAGTCAAAAGACATACAGGGAAGGAGCCCACATTCGCCACTCAATTTGAGCTAGGGGATTTACCGACAGATGCACGTGCTGGCTCGATCTTCCAACCTAATTGGCGTGCACGTCTACTAACCGATTACCCAGAGATGATGAGCACCTGGGCAACCATGCCACTATATATCAAGTATAATCCATGCTATTGCCCAGTGGTACGTCACAGATCCTGGCAAGCATTTGCAATCAAGGTACGCAACAATAAAGAATGCTCGGCTTGGGTTAACTATCCATATCTTGCTCCACCTCGAGGGACCCCAACCGTAGCCTACATGATATCAACAATTCGGCACTGGTCTACACGTCTAAATAATGTACCCAACATAGCAGCGAAAATGTGTATGAAGATATTCGAGCTCATGACCATTGTCTTCAAAACCTTTCGGAATGTACAGGCTCCATACATCTCTGCCCCTGGAGTCTCTCAAGGTAACAAGGATTTAGTCTACGACATGAGCCAGACTCCCTCGGTTACTATAATCTTTGCCTGGCATGCACGAATGAAGTACTTACCCGCATGCTTCAAGCAGACATTTGAGGAAATGTTCTCTACGGGTTTCTGGGAATATCATTCAGAAATTTTCATTCCCAGAGCCACACATTTGCTACATCTATTCGTACTGGAACAAGCGATCCATGCAGATCAGTTACGTCTGCCACATCCGGACATTCCAGGACCAATTGATTGGGATCGTATGATGACAGACTTGGCCAGAGGACTACGCCTACAAGAACATCAGCTTGCCACTCAGGTTGTGGAATATTACATCCAACACTCCCAACAACAAGGGTCTGTCAGGGACGACAGACGCGAGAGAGGGGGGGGTGTTGAGAGCAATATGGGCACCCAAGGATTGACTAGACAAGGAAGCCAACGGAGAGAGTCAGAGCGAGGTGAAGGAGTAAGTAGACAAAACAGTCGACGCAAATCTGGCAGATAGGCCCTTCAAAATTTTCCAAATCAACATCTTTATAACAGTGATTCTTATCGCTAACAATCATTGTAAATACCATTTCATACTTTCGTAGCTCCATTTTGTGCAAGCCAAGGAGTCCTTGAGCTTGAGGATTCTTAGAAGTACCTACATATCAATTTTCGTATTTTTTAGACTCCGTTTAAGCCCTCAAATTGGCCATAGAACCTAAATTTTAACTAGGCCGGACACTAGGTCTGGACAGGGCCAAAACCTAGTCAAAAACTATAAATAGAGCTAGAGAGCTCATTTTTGAGGTTAGATTGTAATTGGAATGAACTTGTAAGAACTTTTCGAAAGTAATCTAAGAACTCCATTGCTTCTCACTCTTTGTCTTGCCGTGTGTGCGCGTGTGTGTGTATGTGTGTGCATGTTTGTGTGCTTCTCACTCCTGCACTTGTGCCTCCACTTGCTCGAGGTCTTCATACCATCCTCACGTCTTCCCGGATTGACATTAAAGGAGGTGCTACTCATCACTGAGCTACATGGAGTCAGAGCATTCCATAGGATTAGGATCTCTAGGATGCATAATTCAGTTATTGAAGAATGCAAGCCTAATATGGATAAAATTGAACAAGCAAGTGAACCTGATTTAGAATCAATAAGTATAGGACTTTTTTGTGTGTTAGAAGAGGAATACCTGTACGCAGTAGAAGCTCATCCTCAAGAACAAGAAGAGCTTGTGAATGATGTTAGATTAACCACACAAGTAACCACCAAGAGTGAAAGAAAGGAAAGAAAGAAGAGAGAACTCCTACCAAAAGAGGAAAAGGAGTTGATTGCTAAGGACCTAAAAGGATTAGACCCTGACATATGCTCTCATACAATTCCCATGACCTCAAAAGCCAAAACCTCTAGGCAGAAGCCATAGAACACATTTGACGGATGAAGATAACACCATCACAAGAAACTTGGTGTCCCTAGGACAAATGGTGGCTATCATGTAGGGTTCAAAAAAGGTGTATGCTTAGAGGAGAACCATGAGCAAGGGTACAAGGTCATGTCAAGAGGAAGGAAGCAAGGGAGTCTCTTCACTTTTGAGGTAAACTCTCGTTCCACTTGTTAGACTCGAGATATGATAGGCAGGAGATGGTTCCCTCTTAGCGTGTGGTTCAACCATCTCCTTCCTATTATATCTTGGGCCTAACACCACTCAACATGTCTACTCCACATATGGCAACAAGAACATTTCAGAGTTGCACTTGTGGCACAAGAGGATAGGTCACATCAAAATACAAAGAATGAAGGAAATGCAATTCAAGAAGCTAATTGAAGGACTTCCCAAATTCCAAGGACAAGGTATGATGCATTTATGTGAAATTTGTCAATTAGAGAATAATCCAAGACTTCCATTCAAGAAGAGTGGCTGCATTAGCCAACAAACATTAGACTTGATACACATAGGTTTGTGGGGGCCAACCAAAGAGCAATCCATTGGAGGTAAAAAGTGCTTCGTCAATTTTACAAATGATTTCACAAGGATGTTTGGGGTTTATCTCATCAAACACAAATCAAATGTGTTTACATGTTTCAATGCATTCAAGGCAATGGTGGAGAAGGAAATAGGTACATAAATAAAAAAGATGAGTATGGAGAGGGAAAAATCTTCTCCAATTAATTTTCTAATTTATTATGGGATCAATGCATCAAGAGTCAAGTAACATGTAGGTGCACACTCGAAAATAAATAAGCTAGTAGAGAGAAAGAATAGATACGTTACAGAAATTGCTAAAGAAATGCTCAATGAGATGAATGTACCTAACATGTTGTGGAGTGATGCAACAAATACAATCATGTACCTTATGAATACATCACCTACCTTAGGGATCCAGGGATTGACCCCATATCAAGCTTATTATGATAAGTGTCACTATAGCACAATGGCAAGTACCAACGTGAGGAGATCCACCTCATAATTGTCAATCTAGGAAGATGTGAGGAGGGTATGATGATTGTGAGCAAGTGAAGTGCACAAGTGCGTGGGTGAGAAGCACATGAGCATGCACACACATACACACACACACACACACGTGCACACACACAACGAGACAAAGAGATGGAGCGATGGAATCCTTGATTAGCCAAAAACAAGATTACAAGCTCCTTTGTTCACTTCATTTCCAAATTTTCCAACCTCAAAAATGAGCTCTCTAGCTCCTTTTATAGTTTTTGACTAGTTTTGGCCCTCTCTAGATCTGTTGTCCAGCCTAGTTAAAAAATAGGTTCCTAGGCTAATTTGGAGGCTCAAACAAGCTCTAAAAAATATGAAAATTGGTATGTACTTAGATATGATACTCTTCAAGCTTGAGGACTCCTAGACTTGCACAAAATGGAGTAAGAATCATCAAAAAATGATATTTACAATGGTGTGTAGTGATTAAAATCATAGTTGTAAAAGAGTTATCATTTGGAAAACTATGTAGGTCTAGTTGCCCAGTCTTTATTGACTACTTTGCCTGCTTCTACTTGACTCTCCCCCTGTTTTGATTCTCTCTGACAACTTCTTGTCTTGTAAAGCCACCTTGACTGCCCTTGTTGCTACCAACACCCCCCCTCCCTCTCTCGCATCTCTCATCCCTGATAGAACCTTTTTGTGAAGTGTGTTTGATGTAGTATTGTATGACATCCATGGCAAGATGATGTTCGTTCAAGTGCAATCCTCATGCCAAAACTGTCATAAGTGGATCCCAATCTGCTCGACCTGGGATGGCTAGATGTGGGAGTCATAGTTGGTCTCCATGGAGTGCTTGTTCTACTGCAAAAAGGTGAAACACGCGGGTGGGTTTGTGAATGAAAATCTTAGAGTTGTACTCCCAAGACCTTCTAGAAAACATCTTCTCAAAGGTCTTCTTATATCAAGTAGGTAAATATTTAATGCACACATGCAAGATATAGATGGGTTGATGGAGGGTGTTTGGCTCATATCATATACCAGGTCATGGTTATCTTTAGAGAACCATGGGGCAGAAATATATAGTGCTTGGACATTCTTGAAAGTTTTGAAAACAACATTCATTAGCTCAAAAATCTTCATGCATATCTTGGTGGAAATGTCTAGCACATTCTTGAATCTTGATGACTAGTGGCGTATAAATGATATCATGTAGGAAAATGTGGGTGGTGCTCTGGAGGGAGCAAAGGAAGGATAGTTCGACCACTTTGAACACACTTTGGTATTCGGACTTTGACTGCAAATACTAACCATGGTTGACGATTGGCAGGCACATTATCTCCGGATAATCTGATAGTAGCTGTGCATGCCAATTTGGTTGGAAGATAGTTCCTCTTTGTGCCGTTCATTTTGGGTAGGTCATTCTACTTGAACTACATAGCAAACATGGGATCTGTTCTAGTAAACCTCTTGCTTTTTGCATTCTAATCTTCCAATAATAGAAATTATGGCACATATTGCAGTTCTGAGGTGGTGATGAGTGGTTGATGTGAAAGGTTTTGAAAATAAGCCAACTTTAGAACCATTTCTTCAAGATTGGACATAGATTGCATTTATATAGCAACCATATCCTCATGAGTATAGACTATTTGTTCTACCCATCTGAGCAATTTTGGTGCCTCAATTTCAAAGGTGTCTTGGATCGCGTTCGTAGTGCACTCTTCAGATACTGGCATGGTTCATACGACCCTTCAAATGATTCTTCTAGAAGAAATTTCCACTATTGCTTCTGGCTCTGGGTCTACAAGCGGAGAGGGTCATCTTTCATATTGTAGTAATCATGCTTGGAGTCCTTTGATCCGTTTTTGGAGGGTATCTAGTTCCTCTGTACTCTATGGGATAGTGGTAGCCTCCGACCTTGATGTGCATATTGTAGTTAACTACTCCTTGAGATCAACATAGTCTGCTCTTAGCTTCCCATATGACTCTAGAAAACTAGCATGTTCCTCAAGTAATATCTGGATGTGATTCGAGGCTCATTGGAATAATCTTTGTGCCCGATGTTCCTTCCATGGCGGCCATGAGATTGTCTTGATTCTGTTGTTTTATTCTCTTATTCTCTTCCAGTGTCGGAGACATGTGCTTCTTGAGGATCCCTATATTTCTTCGTAATTTATCGTTGCTCATGTAGCATTTCATCCAAGTCTTTGATAGCTTGGGCATCCATATCCAGTACATTAGCCTCCGATTCTTCGTGAGCTTGTTGTAGTGTAAGGTATTTAGCTTGGAGTGTTTCATTGTCAGCTTCCAATGCTGTAACTTGTGCTTGTAGTCTGAGATTCTGCCTATAAGGCAACATTTAGGTCTTCCAATTGTTGATAATCTTGTTGAAGCTGTGAGACTAGTGAATTATCATATTGAATGTGTTATTTATAGTTGTAGATGCAAAGGAGGTAGGGTTTAATGCAAGGAGAATGGGAATGGGAATGGTGATGGTGGATGCAATGCACAATGGTGGTGGTGATGTTGGGGGGGGGGATCGGGGATGGTGGAAGCATGGGGGGAGGGGGAGGTGCGATGGGTGGAGAATTGTCCATAGGGTTGAAAAGTGCAGTGTATGTGGGAGCTACCATTAAGGTGGGGATGGTAGGTGCGGTGATCATGGTATCTGTGTACAATGAAGTGGATATAAGTGTTTGTGAAGCTACTATTTGTGTGGTGGGAACACGAGTGAGGCTTTTGATGAATGTTACATAATGGGATGGGGCGATGGTGGTGATGGAGGTATAGAGAAAGATGGATGAGATGAATAGAAAGTATGGATCACGAGGGAGGGGGATGTGTGCATGGGGATAAGCACAAATACCTAAGCTACCCTTAGTGGGTCTCGGGTGTCCTTCTACACTAGGTATGATAGAGTGGCCAATGGTAGATTGTGCGGATAGCAACAGAGAAGCAAAAAGTGGATTGGTGATGGAAGAAAAAAGGGTCGCTTGAGAGATCGGTTGACACAATGAGAAAGAGGTGGTTGAAGTAGGGGAAGGGGTAGTGCTTATTAAGATTACAGTGGTTTCTATAAAGCAAGACATTGATAGATAATCCTTGTGAGGGCACAACATACATATAGTATTGCCTTGTGCGGTCATCATTTGTGTGCCAGGTGAATTTGATCAATGATCCAATGTGGTAGATTAATAGTTAGGCTCTGAGTATCGGCAAGATACAAATGAAACCATACTTCCTTATGGGGTATGGTGAACCTATTATGTGTTGGAAAAGCAAAATGTTGCATGCACATTAAGTGGACCACGATGTTGGGCATCATGGCCACCCGATCTTTGAGCTTCGTGAGGTTCCTATTCTTCATACTTTCCAGCACAAAAAATTTCCTTCTTAGTGAGATTGTGCATCCCTTTCATGTCAAAGAGTGTCATGCACTAAGTTTTTGGTTAACTTGAACTGCTTCAATTCATTTCCCCGGGTTAGAGATGGAAGCATAAATGTGACTTAAGCTTTGGGATTCTTGTTGTGTGTTAGGGTGTTGATGAGATAGTAACATTGCAAGAAATCAGTTTGGGAAGATTTGCATTGAAATATGTGTCCAATCTGGTTTTTTGCCACATTAGGCATAGCTCTTCCACATTCTGTAATTTCTTAAACTCATGAGTGAAAAAATGGTACTCCCCCCATTTTCAATTCCAATTGGCATGATGTGGCCACTCAAGGGATCTTGTATGGGGATGACTTGTATGGTCTGTAAGTCCTCCGATTGTTCTTTTGGCTCAGGCATGATGACTAAGCTTTCCATATCAACAATCTATTGACTTATGTCTACGTGCGAACTAGTTCCTACCACTTTAGCCATGATACTACTAGTAGTGGCTGATGATTGCTTATCTGTTGGAAGAATAAGACCATATTAGCATTGCTAGGAAACATGATAATGCCTTGTTCCGTTTACAATACCAACATGGTGTTCTTTGAGGTTAGAGTTCAGTCAAACAGGTGTGTTGTGTGTGTGAGGGAGAGTTAGGAAGTCAGTAATATTCCTATATGCATACTCTAGTTGTGCAGTGTACTCAAATTCATCTATTCCTATGCACAATAGTTTACATGGTTGGCTCACGGGGTTTATTACAGGGTTTGAATCTCCAAAATTCATTTGTGGGGTTGCTTAATTTGATGTTGATGGTATTTGAAGATGTCTTAGGTGATGCTACTTAGATCTAGGACTTTTTAGGTATCCATTTCCAAGTAGTCCTAGGTGTGAGTTGATATGTTTGTGTGGTGATAATAGATGTTCGTTGTGAATTATGTGAAGTTCATGTCTAAGCATAGTGATTAGAGCCTAGGGGCTTATGTGTGGCTACTTGGGCGCAAAAGCAAGTCTTAGGCACCCAAATTTATCGTGCCTTTGGGTCAACCTTCATCAATTGCTTTGGTATCCAAATAGAAATAATCCTTCATGGTTGACTCTTGGAATACTCCTTTCTTGTGACCTTCAATCAAGTTGTTGGGTTGGTGTTTCCTTGGGGTCTTTGCATTGGAATAGGGGGTTGCTCACCCTTAGATACCCAAATCTGCTTCATGATTTGAGTCATCTTGCTTTGGGCTATCCATTCACTATGAGCATTGATCATTTGCTTTCTTTGCTTCATGTACTCCTTTCTTTGATTTTTCTGGATCATTTTTGGAAAAGAACGAAGACCCATTAGGTCCCTGACTCCTTTCTTGAGAACACCGTCCTTCTACATCACAGAGTTTTGGATAAGAACAACATATTTATCTTCATGTGTACTCCTCGAAGGACCAAGAGTTGGTGCCTTTTATAATTCCTTGAGTGCTCCATTTGCTAGTTAAATGTGACATGTTGTGGGTTCACTCACACCCGAAGAAGTCCACTTCTTAGGTTCAAGTTCACATCATGGTCATAGATCCAATTTTGACCTAAAATAAGAGGTTTAGTGAGGTCTTCATCTTGACATACTAGCTGTTGATGTATGAAACATCCCATGAAATGAATTAATGTGACACTAGAAAACCTCTATGGTCACCATTAACTCAATGCTTCTCCAAACATTGAGAAAATATTGCTTAAACTGAGAACGTTGCTTCTATAGAAGTATGACTCATGGGTGTTGGATAGTGGTGCATCTCGTCACATGATGAGCAAAAAAGACCTTTATAGTTCCTTACAGCCTCTAAAGGAACCCATCACAGTAAACGTAGGAAAAATGCAAGATGTCTTGCAGAGATCTAAGGTACAATTTCTTTCATTAACTCCAATTGCGATATCAAAAAGCTTTCAAATGTGTTGTATGTTCCACAAATAAAACAAAATCTACTTTCAGTAGCTTCTATTACTCATCAAGGTCATCAAGTATCTTTCAAGAAGACAAGAGCTAAGATTATCAACAATAACAACAACATTGTTGGGACTGGCATAAGGAGGAACAACCTGTGTGAGTTGTGTGCTCTTACAACCACTACAAATGTGGGCACAAGTATGATATGGCATGAGAGATTGGGCCACATTGGATACCCTATACTGAAGGAGATGCATCCTAGGGGTATGGTTGCACACCTACCAACGATTGCAGAAATGAAGGAACCATGTGAAGCTTGCATGATGGGCAAGCAAGAGAGGGAGGCATTTCCACAAAAAAGCAAGAAGAGGACAAGTTCTCCTCTAGAGTTGGTGCATGCTGACTTGTGCAGGAAAATTCCTACACAGGCCTTCGGCGGATCTTCCTACTTCATGTTACTTGTTGATCACTATAGTAGGAAGATGTGGGTGTACTTCCTTTGTGATAAGGCTCAAGCTTTTGGTAAGTTTAAAGAATGGTTTCACCTTGTTGAAACTAAAATAGGGAAGAATATGAAGAAATCCAAGATAGAGGGCATTGGTGAGTTCACATCAACAAAGTTTGAAGATTTCTACAAGAGTAAGGGAATCAAGCATAGACTCATAATGGCACATAGTCCTCAACAAAACGGTGTTGTAGAATGTCAAAATAAAACCATCATGGAGATGGCAAGGTGCATTTTGAAAGGAAAAGGTTTGCCTAATCAATTTTGGGTAGAGGCTATCAACACTGCTGTCTACATCTTGAATCAAAACTACACCAAGGTGCTTGATGGAAAGACTCCACAAGAATCCTACATTGGTAAAAAGCCTTCGGTTTCCCATTTCAAAGTATTTAAATGTGAATGTTATGTACATGTTCTAGATAGGGAAAAAAACAAACTTCAACCAAAGAGCATCAAATGTATCTTCCTAGGGTACAACGAAGATAAGAAGGCTTATAAGCTTTATGACTCTGAGGCTAAGAAGATTATGGCGAGTCATGATGTGGTTTTTAAGGAGGAGCAGCCACATGCAGTGGAGGAGGAAAAGGGAGCTTCCACTTTATCATCAGGCAAAGGGGCAATCCACTATGAAGTTGGACCAAGAGCTATCCCTTCTACACAAGAGAAGGAAGCATCATCTTCAGATGATGAGTCTAAAAGTTACCAACTTGCCATCCCCCAAGTGGAAAGCCATTGCCATTTTGAGTGAGGTAGCTCTATGATTTTGCAAATCCCATCCTAGAGTCACTAGACCACATTGCAAATGGACCGAGGCAACCATAGAGAATAGAGGAACAAAGACGGGAAAGTGCCCATATTGTAAAGATAGGCTTGATGGCTGATCTTATTCAAGAAGAAGCAAAGGAACCAACCAATGTGGAAGAGGCACTCCATGATCCAAATTGGGGAGCTGTCATGCAAACAAAATACAACAATGTCATGAAGAATGGAACTTGGGAGCTAGTGGATTGACCCCCTAAGCGTAAAGTCATTGGCACCAAGTGGGTCTGGAAGCTAAGTACAAGGCTGGTAGTACTCTAGAAAAGTACAAAGCAAGACTTGTTTCACATGCCTACTCACAAGTTGAAGCATTGATTTTTGTGAATCATTTGCCTTAGCAACAAGAATGACTACTATCCAAGTAGTACTAGCTATGGCTGCACATAAGCGTTGGCTAATCTATCACATGGATGTCAAATCAGCATTCGTGAATGGAGACCTCAAGGAGGAGGTATATGTGTCTCAACCACCAGGGTTTGAGGCTTCTCATTCAGAGAACAAGGTATGTAAGCTGAAGAAGGCATTATACGGGCTAAAACAATCCCCTAGAACATGGTATCAACAGATAGATAAGTATCTCTTGGATCTATGTATGATGTATGTATGCATGTTGTTAATGTATGTATGCATGTATGGGAATTATGTATGACTCTATGTATGTATTTATGTATGCATGCACTTAAAATATGTATATATGTATGTATGTATGTATGCATGTATGTATGCATGCATGTTTGTATGTATGTATGTATGCATAACATGGCAAATATAATGCAATTTGACTAGGAAACTTTTAGAAAAATGTTGCCTAAAGTAGAGAACTTAACAAACATAACCATATGCCTCGAAAGCTAGAAGGAGGGAGAGCTTGCATGCACTAACCTACAAAAAGACTTTCCACCTTCAAAAGACACTCTTTCTACAAAAACAACACATTCCATATGGAAAATAAAGACACATTCTTGCTTGTATACATTATTTATGTATTTGTGTACGTATGTAATGTACGTACAGTATATACGTATGTATGCATGTATGTATCCATGTATGTGTGATATATATGAATGTATGTATGTATATATCTATCTATGTATATATGAATGCATTTAATGTATGCATGCATGTACGTATGCACATATGCATGTATAAAAGTATGTATTCATTTATGTGTGTATGCATGTATGTATGTGTGTGTATTTATTTATGTATGTATGCACGTAAAGTATGTATACATGTATGTTTCTATCTCTCTCTATATAGAGAGAGAGATAGATACATACATGTATGTATCTATCTCTCTCTATATTGAGGGAGAGATACATACATATATGTGTGCTTTTATATGTATGTGATGCAGTACATAATGGCATACGCGAAGAAACATTTTGGCAACATTTCCCGTAGAATAGGAAACTTAGCAAGGATAAGATAATGCTTGTATACAAGAATCGAGAAAAGGCTCGTGGGCCATCAACAAGAAAAGGTATTGGAGGCCATAAGAAAATTAAGCACCTGTGCCGTAACTATTAAAAGTACTTTCCACACGATTCCCTATATCACCATATGAAAAGAAACGTTTTGGTACCATTTCCCCTACGATAGGGAACATAGCAAAAATAACAATAAGGCTCGCATGCCATAAGGAAAAATGGTTCTTATGCCATAAACGAAAAAAGTTCGTTCGCCATAAGGAAAAGAAGGCACCCATGCCATAACTAACAAAAATACATTTCACTTGCAAAAAACATTATAACTAACAAAAATACATTTCACTTGCAGAAAAACATTTTACATAGTAAAGACATTAAATCTACAAAAGAACATTCTATCTATATGTTTATGTATGTGTCTATGTATGCATGTGTGTTATGTATGTGTGTGTTTATGTGTGTATGTAAATATGTATATATATATATATATATATATATATATTATATGGATATATGTGTGTGTATGTATGTGTCTATGTATATGTGTATGTGTGTATTTATGGTTCTGTGTGTGTATGCATGTATGTTTATGTCTTTGTATGTCTATGTTTGTGTATGTATGTAAATATGTGTTTATGTAAGTATCTTTTTACGTACGGATGTGTGTATGTTAATGTCTTTATGTGTGTATGTAAGCAGGTGTCTATGTACGTATGTGTGTATTTTTATGTCATTGTATGTTTATGCGTGTGTGTATGTATGAGTATTTCTGTATGTCTATATTTTGTTGTGTGTATGTGTGTGCATGTATGTAAGTTTCTGCATGTGTTTATGCGTTTATCTTCATAATGTGTGTATGTGTTTATGTCTATATTTGTGTGTGTTTATGTGTGTATATGTGTGTATGTATATATATGTTTAGGTGCGTATGTATGTATGTCTTTGTATATGTCTCTATTTGTGTATAGATATGTGTGATTGTGTGTATGAATGTGTCTATCTATGTATATAAAGATATGTATGAATGTTCATTTCTATAATTTATTACTATATTAATCAATTACTTTCGTTAATGTTAGTTCTTTTTCTTTCAAAAAGGATGATGTTTTTGTACTTAAATTGAATAAATTAAACATTTCAATAAAAAATTAAATAAAGAAGCCAAATTTTTCACTTGCTCGAAGCTCCTTAGTTTGAATTGCATAAATGCGAACTCTGTAAGCTTTAGTGTGTAGATCCAAAGCTATGTAGTCATTGAAAAGAGATACTGAGAGAGCATAACAACATTTAAAGAAATACATGGAAAAAAGTATGAATGAACGAAAACACTTAAATAGAGCTTTTGTTGCTATGCACAGGCTCCCAAAATTACTTTCAAGAAATTCCCCACATTGTGTGTATTTTTTCTCTTATGTAGACATACGCATTAATATCGTTGTCTGTGAAATCAATCTGCATAGCACTCCAAAATTATTAATTTTTCTATCGCTATGATGGTTGCTTAGTTAATGACAAGTCAAGCAAGATTAAACAATAAATCAAGGGAAAATAATTTCTATAGCCATCGCTATAAGTCTCATTATAGCTATCACAAATCATGAATAAAAAAGAAGCCTTTTCCTCCAAATAAAAAGAAAATAAAGGGTACCTTTTTCCGTAATGACATAAATATAAACCCATCCGCTTTTGATAAATACATGGACGTATCGTCGTCTATTCATCTATTGCAATGAGACTTATATATATATATATATATATATATATATATATATATATATATATATATATATATATAACTGTCCATCTATCTATCTTTTGGTTTTTACTCATGGAAATTCTCTCTTTCACTACTTGTCCGATTCTTTGTGTGTTTCCATTTTATCTTCTTACTTTGTTTTTATATACAAGATTTAAATTATAAACATGGAAAATCTTTAAGCAACAGATTAGGGAGATATACAAACAAGGTTAAAAACATTTCCATACCCCTCGTGGGGGGCCCACTTATGTTTAACCTCTTGTTTTCTAAAAGAAACAGCTCATTTTTCCAAAAGAAGAACGACATGGTGTCGAAAAGATGGCGATTTCGTATAGTTACCAGTTCTTTTACCTAAGTAGCTAAGGGATTTCTAAATGGATTACCCATATCGACTCATTATTGAACGTGCGATAAGGTCTCATTTTGTTCAAACCCTTCCATGAGGAGCACACAAGATTACACTCTCTACGGGATGCCAAACAAGGAGACAACAGAGACATGACTAATTCTAGGCATTTCCAACAACCATGTACCATGAGAATAAGGGAGTCTTTTTTCGTCAAAATTAGCTTGGCCTATGAGGCATTGACACTGCCCCAAGCCTTTATCAAGCTGCGAGCTTATCGACCATACCCTTAATATCTAGAACGCCTAATCCACCATCTTCTTTTGGATTTGAGAAAATATCCCATTTAATTTTTGGCAACCCCCTCCTATTGGGATCACCCATCCAACGGAAGCTTCTACAAATTCTTTTCAACTTCACCATTTCCATTAATCTTGGTCTCCAACAATTCACAAAATAAACTATCCTACATATAAGAAATGTGTTAATCACCATCACACACTGAGCCAAATTAAATTGCATACCCTTCTAATAACTCATTTTTCTATCAAGCTTAGCAAGCACCCACACCCAACGTTGACCCAAAAAAAAGTCAAAACCAATTGGGAAACCCAACAACCAAAAGATTTCTCATTGGGGAGCTCCCTATAACCTTGGTCAAGAAGTAACTATGGGTCTGGACCCATAAGAGAATTCAAAAATGTTCTCATTTGATTTTATATATAGAGGCTTACTGAAGATATAAAGGCATTGCAAAAAGGAAGTGATGCTCTCACATTTGATAGAAAAAGGTAGGGAAGCAAGTGGGCATCCTTGCCTGATAGAGCACTTAAAGCTCATAGGTCGTGAGATGTGGCCATTAATATTAATACATGCAGAAGCATTACCCATAACCATAAATATTATCACTATGAATGTAGAGACAAAGCCAATATCTTCAAGCGATTAAAGAATGAAATCCCACTCAAGTCAAGTATGTCATAGGCTTTCTCAAAGTCTATCTTCAAATAGAGGAATAGAGGGCATTTTGAGAAGAACCCATCGCATATTTGATTCCTTCCCACATATCAACGATGACCTTGAAGATGGATCTATCCTTGATTTATCCTTTCCAATCCTCAGAGATCCAATAGGCATCTAGTCAAGTATTTGGTGAGGACATGGTTAAAACCTTAAATCCTATTTAAAACACCGTGATAGGATGCTAGTTTTCATCTTGCTTTTGGTGTCTTTCTTCTAGATATGTTTAACCACACCTTCGTCAAGGAAGTAAGTAAAGCACCATAGCTCGTAGCCTCTTGCCACACCAAGTCCATACTAGGGACTATAAGAATGTCTTTGAATTGATGATTTCATTGGTGAGACCATCAAGCCCTGGACTTTCACCAATGGACAAGGAATGAGGAACTTCTAAAATTTCCTCTTTTGTTAGGGGAGCATCAAGAAAATGCATGATGTTTTGGGAAGTATTCTTCGATCTGGTCCCAGAGATAGTGGTCATATACTTCTGCCTTCTAGAAGAAAGCAGAGTAGATGTATCACTCACTTGTTTCATCTTTACGAACAATGGATTTCATGAGCGCTCTTGGCCTTTAACGACGAGATTTGCAAGAGATCAAAATCGCTCACAAGCGAATGAATTTCCTCAATTGCTTAGTTCTCAAAAAGAATGACAACATTCAACGTCTGTTGTATGGTTTGTAGTTCCGGCCGTGATCGTGCTCTTTGGGAGGATTTCTTCAGCCATCATTGGCAGGTAGAAATTTGCCTTTTCAGGATTGCCTGATTTCCCAAGGGGATCGTGTTTTTGTCTGAAGGGAATCACAATTGGCGGCAGTCATTCCGATTGTCACTGGTCCCGATTCTCTCTCTCGGTATTTTGAGAGTACAATGAATTGAAAATACACACTCACACATCCAACCTCATAAGCTAGAGGCACGCATCATGAGAGACTCATGAACATGTCTAGCCAAGACTTGAACTCAGGACTTCCTCCCACAACTTCAAGGCGACAGCCACTAAGCTACACGGGCTCAGGACACTCTAGAGGTATTTTGGTGAGCATGACTGTGGAAAGGTTTGTATGTCATGATCCTCAATGGTCGAGATCATTTGGAGGACTTTTGGTAACCGTGATTGGTAGGAGATTTGGGGTCCATTTTGTAAGAGAAGTGTGGTTGTCGAAGGCACAATTGGTGGAAGGTGGCATGGTCATTGCGATTGTCAATTTACGCTTTAGGGTCGTGCTTTTCTGGTGCTTGCCATTGCTAAGTACTTTTTTTGGGATCGCAATTGCCGGGAGTGCTTTTTTTTAGGGGATTGCGATTTTCGGGAGTGCTTTCAGTGTCTTTTTTTCTGCCACGTTTCTTTTGTCAAGGCATCCTTCTAGGCAATCATCTATTGGTGTAAGGTTAACGGTAGTTTAGTGGTGTGATTGTGGACTAAGATTACCTGTCTAATCCAGCGTGATTGTGGAATTAAGATCAGTTGTCTACTTCAGTGGCGTACTTCACTTCTTCTTGATAAAGTGCACAAATTGTTTTTTTTTTTTGCAAAAAAAAGTTCGGCAATAGCCTACTCTTTCAAACGTGAATTAATTGAAAGAACAATTGTACAAATGAACGGACTTAGTACCCATGGAACCTCCCAAATCCCACAAAGGAGGGGTTGCTTACATCTTGCTAGAAGACATTACAGAGAAAGATGATAACCTTTTATCTCTCATGTGAGCAACCCACTTGCTTTTAATCTTGTTGCTCTCAAGGAAAAACACTCAATGATGTTTGAAAGAGAAGGGTTTCTTAAAATTGGAAATTCATTTGCCTAAAAGGAAAAGAGATTTTTCAATCCACCATTCTTTAGAAGAGCTACCAAAGTTGATGGCACACTTCTCTTTCCAAATCTTCCAAAGGGTCTCACCTCTTATAGCATTCCAGAGTGCTGAGGAATGACCGATCACTTCACCCAATAAAACTTCTTTCAAGTTGATTTATCCTTGAAGAAACATGATTCTCCCAAAGGCCCGTCAGGCAGACATAGATTTAGGGCAAGAAAAAAAAGATGTCCCAAAAAAAGAGATGCCCCAAATCCTCATTGTCATGAAGACATCGTTTACACCATGAAAAAGCACCACAAATTTTGTTAGCTTTTACATTGAGTCTTGCTTGGGACTTTAAGTGCACAAATGTTGATGGAAGATGGTTTGGAGTTTTATTCGAGTAATGGGGCCTACTAATCGAATCTTAAGAACGTTTTTTTGTTTTGTCTTAATTGCCCATCTCAGCTACCTTTGTTGAATCGATTTTCACAGTGCGCTTTGTGATTCAGCCCACATCTTGTTCTGCCAAGTTCTTTCCCGCTAATCCTTTTTTGTGGTGGCCGGATCTTTTTTTTTTTCCCTTGCTCTCCTTTTCTTTGTCGTTTGATTCAAGAACCTTAGCTTTCGATTGGCACTTGCCTTTGAGGCCGTCCACTGCTTTGCTTGAGATTGTAATTTGTGCTTTGCAGATTGTGTTGAAATTCTTCAAGTTGATGGACTTTGTAGGGGACTAAGCGGGGGCTATCCCCTTGCTAGTGATTAGCAATGTTGATCCATCATTGGAGGGAAAGGCCTCTTGTGCCTTGAAGGATCTATTTCGAGTTATAACTCAATCCTCACTTTACTGAGGGAGAAATGTTTGGCTAAGCAACAATATTTGAACAAGATTTTCCTTATGGGAAAGATGTTTGTTTCGAAACTACCTCTTGAATCCCTCCGACAATGGTTCCATAAGGAGTCATTTCCACATCGTTTATTCACTTGCAAGTGCCAATTTCTTCTAGAAAACCATGTACTTGTGGTTTTTGAAAATGAGGATATGGTCTTTTAGGCTCTGTAGATCGGTGCTTGGCAATCCTTGCATACAGCTTTATGCATGTTCAAATGGTTTTGCTCTCGATGGAACCCCCTAACATTCCCTATTTCCTTTATGAATTTATCCTGGAGATCATCACCTGCATAGTTTGACCATTGACCTCTAGGGAAAATGTCAGAGGTTTCACCTATGAAGATGCATCTTACTCCTTCAACACGATATGGGACGTTTGGATATATGAAGAGATGGATCATAATCTTGATCCACCCTCCAAATTCAACATTGCGATTGGTGACGAATAGCCGTTTGAATAGAAAATAATCTATAAGATCTTGCCTAATTCTTGCTTCCACTATAAACGCCTAGCCACAACATCAAAGATTGCTGGGCCTTTAAGAGAGAGATCAAAGAGGCATAAACAAGATGAGGAACTTGATCAAGTTTTGGTTGAAAAAGATATGTCAACCACAAGTGTTTAGAGGGAAGCCCTTGAATAACACTCCATAGAGACAGATCAAGTTGAAGAAAGGCAACTCCAAGGATAGAATGAGGAGACCTTCAAATAAGTAAGGAGTAGAAGGAAATAAGTCCCAAAATCCAAATAAGAAAGAGTCCCTCTAGCATGGTCCATGAGACTAACTTCTTCTATATCCTCAAAAAAGAATTCAATCAACTAGACTACCCAAGGGAAGTGAATCCACAACTGATTGATGATGAAACCACATAGGGAAATACCAAATCTAAAAAAAATAATGAAGAAGGACACAACAAGGAAGATAACCTTGACAATGGAAGCTAGATTGTTGGATCAACAATGCCCAATCAAGATTCTTTTGCAATAGTTCTTTGTTAGGAAGAAGAGATGAAAACATTTAAACGAGGGATATGTCCTGCACCAACAAAGAAATTTGCCCTCCTCAATGATAGTAGTCTCGTTTAACGTAAGAAGGCTCTCAAACCCCTCACAGGTGACAATAATTGGACAATGGATTCTACCAAAATATGTCAACCTAGACATCATTTGTCTTCAAGAAATCAAAATTGAACGTGTGGAACTTCAATAGAGAGTGAAGAGTATGTCGACTTCTCATTGGTGGTGCACCATGATGCTTCCACAAGGAATTGGGGGTGCAGAATAAGGTGTTAAGTTGGATTGGCTAATGTCCCTGGTGGATACAGTAGTGGATGAAAACATAACTGGGTGTATTAAATGTTGAACCTTTTGCCTACTAACATGCAGCTTGATGCCATCTATGGGAGGAAAACATAGAGCTATCCATTTTGTTTTGCCACCCAGCCACACACAAACTCTCACTTAGAGACTCTCATATAAGAGACCTCTCTTTTCTTATCTACCAAATGGTATAAGTACCCATGTGATGCCATATGACATCCTTCTCCAAAAGGTGATCCACACCCAATGAATGTCGTATGATAGGGTGGGTGCTTCTTTTCGACCCTCTCAAGTTTAGAAGTGTGTTAGTGTATGTGTCCAATCAAGATACTCATAGGCTAATGAATTCAACGTGATTTGGACTCCTTAGACATTGAGGTCATTCTTTGCAGAGACTTCAATATGGTGTAAGTTGTGTCAATTAGATGAGACCAAAGAGGATGTGTGATTGAAGGCCAAGAGAAACAATTTTGGGATGAGGTTAAGCTTCATTACATCTTTGTTGAATTCAAAGATGTTCTTCACTTCTCTTGGTCGAACCTCCAGTCATGGCCAATTTGCAAAAATGGAAGGCTTGATTGGAGCTATATTGCATGAGATATCATTCACAAGTTGGTTTTTCCTTCTTGCTCCCAATGTGAGGACTTAGTAGCATCTAATCATTATGTTGTGATCTCTCGTTCAAGCTACATTTTAGGTTTAAGAGAGCTCCCTTGTTCCATGCAGATCCTCTGATCATCTCACTTGCCTCACTTCATCATTTGATTTTCGAGACTTGAGTCGAGGGTTTAACACCAATGAATCTCTATCCACATGTTAGAAGATGGCTATCATGAATTCTTAGTTTTTTCTTATCAAGGCTCAAAGGAAGATTTTTAACATTTGTTGATATATTTAGGTAGTGATGTATGTGAACACACTAGGACCGTCGGGGCACTTTTTTCCCCTCTTTAGGAGGTTTTTTCTCCTCGGCTTGTATATATGCCTATTGCCCTAATGGGTGAATTATCTTTGTACATTCTAGTGGTAATGCATTTAGTATTGTGTGTTGTGCTCTAAGCTTCTTCTTCTTCCTTGTGTTGTTTGCATGCTTCCGTAGACCTGAAACTCCAACAATTGGTATCAGATCAGGTCTTCGCTTCATCTAGGGCATTGTCAACACCTCTTCGGTCATAGTCTTAGAATCGTGTGCAATTTGCTGTGCATACTCAAGGTGATTAGGAGATCAAAACTACTTCACTTTGTGGTGCCAAAATCGCGATCTGAGTTTGTTTTGGCCTCTAAATGCATTATCACAGTGCTTGTGCACGCTATTTCATTTTTTTATGACAAAGATATATACATGTTTTGGTTCGCTAGTATAAGCCTCTCAAAGTCTGCTATATGTTTAACAAAACTCGACAGGGTGGTTTTATTCAACTTTTTGAGATGTAGTCAATTTTTTGCATCAAGGTATTTTAGTAAGTGGCCATGGCTGAAAGGAGTAATGTATTCCATATGTTGGCTATTGAGGATAAGTTGGATGGTACGAATTACCCATTATGGGCTTATATGATGCATCATGTATTGGCCACAAAAGGACTCTGGAATATTGTGCAGGGTGTTGAAAAATGTCCTATTACACCTACAAATACAGGTACTAAACGTGATGCAAATGGCATCGAAGATGGTCATATTCTATAGATTCCTATTCCTGCTGCAGTTTCTATTGCACCTACTGTAGAGAAGATTTGTTGGGATGGCAAAGGTGCCCAGGCACATGCATTGATAGCCTTGTCTATCAAATGTGGCATTATTCCTTACATTCGCTCTTGTAGAATAGCTAAGGATGTTTGGGATACACTTACTACTTTGTACCAGGAAAGGAATGAGGCTCGTGTTACTTACCTTTGAAAATAGCTGGAGTGAGCACATGAATGAAGGTGACTCCATGGAAACTTTTCTGACAAAGATCAAAGATTTGAAAGAATAGTTGATTTCTGCTCATGAAGTCTTCCCTGAAAATTCAGTTGTGCAGATTGTTTTGAATGGTCTTCCTGATATATATTAGAGTTTTGCTAGTACACTTCATTTGATGATGAAAGGAAATCCAACTACCTTAACATTTGAGGAGTTAGTCTCTGTTCTGTTCCAAGAAGATCAGTCTAGGTACAACAGGTCCATTATGCATGTTGCAGATCAAGCTTTCATGTCTAGTCAGAAGGGCAAAGGTAAATGGAGCTCTTCTACAAGTTAGAAAAAAATTGCTACTTCTACACAATCAAAGAAGGATGACAGAGACAACAAGAAAATAGAAAGGATTTTTTTTTTTTTTTTTTTGCAAATACTATAAAGCAAACGATCATGTCATAAAGAATTGTCCAAAACTAGATGCAAAAGAGGCAAAGAAAAAAGAGGCTAGAATGGTTGTTCTAAAGGCCTCTACACCGAAAACAGAGTCTACTAATCTAGTGTAGAATGAAGAACGGGTGTTTACTACTATTTGCAATTTTGACCCATCTTCTCTGGAACACTGTTTGTCTGCACTAGATTCAGATGTTTGGTACTTTGATAGTGGGGCAACCAAATATATTACCTCACAACACAATTACTTCACTTCACTCGAGCCTACGCCTATAGGGAATACTTTCACATGCACCAACAACTCCTCTTATCCTATGTGTTTGTGAGCATCCTTTAAAAACTAATCCTACCTTGTACTTGAAAACTGATCCATTTGAGTTTATTTTAACTTTATAAACCCATCTATAGCCAATTACCTATTGATTGTGAGACATTCAAGCCACAACCCAAGTCTCCATCTCCTTCAATGTATCTATTTCTTCTTTTATAGCCTTTTTCCAAGTAGGGTTTCCCTTTGCCTCTTCATAGGTTGAGGTTTCCTCTGAAATTGAGTCCCTTGCCAAGAAGATTGAATGGTTTGTAAAAAATGTGGAATCATATCCATACCTTTCAGGTTGTCTTTTCACCCTTGTTGACCTTCTAGGTGATTGCTTGGAGTATTCTCCACACTCTTGCATCTTTGCTTTACCTCTTGACTTCCATAGCTTGTAATCCTTTGCCTTTTCATCTTGGTCATCATCTATATCATTTCTTGGATCCTAAAGCTGTGTATTATGCTTGCTTTCTAATTGATGAGAATTAGAATCAAGATCATATGGTAGAGTTAGCTTTTTTTATCTTCATCATACCAAGACGTGCTCTTCAAACAAAACATCCCTACTTGTAGTGAAATACTTGGTAGAAGGATTATAGAACTTGTAACCCATCTCAATTGATTCATACCCAACAAACACTGTCTTTGTTGCCCTTTTACCTAGCTTGCCTCTTACTTCTAATGGTACATGAACATCAGCTAAACAACCAAACACCTTGCAATGTCCTGTTGGAGATAGATGTCTACGGAAGCACTCAAATAGCACAAGGAAGAAGAAGAAGCTTGGAGCACAAACACACAATACTGAATGTATTACCAGAGAATGTACAAAGATAAGTAGCCCATTAGGGCAATAGGCGTACATACAAGCCGGGGGGAAAAAACCTCCTAAAGAGGGAAAAAAGTGCCCCGGCGGTCCTAGTGTGTTCACACACATCACTACCTAAATATATCAACAAATCTCCCCTGGGAGTGATGCGGTGAACAAGGAGCTGGCACTCATGTATAAGGAAGTGCCAAGCTATGTGGAAATCACTCCACAAAAGGAAGTAAGCCCAAAGCTTTGCGGAAAGCTTCAAACTTCTCCCTAGGCAGAGCCTTTGTGAAAAGGTCTGCAATGTTCTCCTGCGTGGGCACATATGCCAAGCTGATCTCCCCAGCAGAGAACCTCTCCCTGACATAGTGATAATGCACCTCAATGTGCTTAGTGCGAGCATGGAACACAGGGTTCCTCGCAACTGCCAATGCGCTCTAACTGTTAGTGAAGATGGTGGTGGCAGAAGATTGGCCAACACCCAAATCAGCCATAAGGCGTCTGAGCCACACACACTCAATAGTCGCTGTGAAAGCTGCCCTATACTCAGCCTCACAACTGGAAGTGGCCACAGTAGGCTGCTTCTTGCTCAACCAAGATATACATGAGCTACCAAGCATGAAGCAAAAACCACTGGTGGACACACGAGTGTCATAGCAACCAGCCCAATCTGAGTCAGAAAAAGCATGCAAATCTGGCGGTAGTGATCCCCCCTTGGGATAAAACAACCCAAGTAGCCGAGTACCACTCAAGTAGCAAAAGATGCACTTAACCGCCTTCCAATGCATGACTCCTGGGCAATGCATAAACTTGCTCATCTGTGAGACAGCAAACTGAATATGTGGCCAAGTAATGCATAAGTAAATCAAGCATCCAACAGCTTGCTGATAGAGAACAACATCAAATGCATCTCCAGCATCATGAAGACTCAATCGTAAAACTATCTCCATAGGAGTGGCAATAGGCTTACAGTCTTCAAGGCCAAAATGCTGCAATAATGTGTCAATATATGTCATTTGACACAAAGCCATTCCACCATCAACTTGCATAAACTGAATGCCCAAATAGTGATGCAAATGCCCCAAATCAGACATCTCAAATGAGGCATGCAAATCAGCCTTGAAATCAGCAATATGCTTCTCAATAGGACCAGTGAGCAGCATGTCATCCACATAGACAACAATGATCAGAAGCACATCATTAGCATGCTTAACATATAAGGTGCTTTTAGTTGGACTGTTCACAAAACCATGTGCAACCAGATAGGCATGTATCTTCTCATACCAAGCACGTGGTGCTTGCTTTAAACCATATAATGCCTTCTTTAACCTGCACACCTGGTTTTCATGCCCTTTCTACACAAAGCCACGGGGCTGAAAAACATACACTTCTTCATGCAAGTCACCATTCAGAAATGCTGTTTTAATGTCCAACTGATGTACATTCCAACCATGATGGGCTGCAAGTGCACAAATGCTCCGAACAGTAGTCATACGGCATGTAGGTGCAAAGGTCTCATCAAAATCAATGCCTCTTTCCTGCGCATAACCCTTTGCAACAAGCCTAGCCTTATATCTGTCAACTGTACCATCAAGTTTACGCTTCAGCTTGTATACCCACTTAGTGCCAATGGCCTTCTTGCCAGGAGGCAAGTTACATAAAGACCATGTACCATTCTTCATTATAGCATCATATTCATATTGCATGGCAGCCATCCAATTTTCTGAATTCTGTGCTTCATCAAAAGAAACAGGCTCATTCTCATCACAGAGACTAGATGCAGCCATAGCATAGCAATCTGATGCAAAGGAGGCACTATGAGACCTTGAACGAGTACGATATGACAAAGGTGCATCTAATTTGCTGTCACGCAAAGTCTGCACCAGCCATTTTGGCATATTTTTTGCCTGCTCAATATCAACTCTCTCATCAACAAGTGCATCATGTAAATCTGCATCAGAAATAGAATGATCTGCATCATCATATGAAACCTGCAAAGGTTGAGAAGTTGCCTCATTAGGACCAGCACTAGACTGTCCACCTGTAAAAAGAGGCATCAACGTATCATACATGTCTTTGGAGCTAACAAATGTCTCCTTAGTACATGAAAGCAATGGCTGAATAGCATCTTCCGCAAAGACATCATCACGGCTAACCAGAATGCATTTAGTCTGTGGATGATACAGACGATAGCCTTTACTTTCAGAACTGTACCCAACAAAAATACATTTTACTACCTTATCATCCAATTTTCTGCGATGTTGTTCAGGCACTAATGCATATGACAAACAACCAAAAACACGCAGATGAGCAACAGATGGCTTGCGATCATGCCAAGCCTCATATGGAGTGATAGACTGTAGCGATTTAGTGGGACACCAGTTAAGTACATATGCTGCACACATGACAGCCTCAAGCTAGAAACTATGTGGTAAAGCCTGACTCTCGACCATACGCCTCGCCATCTCCATGAGTGACCTGTTCTTCCGTTCAACAACTCCATTCTATTGAGGTGTATACGACACTGTACACTGGTGTTTTATCCCACGTTCAGCTAGAAATGCATTAAAATCAGAAGACATATATTCCACCCCTCGATCAGAACGGAGGGTGCCCATTTTACATGCTGACAGATTTTCAGCCAAAACCAAAAACTGTTTGAAGCACATGAACACTTCGGACTTTGCCTTCAATGGATATACCCATGCATGTCTAGAAAAATCATCAATGAAAGTCACGAAGTAAAGATAGTTTCCAAAAGAAGGTGTCTGCATAGGACCATAGACATCACTATGTACAAGCTGCAATTTCTGCGTAGCCCAAACTGAACCATCTTTTGGAAAGGAGGAACGCTGCATTTTGCCCAAAATACAGCCTTCACATACATGTTTTCGAGGTGCCTCAAGCTTGGGCAAAGAAGACACCATATCAGATTTCTGCATGCGTAACAAACTAGCAAAATTCAGATGACCAAAGCGTGCATGCCAAAGCTTTGCATCTGACATAGCCTGAGAATCATGAACTGCACATGCCGAATCATTCACAGATCTTTCATAGTCTATGAGCTTATACAGCCCACGTTATAAAATGCCAGAAGCAATAATCACATCGCCATTTGACAGATCATGAACTCTACACCTGTCATCAACAAATTTCACAACCAAGCCAATCTTGGCTAATGCAGAAACTGATAACAGATTCTTCTTGATCCCTCGCACAAATAAAGCATCTGACAAAGTGAAATTACTACCATCAGTAGTAGTCAAAATGATCTTACCAACTCCCATAACAGGATAAGAGGAGTTGTTGGTGCATGTAACAGTATTCCCTGTAGGGGCAGGCTCGAGTGAAGAGAAGAAACTGCGCTGTGAGGTAATATGTTTGGTCGCCGCACTGTCAAAGTACCAAACATCTGAGTCCACTGCAGACATGCACTGCTCATGAGAAGATGGGTCAAAACTGCAAACAGTAGTAAACGCCCATTCTTCTTCATACACAAGATTAGCAGACTCTGTTTTTGGTGTAGAGGCTTCTGCAACAACCATTCCAGCCTCCTTTTTCTTTGCCTCTTTTGCAGCCAGTTTTGGACAGTTCTTTATGATATGATCATTCCCTTTATAGTAGTTGCAAAAGAATTTCTGCTTTTCTGATTTCTTCTCATCTTTATCCTGGTTCTTCGAATGTGCAACATTTGCAGATTTTTGCTTACTAGTAGAAGAGCTCCATTTTCCTTTGCCCTTCTGACTAGCCAGGAAAGCTTGATTTGCAACACGCATAATGGACCTGTTCTGCCTGGACTGATCTTCCTGAAGCATAACAGAGACTAACTCCTCAAATGATAGGGCATTCGGATTGCCTTTCATCATCAACCGAAGAGTAGAAGCAAAACTCTGATATGAATTAAGAAGACCATTCAGAACGGTCTACACAAGTGAGCTATCTGGTATAACCTCATCAGCAGAAATCAACTGTTCCTTTAAATCTTTGATCTTCACTAGGAAACTATCCATAGAATCACCTTCATTCATGTGCTCACTCTCCAACTGTTTTCGGAGGTAAGCAACACGAGCCTCATTCCTAGCTTGGTACAATGTGGTAAGTGTATCCCAAGCATCCCTAGCTGTTCTGCAAGAGCGAATATGAGGAATAATGGCACGTTTGGCAGACAAAGCTATCAATGCATGTGCCTGGGCATCTCTGCCATCCCAACGGATCTGCTCTACAGTAGGTGCAATAGAAACAACAACACGAACAGGAATCTGCGGAATATTATCTTCAACACCATCTTCATCAGCTCCAAAACCTGTATTTGCAGTACCTGTCGTTACAGGTGTAATAGGACGTCTTTCAACACCCTGCACAATGTTCCACAATCCTTTTGCAACCAAAACATGTCGCATCATATAAGCCCATAATGGGTAGTTGGTACCATCTAACTTATCCTCAACAGTCAACATACGGAATACATCACTGCTTTCAGCCATGGCCGGTGACTAAAATACCTTGATGTAGAAAATTGACTGTATCTCAAAAAGTTGAACAGAACTACCCAGACGAGTTCTGCTAGACCTGTAGCAGACTTCGAGATGCTTAAAATGGCGAACAGAAACTGGTATATACCTTTGGCACAAAAAGACAAAATAGCATGCACAAGCACTACGATAGTGCGTTCAGAGGCCGAAACGAGCTCAGATCGCGATTTCGGCACCACAGAGCGAAGCCGTTTTGATCTCGGAAACACCCTGAGTATGCTCACCAAAATTTGTACGATTTTGAGACTGCAAACGGAGGAGTGTCGACGGTGCCCTAGATGAATCGACGACCTGCTCTGATACCAATTGTTGGAGATAGATGTCTGCGGAAGCACTCAAACAACATAAGGAAGAAGAAGAAGCTTGGAGCACAAACACACAATACTGAACGTATTACCAGAGAATGTACAAAGTTAAGTAGCCCATTAGGGCAATAGGTGTATATACAAGCCGAGGGAAAAAAACCTCCTAAAGAGGGAAACAAGTGCCCTGACGGCCCTAGTGTGTTCACACACATCACTACCTAAATATATCAACATGTCCAAAACTAGTTTTTTTTTTCCATACCATGGTTCATAAGGAGTCAGAGCTTACCTATAGAACTCAAGAAGCAAAGGCAAAATGGTTCTTATATAGAAGTTTTAATTTTTCCACGATCTACCTAACCACCCACCAATCATTGTAGGTGCACTTTTGATGGTTAATGGAGGATATTTGAATTGGATTGATATTAGTATAGCTCCTTACTTGATTCCATAATTTTGGGTGCTCCTTTTCTATTTTTCCACTTGCAAAACTCTTAGATGAAGCATTTTCTATGGCTGAGACTTGAGTCTCAACACTCTCCCTCAAGTCCCAATGCCTAGGTCCTTCATTTCAATGCAAGCTATTTGACTGCTCTAGAATCTGTAAGATACTTTTGTAGACAAAATATAAGTTCGAGGAATGGGAGATACCAGATAATTGCAGTGCGTTTCTATTCTTAGAAATAGTACAATCCTAACAATCAGTGTAACTTAATCCAACAAAAGAATATGCTAAAGACTAAACAACAAAATAGAGTGATGACATCAAAATAATTTTTACATTATGGTTGTAGAATATAATTCTATGGATATACAGGTCAAAGATCTCTCTGGCTCGCTCTCTCTTTCGCTCTATATCTTTCCAATTTGATCTCTCTTCTCTATGGGATCATGTGAATCATACACTCCCATTACATGGTTTGTCAATTGAATTCTTTAGAAGTTTAATCGACATTTTTACAAAATATATAAATTACAAAATATATAAATTACAAAATATATAAATTACAAAATATTGGGAATTTACAAAATGTTTGCATCGACGGTAGCCTAACACTAGAACATACAGTGGAATCGAACCCAAAAGACTAGGAATCATCCATATCACATGAAGGATTATTTATCCTATGTAAATCATAAAGAAATGCATCAAAACCTTCATGGAGACTAGAAAATCTAGAATCAATAATTTGTCATAAAGATCTTCATTTGGATTTTGATAAAGTTGGGCAGTCTAGGCAATGACTTCTACTTTAGCTTCTGAAAAATCAACTCAAAGCTTTTCTAAGAAATCCTACGTAGATGCATGTTCTTCCTCATTCCATAAATGAAGTCGTTGCAACTCTTTAGTCGGATGATTTAGTCTTACTTCCGTATTAGTAAGCTATTTTTGCAAATCTTATTTTTTTGCAACAAGGAAGAAATTTCTACCTCGTTATTAGCAACCATCTGAGCATGATCAATATTAACATGATGAGGCTCCTCAGGTATTGAGGCTTCAAATTCACCTTCTACTTCTAGCTCCTCAAAGGGTGTTTCAATTTCCTCCACTCTCTTCCATCTGTCTTCCTGGACTCTTGCCCACAAGTCTTTAGGCCATTCACCATCTAGTTCGGGAATAATGGATCCTTCCTTTTCATTCTCATAGTAACTTTCCTCACCTGTCTTGTAACTCTTGAGTTGGGTAGTCTCTGAACAGGTTTTTCTAGGGTCTGTTGAGCCACTTCGATTAATTTTTTACATATCTCCAATCTTTCCTTCTCCAGGTCTCCTCTTGGATATTCCTTTTCATGCTGTTCAATGGCAGGTCTTGCTCTTATTCGTGCCTAGATGCCTGGATCCACATGGCTAACTCTTTTGGCATAGGATCAGCTAGGACTGATCCTGCTTCTTGTTTTCTACACTTTTCTATCTTGTTATTTCCCTCAAGTTCTTGTTTTTCTTCTTGACCTTGTTCATTATTTTCGCTCTCCATCTTTTGTTGTAGTTTCTTTTCTTTCATTCTTCCTCTATGATTCTTCCATCTTTGGGTCCGTTTACTCTTAATATTTTTCCCAGATTCTTCAGAGTCTGCAACTACTTGAGGTGCGGGTTTATTCAATTCTTTGTTGGCCTGATCATTCTCTCTAGTTTTTTCTGGGGTCTCTCTAGCCTTAGCTCTAGTTATTGCCTTTAATGGCATTGTGTACTCCTTATCGGACCCGATGGCTCTATCACCTCTATCACATTAATCTGCACAACTGAATTGACTTTGTTGGGATTCTTTGCGCAATCTCTAAAAAGATGTTCCTTACCACAATCGCTACACTATCCTTCCCAAACTCTCTGAGGTGGTGGTGGGTGAGGTAATGTACAATCTCTAATAAAATGGTCTCCTCCGCATCTATAACATGGTCCTCTAGGTACAGATGGTCTATTCATTTGTCAGGAGGGTAAAGGTGCTCTGGGAGTTGTGTACATTATCCACACGTAATCTTGCTCATATCCGTAAGAGCTATCCAGTCCTTCCATACCATAAGCATATGGCTCATAAGATTGTCCGTATTCAACTATAGTGCCCTATATGCAGAATCCACACGTTATCTTGCTCATATTCGTAAGAGCTATCCAGTCCTTCCATACCATAAGCATACGGCTCATAAGATTGTCCGTACTCTCATTGGATTGTTTGGGTAGTTCCTCTGCCCTTGAACATTCAGTTTCTTTGCCACTAAATCAGCTATTTCTTCTACATTATTCCTAGGGTTTGATGTGCTGCTGGCGGTGTCTTCACTTTTCACAATGCCTTGAGGTATTTTCAAATCTTCTGCTAGATTATCCTCTAGGTCAATACACTCTTTCATGCATTCTTGCAAATTTTGAACTCTTTTCACATATACCAATGATCTCAATGATACCATTCACTAATCCTTCCAAAAACAATGACACCATTTTGTTTTGAGTGGGTCTCTCTTCAACAGGGCATCTGTCCACATATTGCTTAAATCTTCTTGCTGCCAATCTCACCGATTCCGTAGGAGCTTGCTTAAAACTATGGATTAATGAGGAAGAGTTGTTTTTGATTCCAGACTTGGTGAATTCTTCAATCAATTCTTGATAGACTTGTTCCATGTTTTGAAAGTTATTAGGGTCTAGTGGCTAGAACCATGCTAAAGCTGTGTCCGTCAAGGTTAGTCCAAAGGATTCATATTGAATTAAGAAGGCTTCCACTTGTTCAGTTCTTAATACTTGCTTGAATTCAGCTATGTGGTTGTAAGGGTCGCTAGAGCCATCATAGTGGTTTCTCATGCATTTGGCCACTTGGATCGGTCTTAACCTTCTTCCTGGTTCAGGTGGTCTAGGCATTACAGCAAATACTAGTCGTCCTATTGGTATTCCTAGTCCTCTTTATGCTGGTGGTCTCTCTTGAATAGGGATTCTAATCCTTGGTTCTACATGTGTAGGAGGTCGATAATTCAGATTATTGCCCGGTGTAGCAAACTGCACATGGAGCCTAACTGGGATGTGCATTTGTTGTGTCTGTCCTGAATGCTGATATGAATTATCTTGATAGGTTCCTTGGGGATTTTGTGAAGTCGTGGCTTGATCCCTAGGAGGGAACACTAGGATGTTATGATATTTCAATCCTGCTCTTTGTAACTCTGTTAAGGGCCAGTACCTCCTCTGGTTTTTGTCGAAATACGTAATAATGGTGGGGAATTTAGGGTCTTGTAACTCATAGATGGTGGCTAGGTTGGTGGCTTCTTCCCACAATGAAGAGTGTGCTCTCAAAAGATGTTCCATTCTGTTGACTAAATAGACATCCATTAGGGAATCATCTTGGGGAACTAGGTCTCCTCTCCACACCCTAATCACAATGGATTTCCCTCTGGGTGTAGACACCTGTTCTTCATGTCCCTCTTCATTAAGGTTGTGGGTTTTGCCTTCCTCTCCTTTTTCGTTGATGTTTTCAGGATGTTCCATGACTATGTACTGAATATCCCTTTTGTCCATGTAGAATCCTCCTGCATACTTAACAACTGGCCTAGGTACTATGTAAGCATCTGTAGCCTTCTTCAGCCTAGCCACTGATCTGTTTAGCCCATCTAAGTAGATGGGTATACTGTGTTGATTGGTGTTCACATATTCTAAAGATGTTGGATATTCACCCTCAATAATTGACATCATGCCAATTATTGGTACGGAATTCTGCATGTCTTCTGAAGCCATAAGAGTTTCCTCCTCATACTCACTCGAGGTTTCAGAGTAGTGTGAATGACTACTTGGTTCAGCTACACTTCCCACTAAAGAGATCACACTTCTTTGGCTCCCTAGGGTTCTTCCGGATCTTAGGTTCATTCACTTAAAAATATCTTGTCTCGTTTTAGCCAACTCCTAGCTCCCAATGCTCTTTGTTGAGGTTCTGAGTTATATGAAATATTTAGTTGACTTTAGAAACTCACACAGAAGTATTTGGAAGTCTCCTGACACTGGCTAAACTCATGGTACTCGATACTTGACACACTGGAAAAGTCACGACCCCCGATATGGGACAAGTATCGCGAGAAGAACTCCACCATACTAGATATCACCCAGGTATTGAGAGCGAACTCAACGATACACGATACTCGAATTTGACGATACTTGATATGACTGAGTTCATGATACTCGATATCTACCAACTGTCATGATAGAGCATCCATGATACTCGATGTGCCATGTATATCGTGAGAGGAAACTCAACGATACACGATATCTCACAGCTATCACGGAAGAAACTTTCACGATATATGATATGCATCAAGTATCGCGAGTAACACTCAACGATACCCGATATGGCACAAGTATTGCGAGAAATACTTGACGATACACGATATCCGTTAGGTATCGCGAGCAAACTCAACGATACACGATATCCAACAAGGCTAGGTATTGCGATACTCGACCACAGGAGCTCTCGACATCCAGATATCACGATACTCAACCGCGGGAGAACACAATACTTGGCATTTTTTCAAATTTTAGCAAGTGCATTTAGAGTTCTACTTAGTGAGGGTAATACCACCACTTATCTCCCCTTTCTCAAATGTCTGAATCACAAAAAACAACAAGAAAAGCTCCCTTACACCTTGAATTAAACCACATTATGGGATACACAAACACACCCCAATTTGTAATGAACATCATTTTAGGGATATCAGCTTCCAACATCCGAACTTGGTTATAGCCACTAAACCCATCCAAAAAAGAGTAGATTTCCATGCCCGCAACTTCATCTAACATAGTGTCCAAAAAAGGTAGTGGCAAAGGGTCTAGTATTATAGCAACATTTAGTTTTCTAGTCCACACAAATCCTTAGTTGTTTATTCTTCTTAAGCACAAGTACAATGGGGGATACCCATTCTAGATACTTAATCTAAATTATGAATCCCAGTTTCAACAGTCGATCCAATTCTTCCTTTACTTGTTTTGCAAAATTCAGATTCATTTGTAATGTTGTTGAACCACTGGGAACACATCAAGTTTGAGTATAGTTTTACTCATAAAAATCAAGGATCTAACCACTTCATATTAGAATAATCACAAGCAACTATATCCTTAAACTCAATTAATAGTTGAAGTAGAGCTTGCCGAAATGGACTAACTAAGTCTGCACCAATCTTTACTATATGTGGTGAACATTCAGTTCCAAGATTTACCTATTCTGTTTGATCCTCTTGAATGTCTACATTGGTTTGAGTGAGGATATCATCCTTCGTCAGCCATCCTATATCTTCATCCCTAGAGAGAGCCATCTCTTTTAGTTGCATAGTAGCCACCATATGATCTTGTTCCATTTTGACCAGTGCCTCCGAAATGTCTATCAGGCCCATCGAAAAAAGGTCATGGTTGGCTTCCAAAAAGTTTAATTCCTCATCTTCCTCCAATCCCTTGATCATATGGGGGGGGGGGTTCTACAATAGATGGTATCTCTACCTTCAAGTACTGTTGTCAATCTTCTAATGGAATGGAGTATATCTTATGCCCTCTATGAAAAGTGATGGCTTGAGACCCCCAATCCTATTGTACTTTAGCTTGTTTTGAGCCAAGGGCAGCCCAACAAAATATTATAATCGTGATTTTTAGCAATTAATTATATGACCACAAAAGTCACTTTGAAATGGACATTCTAAATTTCAATTCTAATATTCTTAATGAGAGTAATTGGTTGGGTTCGAGACTGGTCTGCCACATGAATTTAAAATGGGGAAGGCTTGATTTTGGTCCAACCAAGTTGTCGATAGATTGGCATGGTTGTAGTATTAAACCTAGATCGACCATCAATAAATACCTTTGCAATTTGGGTGCTTTTAAACCATATAAAAATAAGTGGAACTCCATAATCCACTAATTCCTCCTTCCCAGTTTCCACTGTATTCACTTGAGCTTGCTCAAATACCTATTCTTACCAATCAAAATTTTGCATCGTTTTCATTAGTGTATCTTGTAATGTAGGAACTAAATTTAATAAATCCCCCAAAAATAATTGGAGCATCCACTTACAAAATGTCTAAGAGGGATCTATGCCACTTGTACTTGTTTCCTTTTGATTTTGGTTTACTTCTATAGAGATTGTTTCAAGAGGCCTATCCAAACTAATCTATTTGTGTGTAGCAATATTCTTCACTCATTCATACCTATTTAGTGTATCATTGCCTTGCCTACTAGTACAAGGATAAAAAAATGTTATCGACACTTCCTTGGCCCATCCTGCAGCTTGATTCTAACCTTTATGATGTGCAGTCACTTCAGGGATTACAGTAGAGTCAATGATGTTAGAAGCTTTCCCTGACCAAGTGACTACCAGTGCTATATATGTTCTTTGATGGTAAGCATGACCATATTAGTCATTGGAGCTTTCAATCTTGCCTCTTACTTCCATCGATCATAGTCCTGAGCATCAGGACAATCTCCACGAATATGACCGAATTCTAAACAAAAGCAACATTGTGGACCTTTTCCCTCCTTGGGGTATTCCGCATCATCTTGATGGTAATGATTAAAAGGTCTATGACCTCAGCCATATCTTGAAAATTTTGGCCTATTTTGTCCTCAATTACCCAAAAAATGTGAATCTCATGCAACTCGAGAACTACAAGAATCATTTACTTTGATGCTGTGCACCACAGGATTAGAATACCATTGACCATTGGCTCAAGTACATTGATATGTCTGGTTCATCATTTTACATATTGTGTAGTATTTTTGATTTAAGGCATAGCTTGATATAGCATGCCCTTAATTTCTTCCCTTTGAAACAAAACATTTGGCTTTATGGATCAATTATAGCTAAGGGATTGGGAATTACCAAATTGACTACATCAAAAGAGTGTTGCCAAGTGAGATTTAGTGCTTTGAGGTTGTGTTCTAATTGCTCAATCGCATCAATAATCTAGTCTAGAGATCTAGTGCCATCTAATGCAAATAAACAAATTTTTTCTTTCAATAGTATGAATTCAAACCATCCATAAACCAACCTCTTACTACGTCCTCAAGAGGTCTGTATAGTTTCTAAATTTGCTACTAGGTGCTCTTGAAGTGGATGTTACTTTTTGATAGATTCTCCCTTGCTAACCATACACTAGTTGAGGTCTTGATTGATGTAGCACCCTTTTGATGTCTTCTTGACTTGATAACTTCTCCTTGTGCTTCCATGAGTTCTCTTCATCCAACCAAGTCTTCGATATTATGGCCATTGATGTCTCCAAGCCTCCTAAATTCTCTGATACCATCAATGGGGGAAGATTCTAACACCCCAATACAGCTATGGAAGATAGGTCCATCCACTAGGCCCACAAGCAATAATATATGCTCATTGTTTTATATATTTCTCTATAGTTGTATAGAGACTTAAATAGATCTTTTGGAAGTTTAACATCCACTTCAAGATAAGCTATTTTTTAGCATCACTCTCTGCCTATGTGTAGAGACATAGCTTCACAAACCATACAATTTCTCACAATTCACTTAGTTGAAAAAGTTCCAAATTTGGAAAAATATGGGGCACTACATGAAACACCAAAGGAATCTTGAAATCAAAAGATTAAGTAGAATAAAACAGTAAAAACTACTCTTCAATTAGGTAAAAAAGAAATTTTGAAAGCCTAATTATGCCTCTAGATAGAGATGAACAAAATCATGTGAAAATTAGATAATCAAGCAAGGTTTTTGCTTGATGGAGATTAGGACATCACTAAAATAAGTGGCCAAACTCATGGAGCTCCCAAAATCCAAGAAAAAAAGGAGATATCATGCTCATATAGAACTTTTACTTTTCCTACAATCTACTTAATCACCTGCCAATTAGTGAAAAAGGTGCACTTTTGGTGGGTAATCGAGGAGATTTGAATTTGATTGATTTTAGTGAAGCTCCTAATTTGATTCCATGACTTGGGTGCTCCATTTTTATTGATCTTGAAAATTTGAGGATTAGTCCTTTTGTATGGTTTAGTCTTGATTTTCAAGAAGTGAGAAAATCAAGTTCCCTCCACCTAGGTAGTCTCACAAGAATAAGAGAATATTTTTTTCTTGAGGATCAGGTTTTCCTAGTTAGTTTTCAATTTGTACCATGCTTTGATCATCCACTTGGCAGCCATCTTATGTGCCATCCTTGGCCGCATGTCGAGAATGTTCAACCCACCCAAATCTTCCTCGCTAGCACAAATGGCCCATTTGATTTTGGACACACTCCTCTTGTTAGGATCAGCTATCCAAAGGAAGTTTCTACATGGTCTTTTCAATGTTTCTAAGTCTTTGTGTTTTAGTCTCCAATAAGCCAAGAAATTGAGAAAAATGAAAGAAATAAGGCATTGATCAACATGGCCCACCTTGCCAAGTTGAGCTTCATTCACTTCTAGTAAATAAGTTTATTATCAAGCTTGGTGAGAACCGAGCTCCAACTCTGACTCATGGAAACATCAAGACCCATTGGAATTCCAAGCAGCTAGAATATATGACTATTTGGGAGCTCTTGACATCTCTATTTGATAAGAAAACTATGGAAGAGGCCTTGAAAATAGCCTTGAAAGCCCTTTTTGACTGTGTAGTATTCACATTTTATTAGATAGAGGAAAGAAGGGCTTAACAATGTGACTATTTCCTATAAAGAAAGGATGCATGAATGATCAATTTGTGCCTATTCAAAGAACATGGGAAAGGGTCCCACTAGATTATCAGAAAAGGATAATTTTTAAAAGTCTCTCAATGAGCATAGTGAAAAGTCAAGACTTAAAAAGAAAGAAGGCAATTCAACATAGAAGTAAAGCACTCAAATATCTAGATTATTGTCTGGATGATGATCCAAACTTCATTATCACTATGATTCATAAACTTTTGCAATCATGGAAGGGTCATCTACCACCAACTTTTTATTTTCAGCTTGATAACACTATGCAAGAGAATAAGAATTCTCGTATTTGGATATTTATGCATGCTTGATGATATACAAGTGTTTTGGAAAGTTAAGGTCAATTGTATTTTTTCGGCATGCTCGTGATCACATTGATCAAATGTCTAGTAGATTCTCTAAGAGATTGGCACATCATAATGTTTTTACTCTTAAAAATTTGCTTTATTTGAATTTTAAAACATATATTCCAAAGTTTGAAACTCAGCATCTTAATAGTTTTTGGACTTCAAATAGTTTCGCTCAAAAGCTGGTGATAGTAGTAGTAAAGATTTGGCTCCATTAACCAATATTCGTTTCATCCATGTATACTTGATGAAGAGGCATGATGACATAACTCTTTTATTTTCAAAGAAATAAATATTCATTTTGGTTTGTGGGAGCCTAAGGATGGCTGTAAATTTTTATTCCATGTCTATAATTTTATAGGTTATGGTGCAAAACAATCACCATATTAACTCACAAGTCCAAAATCTATATACAATGCTTTTAACCATATTTCCTCTTGAGTTGATATGGTCAAACTTCTATACTCTGCTTCAGCTGAGGATAAAGCAATTGTTGGTTTCTTCTTGGAACTCCATGACACTAGCTTTGAATGTGCAAATGCTAAGTAACCAGAGGTACTTATTCTATCATCCTTAGCTCCTGCCCAATCTGCATAAGAATAGATTTTGATATCCAAATCTGAAGAGTAAGGATAGAATATACCTTCATTGATTTTACCTTTGAGATACTTAAGTATTCTCTTAGCTACATCCATGTGTGGTCTTCTTGGTGAGTGCATGAAATGGCTTAGCACTCCTACAATATATGAGATTTGTACCCTTGTACGAGTATCATATATCAAGCTACCTACCAAGCTTTGATGTCTCTTGATCTTTTGAATGCCATTCAGATCATCACCTATCACAATTATGTCATCTACATATACACATAGATAGATAAACTCATTATGATCCTTTTTGATGAATAGAGAAGGATCTAAGCTGCTAGGTCTGAACCTTGATCTTGAAGGTATATAACCAACCTATAATTCCAAGTTCTAGGAGCTTGTTTCAACCCATACAATGCTTTCTTAAGTATGAAAACATAAGATGCATGATTAGGGTTTTTAAAACCTAGAGGTTATGATATGTATACCTCTTCAGCTATCCAACCATTTAGAAATGCATTTTTGACATCAAGCTAGAGGAATCTCCAATTTCTTATAGCAATTACACTTATCAAAGTTCTGATTGTAGTTATCTTTGCAACTGGTGAGAATGTTTCTTCATAGTCTACACCATGCATTTGTGAGCATCCTTTGGCAACTAATCTTGCCTTGTACCTACAAACTAATCCATCTTAGTTTCTTTTAGCTTTATATACCCCTATGCAACCAATTACCGTTTGATTGGATGACATTGGAACCGAATCCCAAGTGTCCATCTCCTTCAATGCATCTATTTCTTCTTTCATGGCCTTTTCCCAATTAGGGTTTCCCTTTGCCTCCTCATAGGCTGAGGGTTCTTTTGAAATTGTGTCTTTTGCCAAGTAGATAGAATGCTTTATAACAAATGTGAATTATATCCATACCTTTATGGTTGTTTCTTCTCTATTGTTCATCTTCTAGGAGCTTGCTTAGAGAATTGTCCACACTCACGCATCTTTTCTTTGCCTCTTGACTTCCATAGTTTGTAATCATTTTCCCTTTCATCATCTGTATCACTTCTTGGATCCTAGACCTTTGTATGATGCTTGCTTCCTAAGTGATGACAATCAAAATCAAGGTGATATGGTAGAGTTACCTTTTGTTTGTCTTCATCATACGAGGACCTGTGTTGTTCAAACACATCATCCTTACTTGTAGTTAATTTCTTGGTTGAAGGATTATAGAACCTATAGCCCATCTGAGTTGAGTCAAACCCAATAAACACTGCTTTTATTGCCCTTTCATCTATCTTACCTCTTATTTGTGATGGTACATGAACATAAGCTAAACATCTAAACACCTTGCAATGCCCAAGGCTAGGTTTTCTTCCATGTCATGATTCATAAGGATTCATACCTTGAAGTGATTTGGATGGTAGTCTATTGACAAGGTACACAATAGTTGAAATAGCCTCTGACCATAGATAATGTGGCAACCTCTTCCCTTCAAGCATTGTTCTAGCTGATCCAACCAATGTCTTGTTTCTCCTCTCTGCAATTCCATTCAGTTGATGAGAGTACCTGATAGTCACTTCCTTTTTGATACCTTCATCGTGCAAGAACTCATCAAACTCTTTGGAGAAGTATTCTCCCTCTCCATCAGATCTGAGCTTCTTAAGTGATCTACCTATATGATTGTCCACATGTGCTAGATACTTTTTGAAGCAATCAAATGCTTCATTCTTACTTTTGATAAAGTACAGAATAGTCCATCTATTATGATCATCAATAAATGAGACATAATACTTTGATCCTGCCAATGAAGTTTCTTGTGTTGGCCCCCATACATCTGTATGTACTAAGTCCAATAAGTTGTTATGGATGTAGTCTGTGTGGTTGAATGGTAGTTGTTGTGCCTTCCCAATCTAACATGCATCAAATCTATTGATAATGTGTTGCATTGATATGTTTGGTAGCCCTAGAACACTTTGATCCCTACATATATACTTCAAGGTTCTTTCATTCACATGAGTAAGTCTCTTATGCCACAGTTCAAGCTCACTTAGGGTTTGAGACCCAAGTTGAATAGAGTTATGTTCCTTGTTTCTCTTACTTCAAAAGTAAAGAGCCTATCATGCTTCTCACCTCTCACTATCTTCTTGAAGTCTTGACATGGATCTTCCACAAAAGCCACATTTGGTGAACCTAACTTGAAAGCCTTTTTCAACTATTTGGCCTACACTTATTAGAATTTTAGTAATAGTGGATACATAGAGAACCTTACTCAAAATGTTTTTCCTACCATTGGAAGCTTTGACATTACCAATTGTCTCCACATTGAGCTTACTATCATCCCTTATTTGTATTTCATGTCTATGATTCACAACCTCCTGGATATGAGGATGCACATCATCCTAACTATGTATGCAAATTAAAGAAAGCCTTGTTTGGATTGAAGCAAGCTCCAAGAGCTTGGAATTTCATATTGGGACTTATTTGCAAGACAAAGGATTCAAATCTAGCAAGGCAGATACCTCTTTGTTCATAAAAAGGAATGGATCTGAAGTGATCTATCTATGTGTGTATGTTGATGATATTATTATCATAGGGAATGATCCTGAAAGAATCAAGCATGTAAAGAATCAAATGAAGGAGGAGTTCAAAATAAGTGATCTTGGACCACTCACATTTTTTTCTTGGATTGGAGTTAATCTACACAGGTTCACGTATATACATAACACAAAGCAAGTATGTGCATGACATGCTCATCAAGTTCAAGATGGAAAACACCAAGTGTACAGGTAAACCTATGGAGCAAAATCATAAGCTTAGTGCTTATGAAGGAGAGTCAATGGAGGACATCACAAGCTATCAATCTTGGTTGCAAGTTTGAGCTATGCAACACTCACAAGGGTGGATATATGCTATAGTGTTAGCATATTGAGTCAATTTATACATAAGCCGAGAAGACCACATATGGAAGTGGCCAAGAGAGTCCTCAAGTACCTAACGCGGACCATGAATGAAGGTTTGTTTTATCCATTTACTTCCGATATTGAGCTAAAGGCCTATTCAGATGCAGATTGGGCTGAATGTAGAGATGATAGAAGAAGCGCATCCGGGTATGTATCATTTGCAGGTTCAGAAATCATTTCTTGGTCATCCAAGAAGCAACCAACAGTGACATTATCTTCTACTAAAGCCACATATAGAGGTTTGGCTAATGAAACTAAAAAAATCATGTGGTTAAAATCTTTGTATATAGATCTTGGACTTCATTCTTCAACGCCTCACATTTTTGGTGACAACACAAGCTCACTACATCTTGGAGCTAATCCGGTATACCATGCTAGAACCAAGCATATTGAAGTCCACTACCATTATGTAAGGGAGAAGCTAATGAGCAAGGATATTCAAATATCCTATGTCTCTACAGATATGCAATGTGCAGACATGTTGACTAAAGCTCTTGATGGTACAAAATTGAGTAGATTCAAGTTGATGATTGGCATGCAGGAAATCAAGGACAATTGAAGACTTATTTGGAGACCAAGCATGTTAGGCTTGAGGGGGGCCTCTTGGTGCATTCTAACCAAGCCTACATGCTTAATATGATTTGATTTATGTTCATTTGTAGTCATATGTGTAGACATATGAACACCTCTTGTAAAAGGGTAGATTTTATCTCTTGTAATTGTGAAAGAAAGAATGGTTTAACTCATCCATGATGTATAAAGGAAATTCGTGGACCTAACTACCTAAAACCATGAATCCATCAACTGAGAGAATATCTCCTAATTCTTAGCATCACTTTTAGAAATCTATGTTTTTTTGCTCACTAGTGGAATCTCTATGGAGCCCTAAAAGTGGAAGGAATGTTCTAGATTTTGCGAAATCTTGTTCTCACTGCTCAGTTGATCAATTGAAGTGTTTTAACTTGGATTAGAAATCTATCTAAGTCTATTTGCTATGTCCAAAATGAAATTTTCTAATTCCCACCAAGTTGGAGCATAGTTCATTTTTTCTAGCAGGTGTATGTACAAAAATAGCAAGTTCTAGGAGCTAGTCATTTTGCAACTAGTCTATTGTGACTCAAACGTTTAAGATACTTGTTCCAAAACACTTGGGTGATTTTTTTGTGGATTTAGGAAGCTCAAAGGGTCTTCTAACCAATTCTGAAGTCTCAGTTGGCTGGTGTGAAGCTGGTTGTAGCAGCTCCAACTCAGTATTTCTAAGCTTCACAATAGTTATATAACATAAGTAGCATTGGGGGAAAATATAAATGTCGAAAGTGCTATGATCTCACTCATAGAATAGGTTGCTTGATGAACGAGGTTGGAGTTTCGAGTCATGCTATTGGCATGCGTGAAATGTGAAGGCTCAACGGTTTCCTTTTTGCTTCAAAAGTTCCACAAGAAGAAAGATACATGAAGCATGAAATCTTGGGTCTGATAAAAAGAGAACACTCATTAGCATGGAAGCATAAGAATTTGAAGAATATGATGATGCAAGATGCAAGGTTTTTATGAAAAATTGTGTAGCTCTAATACTATTGCAAGAGAATGATTATTATGATCATCATCATGTGCTAGAGAAATGACTCTCCTCCCAAACGTATGCCTCTATATATAGCTCTCTTAGGCAAATGGATTCTAACCATCCAAGTGTCGGCCATGTAACTACATGTGCACCAAATGTCCCAATAATTGTAGTTAATTCAAGTGGATGCTTCTAGAAGGATCTAGAGCTGTTTGGACAAAATACTCTCCCCATGTACCCCATGGGGGTTGAAACCAAGACCTCCTCCTTCAAACGCTTGAGACTTAACTGTTGAGATATCAAGCTCAACATGTGATTATCCACGATGACATGTATCACTTTTTCATTTCTCTGACATGTATAGTGGCCATGCCGGTATATGTCAGGGATACTTCATTGAGCTTTACTAGATTTATCTACCAAAAGTGATGGAACATTTTTTTCTTGCTAGCTCACTCATTTGCAGACATGAGGACTTTCCTTATGTACTGTTCTTTATATATTGCACTTGTTGTATTCTTGTTTTAGGTCATTCATGTACATTCCTTTTATGTAATAGAAGAAGAAGAAGACGAAGAACATTCTTCCTTGCCTCAACCTATGTGTGTGTTTCTCTTTGATTGTGAGTGTGTGTCTGAGCTTTCTTCCTTATCTCCTTCCTCATGACATGGTATCAGAGCCAATGTGTCTATAGAGAGCTCGTGGAGAAGTCCGACTGCGAAGAGTATGCAAGAAGGTGTGGAGAAAGGGCAATTAACAAACAACCTCAGATTGTTACGAAAATTGGTGTGAAGGTAGAAGGCGTGAAATCATAGTTTTGTTAGATCATAGGTTTGGAGCCATCTTGACCTCCGTTTTGAGCCCGCAAGGTGGAGCCCACAAAAAACCAGATCAGTTTGAAAAACTATAACTTGCATCCTGTTTGGCAAAACTCATATATTCTAGATCCAAATTTTAAGAAATTCCATGTAGTATTGGTACATGAAAACTGTGTTTTTTTGAGATCGAACTGTCACATCATAATGAAACAATGTTCAGGCAGAAGTACTGCTTGTGGTGTCTTTGGAGTGTTGTAAATTGTTGCAAAAATGGAAACTACTAATGGAATGAGTTTGCTTATGAATGATAAGCTGGAAAGAACAAATTCCATGTTTAGAGATTTAGAATGACGAATTTCCTAATGGGAAAAGGCTATTAGAAGTACATCGAAAGAGAGAATTAAAATGCTATGCAGTTACTAGAGAGGAATCAGACTACAAACCACTTAAGAGCATATGAGGAATGGAATCAAAGAGCACGAAAGCTAATGTATTGGCTATCTATTAGCATACATGATAGCATGATTGGACACATATAGGATGCCAAGACTTCAAAAGAGGCTTGGATCAGTTTGGTCAATTTGTATGAGACCAATACAAAGGCACAAAAATTGCAACTCAAGAACGAGATACATACTTTGGAGAAAAAGAGCATGTTGGTAAGTGATTACACCCTGGAAATCAAAAGCATATGTGAGTCACTTGCATCTATTGACATGAATGTAGATGATGATGATAAGGTGAAGTGTGCTTTGTGGTTTAGGAGCTCCATATAAGCATTTGAGAACATCTGTTCATACTAGTTAAAATATTTCAAATTTTGCTAGTCTCGTGTCCATGTTGATTACTGAAGAAAAGAATCTTGGTGAGGATGTGAACTCCCAAGGGAGACCTAGTTTTGAGGAGGTATTCTACCCTTGTAGAGGAAGAGGCAGAGGTAGAGGCTTCAAAAGTGGAAGAGGATAACCAAGACCAAAGTCAACAACAGAATCATGCAGGAGGTAGAGGATAGTTTCGAGGCAGGGAGAGCCATAGAGGTTGTAGAAATCTCCAAAGAAATGATTCAGGTCATGACAGTAAAGGATGCTAGAATTGTGGTAAACCTAGGAACTTTGAACGTGATTGTAGATTGAAGAATCAAAATAACAAAAGGCACCAAAACAACTATGCATCCACAAGTGGAGATGATTCTGAGAAGCTCTTCCTGGTTCAACATCACATGATGAATATGATGGCTGATGATGTTTAGAAATCAAATGAAAATGTTTGGTATGTTGATTTAGGTGCTTCAAATCACATGACTAGTCATGCGAAATGGTTTAGTAGTTTGTAAAAATTGCCAGTTCCTAGATACATTGAAACAGGTGATGACACATCACACCCTATCGAGCATACATGAAACATAGCATTGTCTATGGAAGACAAAAAGGTAAAACATCTTTCTGATGTGCTGCATGTTTGAAATATAAAAAAGAATCTAGTTTCTGTTGGACAAATGGTTGACCAAGGATTACAAGTCAAGTTCAATGTTGATGGGTTATATGTAGAAGAATATAAACAAGATGGATGATCAATTGCCAAAGGAAACAAACTGGGTAGGATGCTCACCTTAAATGTGAAAATTCCTGAAATGAATGCAACCATGTTTGTGACAGGTGAAGGATTTATTGCGAATATAGAGATCTCGCACAAACAAATTGGACATGCCAATTGCAGAGGTTGAAATTGATGTAGTCAAAGGAGATTGTCAATGGACTACCAAATTTCAAGGTTTCAGAGATGCAAAAGGTATGTGTGCATTATGCCGATTTGGTAAATAGGCAATGAGCATCATTTCCACATGACAAGCATGTTAGTGAGAATGTACTAGAGATAGTACATAGAGATGTTTGGGGTCCTACAAACACCACATCTATGGGTGGTTGCAGGTTTTCTGTTACTTTCATTGATGACCATACATGGAAAGTATGGGTTTATTTCATGAAAGAGAAGAGCGAGGTGTTCATTTACTTCCAAAATTTTAAAGCCATGGTGGAAAAGTAGACAAGGAAGTATATTTAGACATTAAAGTCTGATGAAGGAGGTGAATACATGTCAAATAAGTTCAGCAACGTTTTTAAAAGTCATGGAATTTGATGTCAATTTTCATGCAGGTACACACCACAATAGAATGGCATTGCTGAATGCAAAAATAGACATATTGCAAAACTAGCAAGAGCCTTAATGGATAACAAGAATATGCCTCATTGTTATTGGGTAGAAGCTATGCATATTGCTGTATACATCATGACGGGAACTCCAACTACTATTGTACATCAAGTTACACCTAAAGAGAAGTTTAAAGGTAAAAAGCCAAACTTATCACATATGAAAGTTTTTGGTTGTATTGCATATGTACATGTTCCAGATGAGTTGAGGATGAAACTCGATCCAAAGGCAAAAAAATGTATCTTCATTGGATACTCCCTTGAGCAAAAGGGATATAAATGTTATAACCCACTCACATCACAGGTGAAGGTAAGCAGAGATGTTGTGTTTGATTAAATGTCAAACTTCTATGCAGATGCCAAAGATGGACTTCATCTTGAACCAAATGAAAAAGGAAATGCTAAAAAATCAAGTGCAAAATCTCAAGTTTTGAGTGGAACAGATGCGTCACCAAGCAATAGTTCCAACTCAAATCCATGGAGTGGAAGATTGTGTGGAAATTTTAGTCTAGCAAATTCAACAACTACATCACAGAAAGGTAACAAAAAGCTTTCTGTTGGTAGTAAAACATCTGAAGTTTTTGGAGACATTTATGGAGATTCAAGTGGTTCAGAAAAGAGTCTTGATGAGGAACTTGGATTTCCCTCTGTGAAGACTCCAGGAGTTAGAAAGGCACATGCAGATGATACAAGGAGAAGAGACCCAGGACCAAGAAGATATGGGAGAATGCGAAATTATGTGCAACGATTGACATATGATAGTTATATGGCTCTTCATTGTGCCTACATGAACAAGGTAATACAAGATGTTGAACCTTCTTGTTTTGAAGATGAAATTGGAAATGCAGATTGGGAGAAAGCTATGGATGCAGAGATGGCTGCACTTTATGGAAACGATACGATACATGGAAGGCTGGTTCCATTGCCACAAGGAAAGAAACCCATAGGCTGCAAGTGGGTTACAAGGTAAAGCACAATGATGGTGTTAGCATAAGCACATTTAAAGCATGATTGGTAGCAAAAGGATATGCATAAACATATGGCATTGATTATGAAGAAACATTCAGCCCTATAGCTAAAATGTCTATTGTCAAGAAACTTGTTGCATTAGCTACAACAAACGATGGACTTTACATTAGATGGATGTGAAGAATGTGTTATCAGGATCTAGCTCACATACACAGAGAGTATTTTTCCCAAAGAGCTCTAGATCCTTTTAGAAGCATCCACTTGAGTTAACTATAGTTAACTAGGACACAGTGCACATGCAGTTACATGGCTGACACATGGATGATTAGAATCCACCTGCCTAAGAATGTGGTCCCCTAGAGAGAGCTATATATAGAGGCATATGGTTGGGAGGAGAGTCATCTCTCTAGCACATGGTGGTGATCAACAATTGTAATAGTCATTGTCTTGCATTGGTATCAGATCTATAGTACACGTGATCCAAAGTAAATGGAAAACTTTCTTCTAGAGTTTACATAGGATTTTCAAGCGTATTAGGATAAAGTAGTCCTCCAGTTGGGTGAAAAAAATAAAGTAAATGTTGATTGAAGGTAAACCATAGTACAAACATCCAATTTTGATGTTTGGTGCAACCAAACTTCAAGTTTTCCAAATCAAATTCAAGTGAATCAAGAGTTTTCAGAATCTTGATAGGGATAAGAATCCCACCTTCATTACTAAGTCTTTTAGATCTATCCTTATTATTCATTCACTGCTTTGTACTTTAACCAGTTCATCAAAGTGCAAAGCAAGATGTTACTTTGAAATATTTGGGCAGGGTTCCCACCATGGAGATGAGACATGTTCTTCTAGTTTTAGAACATGACCATGTTCTTTCGGTTTAAGAACATGAGGCTCGGGGGTTGCCTAGAGTAGTTATATAGCTTTATTTTTGAGGAGGAAAATATTTTTACAAGGGGGAAAGAATGTAATAAGTAAGCCTATGATCTAAGGATGTGACCAATTTAGACAGATTTGGAATAAGACACCATTTGGTCACCCATGTATATGACCAAAGATCTCGAAACTAGATTTACTAGAAGGTCATGTGCTCTTGTAAACAAGTGATCCACTTAGCCCCATGTATCCCATGGGGGTTCAACACAAGACCTCCTCCTTTACACCCTTGAGACTTAATCACTAGGCTAAGTGGATCACTTGTTTACAAGAGCATATAACCTTCTAATAAGTCTAGTCTCAAGATCTTTGGTCATACACACGGGTGACCAAATGGTGTCCGATTTTAGATCCTTTTGAACCAATCGGATCCTTATTATCATAGACTTACTTTATTACACCAAGTCTATTGAGGTATCTTGCGTCCTCTAATATGTGGTAATAGAAAACTAGATATAGATTTTTAGTATGTATGACCTTGATTGAGCATCCCTTGCACACCAAAGTGTGAGCTTATTTATCTCCTCTTGTGTAGGCCCTCCTTTGGATCTTGAAATAGGCATAGCTTCATCACCTGCTATGATTACATAAAGATTTATACCTTGAAAATAGGCCTCCATTTTGATTTTCCAAGCCGCATAGTTGTGTCGATCAAGCTTCTCAATCATTGAGGGAAATCCATCACCCATCTTGATCTAGCTCTGATACCACTGAACAAACTTGGAGAAGCTTGTAGGAGGTAGAAAAGTGAGTTGTGAAGTGATGAAGTTCCGTCCAGCCAACCATCAGACAACCAGCCTTTGAGCCTATGGAGACTCAAATAGACCTTATAATCATGTGATAAGTGCAATAAAATCCACTATGTGCTTTGAAGCATCAAGGAGAAAGAGTCCATACAAAACAGATAGGTTTGCACATTGACTATCTAAAAAAACCAACTATCGTTGGAGAAAACAATCAACTTCAAATGCTTGTAGCAACCAGTATGATTAGAATTAGAAAACATCCTTTTGGAGGAATGATACACATAGGGTTGAGTGTATGAAATGCACAAGAGTACAAGAAATAAGCAAAATATGCCTTTGGAATCAACCTTACACTCAACAGTGGTACTTCCTACTTTTCAGGGTTCCACAGAGATAGACCTCGAGAAAGAAAAATAGAGATTTCTCCTAATCTACAAACCAAATTCTTTGTCAATTTGTACACATAACTATACATTAGTAACTTTCCAATAAATGCTGATTCATAAAATTTGGCACTCTGTATAGAGAGCAGCAACCTCTTCAAGCTTACTATGGTTGAAGAAGATGATGTAGAGAAATGAAGGAGCAAGACAATGATGGCCACAAGTGTATGTATATTGCTTCCATGTAATGTACAAGTGATTTGAAGTCTTTATATAGATTCTTCAAGTGTTCCAAGACTTCTAAAAGTGGATTTTGAATTCAAATGAAGGCAGAAGTTTTTGTTGAAGAGAATCAATTCACTTCCCTACAATCTAGGAAAAGTGAAGATCTAATTTGATCTACTTTTAGGTGGTTGATTGAATCATTGATTGTGAAGGTCAGCCACCTCAAATTCATGGGATTTGAGCCCTCCTTTTATACTTCTACTTGTGTAAAGATCTAGGCTTTTAGATTGGTAAATTACCTATAAAAAAATTTCAAAAAAATACAATAAATGAGCATAAATAAAAGAACACTTCAATGGATATTTTGACATAATCCAAGCGATAGTTTTTTTATGTAGATCAAATCCACCTCAAGCATAGTGTAAGCTTGATGTTCCAACAGATTCATACTTAACTTCATTATTAGCTTTGACCTCCTCACTTTCATTTTCATTCTCATTATCATATTTTTGTTCATTAATTTCATACTTGTTCTCATTAACAATTTTTTGTTCCTCCATTTCATACTCATCCTCATCATATTCATGCTCAATGCATGCCAAAAAATCTTCTTAATGTTAAGGTCAATAATTTGTTGTTCTAGGTTTTGAAAACCCCTTGCAAACTCATGAAGTTGTGTTGAAAAGGCACCCCTTATTTCCTCATTAAATTGTGTTTGACTTAGTGTTTTCCTAGAAGGTTAGGAAAGTGTTCTTCTCAAGGCATCCCACAAACATTCAAGGACATCACATTGATGTTCATTATAGTAAACCAATTTCTTATCAGTAGATAAATCCTCTCCAATTTCTATGTTGATATTGGATGTTAACAACTCAAGGTCCCTTGAGTCAAAGCCATATTGACTTCTATCTCTAACAAACCTTAGAAGATCATGTATCTCTTTTCATGACGTTTCTAGAACCAAAGAAGTAACTTTTAAAGTAATAACATGAAATTTTGCATTAGAATTCATGATTTCACCTCGGCCTTATGCTCCTTTTGTTGGAGAGATAGGTTCCCCTTGAAGATCCATGAGACATTTGCTTGCTTGATTGTCTCACCAAATCGAAGTGATCTGCCAACTCTTGAGACTCGTTGAAATGCCATGGAATTGCATGCCGAGTTTAGTGTCATAGTGAAGGGCTTGATTGATGGATCAACTCAACCATTGGTGTTCCAAAGATGTGGTGCACACGGGGTGCTTCCAACGACTTAGGTGAAGGAATGTTGACTCAAAGCAAGAGGGCAGTGTTCCAAAGATGTAATGCATGCAGGGCGTTTTCGATGACTCAGGTGAAGGAATTTGACCAGAAGCAGGAATTCAACTTGACAATGGAAATAGCAACTCAAAGATGAGCGATTAGATCAATTCGTAAAGAAAACTTATCAAATCTTCAAGATCTTAAAGATCAAATCAATAACAAAACCTTATGATAAGCACGTGTTCTTTAAAACCAAGCAATTCATGATGCTTTTTCGATGTGACGGCATTCTTAATATAACACAGTTTTATGTTGTGACACAAACAAAAATTCAGTTGCATTTGTGGAGAAAGAATTTCACAAAACGTGGTTTGAATATTTAAATTCTTCTCATCAAGCATCCGCAAACCATTTTCAATTAGCCAATAGGTTGAACGTTTAAGTTGGAACATAGCATCATGAGCAATAACTTTCATCTTCATAGGATTTTGGCAATGCTATTCACACCACTTTTTCTGTGTTTCATAAGCATGATCTGCAAAGTGTTCAACAGAACTCAACTCCACAAAATAGAAATGGATCTAAAGTACGTTGTGTTGTAGTTGAGACAAGTTATTCAATTGAAATATGACATTAAATAACAATAAATCTGCATTTAGTTTGACACAAACTCCTGTTTTTTTCTCATCAATACATCCAATTGATTTTCCATGAAATAATGCATAAAATGAATAAAGAAATCAAATTATACTTTAGAAAACACATGCATCGATAGAGTTATACAAAGTGCGAACTACCTCACATCTTACGGAAAGTAAAAAAACAATTTGTATAAGAAGCTTATTGAACATTTTAACATGAAGTTCAGGTTTCATAGTAGAACTCTAGCGGAAAAATATTTGATATGGAGAAAGATAATTTTTCCAAACCTGTCAAGTTGAAATCCAGAGATCACCGAAAGATAACGCCAACAACTGAAAAAGAGAGATATATTTCCGACATCAAAAAGCTTAAGTTCAGTGACTCTGGTTTACCACTTGTCAAACAAAATATGTGTCAATTCCTAGTCAACACAACAACATAATCTTCTCTTTCTTGTATATTATTCATCATAATTATGGACATTATATGTAAGTCAGATTCATTCTTTCAATGGTTCTCCTCCCAAAATAATGCAGCACAGACTTCAAATGCATGTCTATTTAGCATGCGTGAGGTAAACTTGGAAATCATGTCGCAATGGTCTCTGCAATTCTCTCTAATATGTGTGTGAGATGCACAACATGCCTAAAATTCCTCCTCTCTAATAGCGACATCTTTCCTTTTTTTACCTTGTGAGTTGCACATAGTCCTTGTACAAGTGTACCTAATCAACGTCATGAATCTGCTCAGTAGCTCTATATGTTGGAATTTATTCACATAGCTCATACAAAATCATTACATGCCTCCTGCATACGCACCATTAACCTCCATGAAATCTCTCAGATTCTCCAATTCACTCTATGGCTTGATGTGATCGTGGTGAGACTTGAATCTCTCTATTTCATAAGATTTTTATCTGTACCTTGAATCTCTACATAGAAATGCACGCATTCTTGGTGACATATCGATTATTCAATGGAAAAAACCTTGATTGGGACTCCCATGATTTACATGTCATTTCCTTAGAGAACATGAATAATATTAAGCTGCGCTATTCAGTAGTTGATTGAGTCATCCATCAAATAGTTGAACATGTTATATTCTCTAACAAACTCGGATAATTCTCCTCATCTCTTCCAATCTATCCCTAGCAACTCGCCTCTAGCAAAAACATCATACATAGGGGCAAAATTTAATTTACATGGTTCCTTTCATATTAGCCTTCGAATCTGATCCTAATTGGATGCTTAACCAATTCAATTCAAAAGATGCCAAAGGCTCATGGTCCTCCGATCGTTGTTTCCCAAGTATGAGTGTAGATAGGGAAACTTGCCACAAGAACTTCACGTTGTTGCCTTCTTAGAGAGTACTAGTAAAATATGAGAGCTCCATGAATCAGTCAAGAAGGCCTCCTTTTTGGATCAAAACTTTTTTTCTCTTCTCATGCCCACAAAAATGTATAGTAAGGCCAACACACCTATATGTTCCTTCCTCTATTCTCTTCACAGAGACACGTGAGAGCCTTTATTTAGTAAGCACCAAAGCAAGGAAGATCCAGCTTAAGAATGAGCTCAAGAACCTTAGGATGAACTAAGGGAGTGGGATAAATTATTACATACTTAAGGTCAAAGAATTGTTAGCTGCATTTGAATCCATTGGGATCCGCATAGATGATGATGATCTTGTGGCATATACTCTCAATGGTTTGAGGGATGATTAGAAGTGGAAACCATTTAACACTTTAATAGATGTAAGGGATAATCTCCCCGCTTTTGGAAAATTGGTTGCTTGCATGGTCACTGAAGAGATGAACATAGGTGGAGGTTCAACTGAAAGCAAGGATGCATAGGTTTTTTATGCAAGTAATCAAATGGGCAAAGGAAGACGAGGACAAAGAAGAGGCAAAGGAAGGTTTGGAGGAAGGAAAGGCCACTCAAGAAATCAGGCACATGACCAAGACATATCATCAAAAAGAGGTAGAGGAATAACAAAAGAACAAGGAGGAAGTCATCAACAAACTAGGAATGAAGACGGAGAAGGGTATTACATATATGGCAAGTTTGGCCACTATGGTAGAGAGTGCTACCAAGGACAAAACCAAAGGAGCTATAAACAAAGTTCTTCATACAAAGGCTAAGCTAATTATGCTTATGCAAGTTAAAAAAATGATACTCTCTTGATGATGCACATGAATGGGAATCCAAGAAAAGTAGATAACAGTAGGTATACTGGTAGTGGATGTAGTAACCACATGAGTTGCAATGCTTCTTGGTTTACTAACCTAAATGCTTGCAAATGTAGAGGACATGTTGAAACAGGTGATGATACAACCCATAAGATCTTCAATGTTGGAGATCTATCTTGGGATGATAAGGATGAACGAAGATGTCTCAAGGATGTCTTGCATGTACCAGAAGATAGGGTAGAGATGAACCTAGATAAAAAGCTAAACTAGAGGAACCAAGATATCACATGGCTACATGCCAAGCTATGAGGATGACCCCTTAATAAATTCTTGATAGGCATTCCTTTGTGATGCTAGAGCTAGGACAAGGAAAGGATACAAGGACTATAAGAGCATTAATTGATTCAGGTGCTGCCACCAATGCAGTTAAACTTTCTTACTATCAAGCTTTGCAACTTAGTATCAGTCCTATAGAGGCGTATCTCATAGGATTTAGAGGTGTGGAAACCCCTTGCATGGGAGAGGTGGAACTTCCCATCTACCTTCAAGATGTGCCAGTGACAGTGAAGGTGCTTGTGTTGGAGAACCAATCACAAATTGGACATAAATTTGAAGGTAAAAGTCTAAAAAGAAAAACAAATGCCTATGTGAAGGGACAATTCCACACATGTACCAGATTTTTAAAGTTAGTCTTAACTTAAGTTCTAGAATTTTCAAAAGTCACGAGATTGAGAAAATCTATATAAGTTAGTCTGTATCAACTAATGCGGAGAGAGGGAGAGAGAGAGAGAGAGAGAGAGAGAGAGAGAGAGAGAGAGAGAGAGAGAGAGAGAGAGAGAGAGAGAGAGAGAGAGAGAGAGAGAGAGAGAGAGAGAGAGAGAGAGAGAGAGAGAGAGAGAGGGAGGGGGAGGGAGGGGGAGGGAGGGGGAGAGAGAGAGAGAGAGAGAGAGAGAGAGAGAGAGAGAGAGAGAGAGAGAGAGAGAGAGAGAGAGAGAGAGAGAGAGAGAGAGAGAGAGAGAGAGAGAGAGAGAGAGAGAGAGAGAGAGAGAGAGAGAGAGAGAGAGAGAGAGAGAGAGAGAGAGAGAGAGAGAGAGAGAGAGAGAGAGAGAGAGGAGAGAGAGAGAGAGAGAGAGAGAGAGAGAGAGAGAGAGAGAGAGAGAGAGAGAGAGAGAGAGAGAGAGAGAGAGAGAGAGAGAGGAGAGAGGGAGAGAGGGAGGGAGGGAGGGAGGGAGGGAGGGAGGGAGGGAGGGAGGGAGGGAGGGAGGGAGGGAGGGAGGGAGGGGGGGGGGGGGGGGAGAGAGAGAGAGAGAGAGAGAGAGAGAGAGAGAGAGAGAGAGAGAGAGAGAGAGAGAGAGAGAGAGAGAGAGAGAGAGAGAGAGAGAGAGAGAGAGAGAGAGAGAGAGAGAGAGAGAGAGAGAGAGAGAGAGAGAGAGAGAGAGAGAGAGAGAGAGAGAGAGAGAGAGAGAGAGAGAGAGAGAGAGAGAGAGAGAGAGAGAGAGAGAGAGAGAGAGAGAGAGAGAGAGAGAGAGAGAGAGAGAGAGAGAGAGAGAGAGAGAGAGAGAGAGAGAGAGAGAGAGAGAGAGAGAGAGAGAGAGAGAGAGAGAGAATATGAGAAAGAGTTCATTTTGCATGACTGAGTATAGTCAGGCTTCTTTGAGTGAGAAAGCATCTGTAAACTTTTTAAGTTTTTCGTAGTTATCGAAAGAAATAATAGAAGTTCTGTGTATGAGACTCTCTCCTCCATCTTCATGCTTTGTCTATTGTGGTAATGAGTTAAAAACTTCAAGTTTTCCAAGCAACTTGATGCCTGACATTAAGTTTGAGCTGATAAGTTACTTTCTTCTTCCCTGTGCATCATATGTTGGTTTAGCTTGTTAAAACCATGAGGTTTTTAAATCAACTCGATGCCTGGCATCAAGTTTGAGCATAAAGTCGATGTGTGGAATCGAATTCCCACATAAAAGTGTTTTTGTTCATACCTATGGTTCACAAGGAAATTCCGGGTGCTAAAAAAGTGGCGGAAAACACACCAATTCGATGATTGGCATTGAATTCTTGCTGCAAGTCAATGCTAAGTTGAAAACTTTTATTTTTAGATGGGCGCTTTTACTAAAACAAGCAAAAATTTCCTATTTTGATAGTTAAACATAGTCACCTTGTGAAGGCCATAACTTGGTTTGTAAAAAAGCATTTTTAGCAACTAATAGCTTGTTGGAGAGCACTTCTCTTCTAACTTTATCCACCAGAAAATCTTGGCAAAATAATATTTTTGCTAAGATAAATAAGCAAAACATTGAAGGTATGTCATTTCATTGACTAGAATCTTTTGTAGAAGCAAAGTTCTCAGTTTAAGCAATATTTTCTAAATGTTTGGAGAAGCATTGAGTTAATGGTGACCATAGAGGTTTTCTAGTGTCACATTAATAAATTTCTTGTGATGTTTCATACATCAACAAGTGGTATCAGAGCAGAAAGGTTCTAGAGAGCATAAGGCGTCAAAGGTACGAAAAGTTTTGGAAAGTATTCATGAAAGTTTGAAAGCTGAAGCATTCAAAGACACAAGGCATCAAAAGATTACTTCAAAAGTAAATTCATACACAAAGATATCCAAAAGGTATTATTCTTTATCCTTTAAACTCATGGGGTGAAGCAGAAGCAAAGAGTTATGGTAGATCATATTTCCATTGACAAACTGGATAGAGATAATTATCCTGCATGGGCGATGAGAATGGAAGCGTTACTTATGAGTAAGGATCTCATGGTGTACATAACAGGTGAAGAAGAGAAGCGAGTATTTGAAGATGAAAGCCAACCAAAGAAGGAGGAACTAGATGCTTTAAAGCATTGGCAAAAGAAGGATGCAAGTGCAAAGGCCTACATCTATAATACATTTCCAGATCATTTGCTACCACATATACGAGGATTGGAATGAACTGAAGATATATGGAATGCATTGGAATATCATTTCCAAAGTACTACCAGCGCAAGGAAAGCAAGTCTATGGTCAGAGTTTACTTCATTCAAGAAGAAGCCAAGTCAAAGTATTAGTGATTATGTTACTAAGATGAAGGATCTAGTAGATAGTCTTGGATCCATAGATGAAGATGTTGAAGATCACAAATTGATTGCTCAATTGCTTGTAGGTTTGAGAGGAGATGAAAGGTGGAAACCTTTTGTCTTTTCAATGGAACTTTCTTTGAATCATTATGTTCTAGATTTGAATCAATTGCTTGGTTTGATGCTCACATTTGAGCAAGACTTGAAGGGCGATGGAGATAAAGGACAACATTCTGCAATGTACATGAAGAACAAGAAGAAAAGAGATAAATGTAAAGCAAAGGATGAAGAGGAATCTAGTTCTCAAGTTTATTATGCAAGAGGCAGAAGCACTAGCAGAGGAAGAGCAAGAGGTTTTGGAAGAGGAAGAGGTAATCAAAATAACAATAAGAAGGCTTGTTGCATCTGTGGATTGAGTAATCATTTGGCTCATGATTGTTGGCATAGTCAGCAATGATCGAATCAAAATCAGAACAACAATAGCAGAGGTAGAGGTGGAACATATCAAAGTAATTCTTAGAGAGGTAGACAAAGTCGAAGAGGAGGCTATGGTAGAGGTGGAGAAAGAAGTTGGGGACAGAATCAATCCTACAACACCACCTACTACAATTATGCA
>CM035406.1:114505726-114653226 GCA_020310875.1 Ceratopteris richardii
TTTTCTCATCATCTTTTTTCTTTGAGGTGGAAGAATCCTAACATAGGAGTCAACCATTAAGGGGGATTTTCCATGGTATCTAAGCCAATTGTTTTCCTTTGTGAGATGCCTATGCGGCTGTCCTTTGCCACCCAAAGGAAATATTCATCGATTATAAACAGGATGATTACTGCTCAAAAGATTTACATGCCAAAAGTAAATGCTGTGTAGAGTTAGGTACATTGAGATTTCCCATAAAACATGGATAATCTTCACTATGTACTGGTAAAAGTGGTTGTGGGTGAAGGCATATGCTTTTAGATGTCCCAGGAATCTGAATAATCTCTATTTTTCTGTTGATGTGTTCTTGTATAAGACGAGATCAATCATGGCGTACTAGATCACAAACTATTACAGAGAACACAAAGCTTCCATATGTAAGGACCCAATTGCATAGCCATACCTTTTTTTAATATAAAGGAAGTTCGGCAATAGCCTACTCTCCCGGACTTGAATTAAATAAAGAAAAGTACAAGAGAAGGGGACTAGTGCCCACGGGACCCCCCAAATCCCACAAAGCAGGGGAAGCTTTTACAGAGCTTAGATGACATTACAAAGAAGGTTAATTACCCTCTCATCACCCTCATGTGGGGCCCACTTGGGTTTAAGCTTGTTATCGATCAAAAGGAGTACTTGATGATGCCTAAAGGGGGGGGATTTTTTACAGTTGACAATCCTTTTGCCAAGGAGGAACAACGATTTCTCAATTGACCACTCCTTGGGGGAGTCACCGAAGTTCCCGCCAGATTTTCCATAGGACCTTCCCTCTGATGGCGTTCCAGAGAGTCGCGGAGCAGCCGATCGCTTCTCCCAGAAGGGCCTGCTGCCAGCTAAGACGTTTTTGAAGTCTAATTCTCTTTCCAACCACCTGCCAGAGTCTGTTGGAGTTGGGGCAGGTAAAGAAGATGTGTGAAACATCTTCGATAGACCGGTGGCAGCGTTTGCACCAGGGAGGGATCCCACAAATTTTGCTATCCTTAAGGTTGGTCCAGATTCCATGATGAAGGATTTGCCATAAGAGGACAGACTTTTTGATTTCTATGAGGGGGTGCCAGATAGCCATGAACTTCATGTCCCACCGAAGCCGCGTCCATGACAAGCACCACTTTTTGTTGAGGTTAGCCTGATAGAAGATCGTTTCTTTGATGTTCGGGACTTTTGATAGGCTATTCCCATTGTACCATTTGAGACCAAGCGAGCTCGACATGTCGTGTCCCATGAGAAGGCGAACTTTGTGTCGGTCCCAGGCGAGACATCTGCTTTGCAATGTGTTCCATTCTTCATGCGAAATGTTGATGCTAGGATCGATATCCTCAAAGTTGATCCAGCGGTTGGTGTCTTGTTTCCAGAGATGTTTCCATTTTTTGAAGCCTTTGTTCCATAGCTTCTTGGCATTTTGAATGTTCCAAGATTCCACATTCCGGATGCCATGGATCGGGAACCAGATAGAGTCGTTTTGTCTGATACCGGCAGCCCACTTCCAGTCTTCACTTATTCTTGTGAAGCTTTTGACTTTATTCCAACTCTTCCAAAGGGAGCACACCAGATTAGAGCCTTTCGGGAAGACGGGGATCGGGGAAAACAACAAGGTCAAGATGTCAAGATTCTTCCAATTTGGGAAGCCCATGAGTGCCAACTCATTTTTGTTTCTGAAGATCAGCTTGGCCCACGAGGCCTCCCCGTTGCACCAAGCCCTAATCATCCATTTGGTCGACAGTTTGTTAGCCATGCACCCAATGTCCAAGATACCAAGTCCCCCACTATCTCTATGGCTGGTGCAGATGGACCATTTGATTTTAGGCACCCCCCTCCTATTGTGGTCGCCTGTCCAAAGGAAGTTTCTACAAATACTATCCAGTTTGGACAGATCATGCTCTTTCCGTCTCCAACAAGAAAGGAAATAAATGGTAGATGATAAGAGGAACGTGTTGATAACCATAGCACGACCAGCGAGATTGGTTTGCATACCTCTCCAATAGTTAAGCTTGTTTTCGAGTTTGGCAAGCACCCAGTTCCACCGCTGTTCCATAGATACGCCGAACCCCAAGGGAATCCCAAGAAGCCGAAAGATTTGGCCCTGCGGAATGATTTGACAGCCATGATCAAAGAGAAGGTCGGGCTGTGACCCACCAATAGCTCTAAAGGCGGTCTTAGAGTGGTTGATTATGGATCCAGAGGCTTCACAAAAGGTAGCAAGACACTTCTAGAACGTCTCAAGGCTGGTACTATCATTGTGCACAAAGGCGTTCATATCGCCGGCAAAAAGTCTCATGGTGATCTGACTGTGGTCATGCGGCAAACGAAGGCCTTTAATGTTACCAGCTTCCACCTGATGCTCCACCAGCCTGCTAAGCCCTTCTGCGGCAATGGCAAAGAGAAGGGGAGCCAATGGGCACCCTTTATTGAGTCTCTATCCTGAATAATAAAAGTACAACGATTACAGGTCCAGCTTGACATCCACATAACGCACTCGATACCACGAAGCATACTCTGTAGCACCATGCCTCTACTGTGTCCATATTCTGAATAAATACAAAGATTGACATCCTCCTGGAATCTTGACCTCCTTCTCTCTCTTTTTTTTTTTTTTTGGAAAACATACTTTTTCCACCAGAACGTTTGTGAGGCGAGGAAGAGAAGGTAGGATGTGTGAAAGATGTTTAACCAGCGGAATGGAGAACTTTGGAGCCGAGGTACGTGAACGCCTTTCAAGTCATAAATCTTCCCAGAAACTCTCCATCCTTCTTTCGAGAGTTTCTTTAGAAATTGGACTACTTATCGTTTGTCGTTGGCTTTTTTTTTTTTTGTTTTGATACAGAAACCCTTCAAACGGAAAAAAACGAAAGAGGTACAAGGGCTGTAGAGGGAGATACACAGTAGACTGATGATCACTTTATACCTCTTTTTTCAGAGATCCACTTTCTTGAGAGGTTATTGTTTCCTATAACAAACATCTTATGCTATTTCAAAGGGGGAGAGCGTTTACAATTTTGAATCCTTCAAGAAAAAAGATCCTCTAAGGGGTGATTGAAGTTGTGTACACATCCTTCTTTGCAAAATTTCACTTGTGGTGATATTGGAAAGAGTGATTGACTACTGCATAGCATCTTTAAGAAACACTTGCTTCCAATTGATATGATGTCCCAACCATATGGACTTGTTGATACCCTACAAAATCCTATTGTTCTCTTAGGGAAAGAACAAAGAAGAGACATATGTCTTCCCTACTACTAAACCTCTTTTGCACCAAAGACGTGCACTTAAAATTTTATTCTCTCTAGCACCTCTCATGATCTCCCTATGATCCTTGTTTTCTACAAGTAGTCGCCGCAGGTCCTTGAAATTGAACTTCCATCTCATCCAAGACTAATGTATGCACATTGCTTGTTTAAAGATTGATGAATATCTAGATTTCTTTTGATTTTTAGGTAACCCTTTAATTTTCTACTATGAGTCCACCTCACAATCTTCGAGTGGGATGGATCTTGGACAATCACGAAGCAAACCTATGAGACATCTCAGGTGCTGATTTTACGAATTACAAAAATGACACCAATCTTCATAGTCCACTCTATGACTGCGGTGAGTGTCCTTTAATATGATCCAATTTCTTTTGTCTTAGTCCCAAAGGAAATTCATTTGGATAAAAGTGTTCAACCAAACCATCTTAGCTCTTTGAAGATTTTCTCTCTCAATGCCTCTAATGCCCGAAAAAGGAAACCATAGAGATTCATTCTCCATATGCAACCCGACCATTTCCATGGGAGCCACTAAGAACATGGAGGACAAGAGGGATCTAGTGGAGTTCTTTCCATCTCAAGGCCCGAGAAGGGACAAATTTTTGAAGTTCCTAGAGATAAGCTTGCCTCAATAGTCCTTATCATTATCTGAGGTTTTGCCCCATCCATATGAACAAAAGCTTGCTTGCCAAGGGTTCCTCATCCAAGCTGCTCAAACCAACACTTTACGTGTAGCTATTAAATAGCTCCCATTTTGACTTAGGCAGCCCCCTCATGTTAAGGTCTTTCTTCCAAAGAAACTTTATACAAAAATATTCAATCCTCACTAACAAATTGTTTTTTTGTATAGAAAAAATAAGAATATAGATGATAAAGGGAATGACTAATTCAATTACTACAATTTCATTCCCTATCACATTAAGCTCCATATCTTCACACGATTATAATTTATTCTCTACCTTAGCAACGACCCAATCCCAATTTTGACTCATAGAAACCCCAACCCATTGAGATGCGAGATAGGAAAAAGATGCGATCTATTTTTTTTACAACAATAACTAAAAATACTATCTTCTAAATATTCTTCTAAATAACTTCAAAAAATATCTAAATAAGTCCACGGGGTTTCACACCTTCATGAATCTTCACACGCTAAATCAAATCACAAAACACATTAAACACATCAAGTCATTAAAATCCATGTAACTTCCATTATTCCATAAAGTATAACATCCAATAGTTGTATGAGTTTTAACATTGGAATCCCATTCCAATCTATCATAATCCTTATCAAAAATGATCTTTAGGAAGATAATGTTTTGGGAGCATTCCTTCACATAATATAGATCTCGCAGATGTGAATAATGTCTTCAACGATAGATCTTCCTTGAACAAGTCACTTTTGGTCTTTGTGTAGCTATGATTGTAGATTCCCCTAAATAAAGTTGGCAAGGATCTTGGAAAAAAAATGTATCCTATCTAGTTTAGTATTTTGTTCATGTTGTCTTTTTTATGGATGAGGAAAATTAGACCTTCATTTGAGCACCTCTAGAGGGCAAGAAAGCTAGCCCTCCATCACAGTAAGAAAAGGGGGAACATAAGATCCTCTTTAAGAATTTGAAAGAACTCATTTTTTAAGTCATCGAAACCTCTGCTCCTACCTTTTGGGAGAGCATCAAATGCATCCTTGATCTCACGTTCATCATCGAAAAATTAAGAACGATGGTATTGACTTGGCGAAATTTCTTGGGTGTTGCTATGTCTGAGAGAGCACCTGCTCGCACGGCTATGGCGATGTCCGAGAGAGCACCTGCTTAGCGCCCCCAGACTCGATGAAAGCACACGGAAGGCAATGGAGGAGCGAGAGAGTACAGTAGCACAATACATTCAGGCAAAGTTACCAGATGAGTTCGCTTCCCAGGATTTGCGCTACTACACTCGGTTGCCGCTTTCCGCTGTAACTCAGGACTGCGTGTATGCCAGAGCTTGACTTACAACTGTTGCTGGTTCAAGCGCTACTGTGTCTGCGTCTGCCATCGCTCCCCCGTCTGTCGCGATAGGCCAACGGGGCTCTTCGGTGTCGCGATAGTTCACCCGTCGGAACCGTCTGTCGCGATAAGCCAACGGTGTGTCGCGATAGTTCACCCGCCGCCACGTGTCACGCTACCCCAGGGGATCGGGACCCGTCTGTCGCGATAGGCCAACGGGCCTCGTCGGTGTGTCGCGATAGTTCACCCACCGGAACCGTCTGTCGCGATAAGCCAACGGTGTGTCGCGATAGCTCACCCGCCACCACGTGTCAAGTTGCCCCAGGGGATTCGGCGTGTCGCGATATCTCTCCTTTTATTTCTTCGTGGTGGCCTTCGCACGGTTCGAAAGACAGAGTATTGGCGGCACCCTCTTCTTTTATTGTAAAATTGGAAAAAAGGAGAGAAAAGGAAATTAAGGTGAAGAAAGAAGCGTGCTTGCGGACTTTGATGGGACTGTGAGAGTGTGCGAACCTTTGAAAAGTATTACATAAAACTTTGTTCCCAGTTTTGAGTGTTACACCTGTGGGATTTTGATTCCATATTAAAAAAAAAAAAAAAAAAAGGGAGGAAAAATTAAAAGAGATTCAAAAAAAAAAAAAAAGAAGAGAGGAGTTATCCTTTAATGTGGGATGATGAGATGATCATGGTCTTTTCAAGATGGGTTTGAAGCCGATTTTCCAGAATGAGATCTTCACTTTTTTTTAAAACGCAAGACTCCTCCCTCGATTGAATTATTAAAAGAAGTCCCTTAAAAAACAAGAGGTAGCCCTACGAAAAAGAGAGAAAAAAAGAAAAAAAAAAAAGGGGAAAAAAGGAAAAAAAAAAAAGAAAAAAAAGAAAAAGAAGAAAAAAGAAAAAGAAGAAAAAAGAAAAAGAAAAAAGAGAATAGATTCGAAAGAAAAAAAAAAGAAGAGAGCTACTTTTATTGTGGGATTTTTGGGCTTTGCTAGATGCTTCTCTTCTCAGAGTTTTAGAAAAAGTTCTTCTTTCTCGGGGTGTCCCTCTTGTGCCATGGATTTGGCGTCCCCCTCTCTTGTGAGAAGCAATCTGGCCCCTCCTCCCGGGGAGACCGCTAACCTGGCCTCTTTGTTGGAGGGGGGCTCTTGTGCCGCCCAAGGGACCCTCGAGAGTGCAGAACCCCCCTTGGTCTCCCTCAATAGATCCGCAATTTTGTCAACTCAGGAGGAGCTCAAGAAAGTTTGCCTCGTCGGTCAAATGTTCGGCCCTAAGCCCCCACTCGAAACTGTGCGTCAGTGGCTTCGCAACGAGTGGTTCCCCCGCGGGCTAGTTGTTTATAAGTGTCAGTTCTTACCGGCAAGCCACTTGCTGCTAGTCTTTGAAAACGAAGATATGGCGTTCCTAGCCCTTAGTATCGGAACTTGGCAACTCGGCCGGGCGACCCTGTGCCTATTTAGATGGTCCCCTGATTTTACTCCCGACAAATCGAAATCGCTTCGGTACCCCCTCTGGGTTGAGCTCCCTAACCTGCCATACTTCTTGTACAACTTCGTATGGGACATCGTTTCTCCTATCGGCAAGCCGTTGGCCTCATGCGAGGACATTGGTGGTCTCATTTATGAAGGAGCAAGACACTCGTTCAACGCCCGGTGGCACCCTCAAATCTGTGTCGAGGCTGACCTCAGTATGCCACTCCCATCGAAGATCAAACTGGACTTGGGCGAAGGGGATGTATGGGAGCAAGACATCAGCTACAAAAACCTTCCCAACGCGTGCTTTCGCTGTGGCCAACAAGGTCACAGGATCAAAGATTGCCCTTTGAGACGAAAAAGCAAGCCAAATCAAGAAGCCCCCAAAAATGCTCAAGACAGCAATGGAGCATTGAATCACTCGACGAAAGTAGAGGAATTCAAGGGTCCCCGTAATCCAGAAGCTGATGCAGACGGGTTCATCGAAGTCAGAAGAAGAAGGAAAAGAAGCCCTAGGGCAACCTCCGAGCGAAACAACAAGTCTGTTTCCCCCTCCAGCAACTTGTATTGTAATCTGGAAAAGGAAATCAATGAGTTTGACTACCCAGGTGGGAACCAACTTGAGGAGGACACCGATGTCAAAGGCCTGGAGATCCCTGACAGTAAAGAAACCTTGCAAGAGGGCTACACTACAAGCAAAGAAGACGGCTTTACTACCAGCAACGAAGATAACATGGATAGTGAAAGCTCCATCATCGGATCGACTATTCTGGAAACGGAGCTGAAAACGGTGCCCTGTTCTTCCCAGCAGGAGGCATCCCGCAAAGGAAAACAACCTATGGAGTTACCGTGGAAAAGCCCCCACAAGAACCTATTGCTAACTCGGGATCCATCCGAGCGAAAAAGAAAGATGAAGCCAAGAGAAGAAAGGACAAAGCTCCCTCCTGCAAAGAGGGATCAATACAAAAATGATTGTCATCTCGCTAAATGCTAGAGGGCTAACCGACCCCTCAAGAGCGACCATCATTGGTCAATGGCTTCGCGACATTAGCTTAAACCCAGACTTTATATGTATTCAAGAGATTAAAATTGATGGAGAAGACCTCCAGAAACGGCACAGACAGGTCTCCTCGGCCCATGTGTGGATCCCAACGAAGCACCAGCGGGGGTCTGGAGGAACGGTTATCGGTGCTAAACAACTCTGGTTTGAAAAGCTTGAGAACTCCATTGAAGATGTAAGTCACCGTTGGATTGCTGTTTCTTTTGGTGCTCCTCTTTGTGTTACTATGGTTTCTCTGTACGCCCCTAACGGGGATTTGGAGAGACTGAACACTTGGGCCTCCTTAGACTCGCTTCCCCACAACGTGCTTATATGTGGAGACTTCAACATGGTGGAGGACCCTACGGACAGATGGATGGGCAAGGGCAGGGTCATCGACAGTCGGGAGAAAGAAACGTGGGACATGACCAAACTTCACTTGGATTTGGTTGAATTCAAAGACTCGAATGGCTTTTCTTGGTCGAATCTCCAAGCGAGCGAGGACCTGAGGAAAGCTAGACTCGACAGATGCTACATCTCTCAGAGCTTTACTCATCAGTGGGGCCACCCTACCATCACGCAACGCACTGACCTCACTATCTCTGATCACTACCCGATCGTTATCACTTTTCAACCTTCCAACAAGATCCGCAAGGCTCCGTGGTTCCATGCCAACGCAACCACCTTCTCTCTCCCCTCCGTCCATCAAGAAATTGCCGAAGTGTGGAAGGTGGCGTTCGCCTCTGGCTTGGCCCCAGCCAAGTGCTGGAGAAGTGCGGTCGACAAGTCTCGTAAGATCATGATCAGAATTAAGAAGATGCTCGAGACTGTGCGGCGGGCTCGTAGGGAAGCTCTTTACCACAGACTCTGGCGGCTCGAGGAGGAAGTGAACAAAGGGAAACACCAAGCCCAGAAAGGTCTCCGAAAAATCAGAGCGGTGTTGAGATACGAGGAAGAAATACAAAGGAAAAACTTGCAAATTTTCTTCAAGGAATGGTGGGCTGGCAAAGCCGATAAACCCTCCAAAGAGATGTGCTGTATCCTTAAAAGGAAACACAACAGAGAATCGATCCCCCTACTGCTAGATCCACATGGCAATGTATGCAATTCGGAAGAAGATAATTTTGGCATCATCGAAGGGCACTTCACGAGACTCCTGGGAACCTCGAACCCCCTCTGCCACCATAGAAGGGACTGTATGGCTGCCATTTCTAGGGTTTCCCCCCGGAGGATACCACCCAACCTCCACTCCCTGCTTCATGCCCCTATCTATGAATCAGAAATCATTGAGGTCATTGATGCCCTCCCTCTCGGTAAAAGCCCGGGACCCGACAGACTCACTAACGAGTTCTTTAAATCCTTCAAGCTGGTGGTTGCCACCCCTCTTCGGATGGTTTGGCAAGAAGCGCTAAAGTTTGGTGCTCTTCCTTCTTGTCTAAATAATGGAATTATCAAGTTGATACACAAGAAGGGGGAAAAGAACAGAATCGAGAACTGGCGGCCTATTACGATGCTCCAAACAGGATACAAGATCATCGCCAAAGTCATTGCCAACAGAATCTCGTGCCACCTAAGAACTTGGCTTAGTGAGGACCAAAAAGGTTTCATCAAAGGCAGGTCTATCCTGGAAACCATTATGGATATTTGGGAAGGTATTCAATTTGAAAATGAGTCTAATCAAGATGTGGTTTTCCTCAAGATCGACTTTGACAAAGCCTACGACAGGCTAGAATGGGACTATATTCTGCAGTCGCTCCAAGATCTCGGATGTAGTCAGAAATTCACCAAGATGATCGCGACCCTTCTCGGAAACGCAACGACCCAAATTAACGTTAACGGCAAACTTTCGAAGGCGATCCATCTTAGAAGATCTATTAGACAAGGGTGCCCTCTGGCCCCCCTTCTTTTTGCCATCGCCACTGAGGGGCTGAGCAGACTTGTGGCTCATCATGTGGAGACTGGCAATATCAAAGGCCTCCGGCTGCCTCACGACCACAGTCAAATCATCATGAGACTATTTGCCGATGATATGAACGCGTTCGTTCACAATGATAATACCAGCCTGGAGACTTTCTGGAGGTGTCTTGCTACCTTTTGTGAAGCCTCTGGATCCAAAATCAACCACTCTAAGACCGCCTTTAGGGCTATTGTGGGACATCATCCTGGCCTTCTCATTGATCATGGCTGTCAAATCATTCCGCAGGGCCAAATCTTTCGACTTCTTGGAATCCCCTTGGGGTTTGACGTCTCTATGGAGCAGAGATGGAACTGGGTGTTGGCCAAACTCGAAAACAAGCTTAACTATTGGAAAGGTATGCAAATCAATCTCGCTGGGCGTGCGATGGTTATCAACACGTTCCTCCTCTCTTCTACCATCTATTTCCTTTCTTGTTGGAGACCGAATGAGCAAGGCCTGTCCAAACTGAATAGTATTTGTAGAAACTTTCTTTGGACGGGCGATCATAACAGAAGGGGGGTGCCTAAAATCAAATGGGCCATCTGCACTAGCCCTAGAGATAGCGGGGGGCTTGGTATCCTGGACATTGGGTGTATGGCTAACAAACTGGCAGCCAAATGGATGATTAAGGCTTGGTGCAATAGGGAGGCCTCGTGGGCCAAGCTGATCTTCAGAAACAAGAATGAGTTGGCTCTCATGGGGTTCCCAAACTGGAAGAATCTTGACATCATGACCCTGCTATTCTCCCCGATCCCCGTCTTCCCGAAAGGCTCCAATCTCGTGTGCTCCCTTTGGAAGGGCTGGAATAAAGTCAAAAGCTTCACAAGAATTAGTGAGGACTGGAAGTGGGCGGCCGGAATCAAACAAAACGACTCTATTTGGTTTCCGATACATGGCATCCGGAGTGTGGAGTCGTGGAACATTCAAAATGCCAAGAGGTTATGGAACAAAGGATTCAAAAAATGGAAACACCTCTGGAAACATGACACCCACAGCTGGATCAACTTCGAGGATATTGACCCTTGCATAAACATCTCCTACGAAGAATGGAACACTTTGCAAAGCCGATGCCTCGCATGGGATCGTCACAAGACTCGCCTTCTCATGGGACACGACACACCGAACTCGCTTGGTCTCAAATGGCACAATGGAAATAGCCTACTCAAAATCCCGAACATCAAAGAAACGGCTGACCACCAGATCAGCCTCAACAAGAAGTGGTGCCTGTCTTGGACGCGGCTTCGGTGGGACATGAAATTCATGGGTATTTGGCACCCCCTTATAGAGATTAAGAAGTCTGTCCTCTTATGGCAAATTCTTTATCGAGGAATTTGGACCAACCATAAGGCTAGCAAACTTTGTGGGATTCCTCCTTGGTGCAAACGCTGCCATCGGGCTATCGAAGATGTCCCACACATCTTCCTTACTTGCCCCAACTCCTACAGAATCTGGCAGACGGTTGGAATGAAAATCATACTTCAAAAACAGCTTACTTGGAAACAAGTCCTTTTGGGAGAAGCGATCGGCTGCTCTGCGACACTCTGGAACGCCATCAGAGGGGAAGTCTTGTGGAAAATTTGGCGGGAGAGGTGTGCTCTCAACTTCGGCGATCCCCCCATGGAGTGGTCGATCGAGAAATCACTATTCCTCCTTGGCAAAAGGATTGTTAACAGTAAGAAATCCCCCCCCCTTCAGGCACCATCAAGTCCTCCTTTTGATCAACAACAAGCTCAAACCCAAGTGGGCCCCGCATGAGGGCGATGAGAGGGTGATTAACCTTCTCTGTAATGCAACCTAGGATTCATTCAAGCTTCCCCTGCTTTGTGGGATTTGGGGGGTCCCGTGGGCACTAGTCCCCTTCTATTGTACCTTTGTTTCTTAATTTAATTCAAGTCCGGGAGAGTAGGCTATTGCCGAACTTCCTTTATATTAAATTTCTTGGGTGTGGCATTCAAGGTAAGATCCATGTGTTCATGCCTCTCTGGTGAGAGAGGGGTAGGAACCCCAGAGCGATTCTCAAAGTGATTAAAACTCTGCTCACAATTATCATTGTCAAAAGTACAGTCAATACTACCAATCATTGTTGAAATGAATTATTTGTTCTAATCCTTCCTCAGGAGTGTGGACACCTCTTTTGAAGGTTATAAACCTTCAAAGTTCAGCATCTTTTGAAGAAAAGTTGAAGCCATTATCTTTTGTTTTCCTTTACATGCTCAAGACCTTTCTATAAGTGGGATTTGCTTTTGTTAGTTTCCTTATCTTGATGAAAGAGTCTTTTGTAAATAACATCCCTTATTTCTCTTTGAATTCCAAGAACCTCAATTTGCATTTTGAGCAAAATGGCCTTTGTTTGCAACACCGACCTAACTCAAGTCGTCATGGGGGAGGGGTGGTTGTTAAAGGCATTTCACCAAATGAGCAAGATTTCTTGGCACACCTATGAAAACGATAACACAAAAGGATCATCATGGATCCAAGAGGAGTTTTGAGAAACGAGAATGTTGATTTAATTTAAAAGGAAAGGAGCCAATGCAAACACTAAGAATGTGGTTAGATGTGTTTGTCTAAACATAGCGTTTTATATAGATGGAGGATATCCACTGTTAGACATTGGTATATAGTGATCATCACATATGTGTGTGGGACAAGGGCTAAACATAGCCAAGGTCTCTAGCTCGGGGGATATCCTAAGGTACCTCAACGGTAATGGGAATGAGTGTGCATGATGGCCACATGTCCACACTAGAGCATTCCCGATCATTAATATTTTAGGTGCAAGGGGATATAAAGGATGTGAGGTGCGTTCCACACACAAATATCATATGTTTCTAATTTTAAACCCTTCTTTAGGAACAGATTTTAGAACAAACTCTTACACTTCGTATACGCTAGAGTTTCTAGCTTGAGAAATGCCCAAGTGGCCTTAGTTGATTTGCACTAAACAAAATAAATTGTGATAGCGGCAAATGGTGAGACCCTGTTATCCCTATGTCCATTCGCTTGTAGATATCTAGCTACCTTTGTTGGCTGACACTCATGGACTAGTTTTAGGAATACATGAAGGAGGCACACTAATGCATTTTTTGCGAATACAAGTTTACAAATTTTTTTCCTTCCTTGAAGTACAATTTTCCTGTATTTTCACTAGCCGAATGGTTCTGCATGCATAGCCATGATCATCTCGCGATCTGTTACTACAAACACTTGCAATCCTTTACTTTACTAAATAAAGGTCAAAAGACATATGATCAAGTAAAGATCATTCACAACACATCCGCACGTTGTAAATTAAAGCATAATTGTCTAGATTGTTAGTTGCTTGGAGTTATCTATGAACAAATACTTAATGAGTCTGGTTTTGCGTGATCATAGTCATAAAATTGCCACTCGATACTCACTTTTTTGCACAATCTTGTGTCTTCATACCTCAAAGCTCCCCTAGTATGCTATTATCAGTGTATCGTTCGCTAACCTTTTTCTTAATGTATAGTGTTTTCTAAAGTCACTTTTATTATTGCATAATACGCACTCACATATGAGGATGATATATGATCCGAATACATATCTTTTTAACTTCTGTAGTATGAGATGCACGTTGACGCTTCGCTCGTATTGTGCCATATGTTGACTATTCTCTATCCTTTTAGGTGATGTCTTTAACTTTTACAGTATAAAAAATGTTCTCTTCCACCCCAAATTGCTATTCATAGCACAAGAAAAATCCTACTGAAATCGTGGACAGTTATTTTTCGCATGAATATTTCCTTCTTGCATACAATTTGTAGAATGCCGATATATTTACACATAATCTGTGTAAGTATTCCATAAGTGCAGTATAGACAATCTGTACAGTCAGCTGCTTATTGAACTTACCCCAAAATACTCCAAAGTTGTAATAAAACGAAAATCATATGGTCAATTAATGATCCTCTCTTGTTCAGAAATAAATCATGGATTAGTAGTTCTCTACATACTATTATAAAAAGTCGACTTATCCAGTATAGTTTTGACACTGAGTCATATGTGTGTGTATATAATACATACATACATACACACACACACACACACACACACACACACACATATATATATATATATATATATATATATATATATATATATATATATATATATATATATATATATATATATATATATATATATATATATATATATATATTCACTATTTGATATATAGGAATACAAAATCTATATGTACATAGACTTTTCTATATACTGGGACACAATATAAACCCTTATTAAATTATTCTCCACACATATTCCGGGTAAATATAAGACACGATATGGGAAATACATAAGCAATTTTCATTTACATTTCCTATATTACACCTGCACTTAATATCAATCGGATTAGGGTAAATTATAATTGATCAAATCTTTACATTTAAGGGCAACATTAATAAACATGCTTATGTAACTATACTCTGTATTGATATATATCTATCCTCATCAAAGATGTACACGTCAGCATCTATATGAACTTAGAACGGGACATTTAAAATGTTAATTATATGTATTCTTTTTTTTTAAGGATTTCCTAGCTTGTAAGTGTACTTACTATCAAGTTGGAGGCCCAAGGATGAAAACTGCTGTTCTTGCTAATAGAGAAGTTCCAAATAAAATCTGATATTTGAGTTCTTTGAACGTGTTTAGGTGTGATATGAATATCGATTGAGTGTATTTGCTGTACCTTTCACCTTTATCACTTCTGTGGTTCTCATCATGGTTCGGTTGGTTGACACGTATGTCAAAACTATACGTAGTCATGCCGATCGAAGTGCTAATCAACAATTCCTTTTGCCCAGAATTGCTCCTCACGTCCTGTAGAAACTACCTACTTCTTGGTTTGAATGTGCAGAATAATTTATTCAAATGTTTTATTTGGTAGTTTTTTATTTTTTATTTTTTTCATTTGTTTTATGTTACACTTACTCATTTCATCCCATAAGTCGTAATTTTGATAAGGTAAAAGTGTTAATTTTCATAACATACATACATATGTATATATGTATACTTACACACACACAAACACACACATATGTATATATATATATATATGTATATACATACACACTCACACATATATATATATATATATATATATATATATATATATATATATATATATATATATATATATATATATATATATGTGTGTGTGTGTATGTGTGTATATATATATATATATATATATATATATATATATATATATATATATATATATATATATATATATATATATATATATATATATATACCCTTTGGGTGATCAGACATGAGTGCGTCTTGCAATATCCAATATAACCTACCTCGAGTGCTAATAAAAAACATAACTACACACATTTACATATAAATTTCCATACATACGTAGATACCTAGGTTACCATCTTTTCCACTAATTCTTGAAGACACCAATCTTCATGGATAAGAATACACTACTATTTTTTTAATACATTTCATTGATATTCAGAAATAATCTAGTATACATAATCATTCACACATAAGTACATGTATTGTAAAGTGTGTAATCTAGCCCGTACTAAGCATAGTATTTGAGATCCCCTTCCTTTGAAGTCGAATTTAGAGAATCTGTATTTCAAAATGGAGAGGACTGGCTTTGTGTAAACCATGCTTTTTGCTTTTTGTTTTTAAGTGACCTCCCTGGCTCGTTATTTTGGAAAAGACAGCAAAAAATATTGTTGTGTAGAAACACGCTTGTTTGAAACACGTGTTTGCTGCATACATATGCCTTCCTATTTTTATTCTTTGTATGAACGTATTGGTTCAGTGAATGTTGTGTCTAGTTTCTTCATGTGAACGTCCGGACCAATTATTTAGATAGAGCTTGAAACATAGTTCTACTAGTTTATAATCCACTTCACTAGTTTGTAAGCTTCTTCCAGATCTTTTTTCCTCAAAAAGTCTAGGTGTTCAGTAATATCTTTTGATCCCACATTCAACAATGTCATGGCAATTGGGGTCTTTCCGTTAGAAAAGCGATTGGACACTGTGTGGAAGTACTATATTTGCGTAGTGCTCTCAAACTCTGTGTGTAAGAACTTTATTCCTGACTCAGTAAGACATAATTCCTAACGGATCTCAAGACTTCTTTTCATCTATAAAGTTTTCTCCAAAAACTTCTATAACTACATCCCTGAGGGCATTTTAAAATACATACTCGTTTACAGTTACATGCATGTGGAGGATTTCAATGACATATACACGAGCATAAACGCACGCAACAAGATCGATTCATGGTTTTGTAACGTTCTATAAAAGAATTTAATAGAATTCTTAAAAGTAGGCAGAACTATTGGCACGTGATTGTGTATGGAAACAAAGATTCCGATTTAGGAGAAACGATTATTATCTACGCTAATCTACTTGACCTAGAATAAGCCTTTGAGAACGCAAGGGTACTACTACTCTTTCAGCTCTAGTGTTGGAGTTAAGAGGAGTGAGAATGCACATAAAAATGACAAGGAATAAGAAGAGCCATGAAAGCATATATTATATTGATAATACTAAGTTTGAGATTTACGAAGATACGTGCCCCAGCAGGATTCTAGGTGTATGTGCAAGTCAAGTAAAACGAAAAAAAATCTGAAGAGGGAAAAAGGTGCTCCAATAGTTCTAATCTTTATTTAAACAAAAATGGCTGTCAAAATATCCTAATAGTAATGTTATTGACTAAGAATGGGAAGCGATACGAACTATTATCAACGCATGCGATGATGAAGCCCCAAGTGTTTTGCTTTAAACTTCTCATGAGATAAAGCCTTTGTGAAGAGTCTTAAAATGTTATCTTGTGTCGGATCCTAAGCCTAAGTTATATCTCTAGTTGTGGTGGTTTTCTCCTTGATATGATAATTATGAATCTCAATGTGCTTTGTATAAACATGGAACACTATGTTCCTTGGACCTTCCATTGCAGCATAACTATTAATAAAGGTGGTGCTGGTAAAATGTTTATCAAAGTTAAAATCATCCATCCGGTGTCTAAGACACACATAGACAATACACACACGCACACACATGTGGTACTAAATAAGAAATTTTTCTTTGGTTAACCTCACAGGTAGATATTACCATAGAAGATTGCAATGTGCTCAGCCAGATATGCACGAGCTACAAACCACAAAGGAATATCTCATAACATTATGACTAATAAGAGTCCAAAAAAGTATTTGATTATTATGATCACCATTGAGATAAGAAAAAGTGTCTACATGATGTTCAACTAAAAAATCAGACGTTTTACCACCTACTAATGCTTGAAGTTTGGTCATGTTCCACAATGTGTTTTCTCATCCAAGTTTTTTTTCGAAGTGGCTTGCCTCTAATAGCATTCTAGAGGGTTGCCAAACAGGTGGTTGCCTCCCCAAGAAGAGCTTGCTTCCAATTTGATCCATTGATCGATCTGGAGAATACTTTGAAAAACTGTCCACATTTTGATGGTCTTGGATACGACATCCTGAAAAAAAAAAGTTCTTTATTCCATCCGTTATGTATTTGTTCTCGTGCTGGAGAGGGAAAGCTACCAATACCAAATATTTACTCTATGAATAAAAATATGTTCGTATACAAAGAAAAACTTATCGTTTTTGTCTTCGTTTTAGTAGAATATGTTTCATAGGACGTTATTATCTATAAAATATCAGATATATAATCTTTCTTATCCTTCTTTAAACTAGTTATATAGTTCTTCTTCTATTTTATAATTTATTTTTACTCTGATGCAAACGAAAAATTATAATAAATTTAAATTAGTATAACACCTTAATAAACTAATCCTTACGTTCAAGAGATTTCCAAAAAGCCAACAAATTCTAGAAGCCAACTTTATTTCCGTATTATGATCTTTGAATTCCTCTTGTAAAATAAATATTCAATGTCCGTGTCTTCTGTGAGTCAGAGGACTTGTAAAATAATTTCAATATCCCAGATAGTAGAAGCAACGTTTTCATATGCACAATGTAAATAATCAAAACTAGAAATACTGTTTTTGAGATTGAGAAATCTAAAATATGTCATCCTCTTTTTTGTAAGACTACAGTTAATGAAGTGAGAAAAAAGTAAAAAACTTGAAGTGTATAGAGTGCATATATTTGACAACGGACAGCGCAGTATTATTATAGTAGAAATATTAGGATATGTAGCATAGATGTTGGAATATCTCCTAAAACAGAATATACTCGTCCCGCAAGGGGAGGATACGAAATAGTGAGGACGCTATCTCCATTTCCTTAGCACCCATAGAAACTGACATAGGCAGGAATGGGTGTTCCAGATTTATATTGAATTTCGTCATAGTAGGCACTGTGGAGCAAAATTCACCTTATAATAGGTGTTAGATAAATATTCCTACCTTTATCCAATAGAATCAGCGGATCTATTTTAAAATTAAAAATAAAAATAGGAAGGTCGGCCAAACCCTACTGCTCTTTGCATAAATTCAATAAAATCATTGTACAAGAGGAAGGGGGCTTAGAGCCCGTGGGATCCTCTTTATCCCACAAAGCAAGGGCGGGCTATTGTATCATAATGGTCGGAGGGCATTTCTGTTTTTTTTTTTTTTTTTTTTTTTTTAAGAAATATAATGTAGTGTTCATACTAAAGGCAAATTAAATTAATCAACATTTCATCTCCCTAGTGGGGCGCTCGTCTACTCTCGAGCTTATTGTTAACCAAAATAAACACCCTGTGATACCTGAAGCAAGGCGATTTTTTTACTACTTCCAATCCTTCTCTCTAACTGGTTTAGGGTCTTTTCTATAGACCATGCCTTTGGAATGCTCCCAAAGTTGGTAGTGCATCTCTCCTTCCAAATTTTTCAAAGGGTTTCACCCCTAATGGCATTCCACAAAACTGCAAAGTGTGTGATAGCATCTCCATGTAATGCTTGCTTCTAGTTAACTTGGATGTGCAAATGAAGATTCTCCCCACACTCTTTCAAATCAAAAGACTCTTCGGGCACAAAAGAAAAGGTATCCCACATCTTCTTTGCCATTTTAACATCACTTACACCAAGGAGCCACTCAAAAAATTTTGTTTGCTTTGATGTTTGTACAAATTCCAAGATAGAGAATTAGCCACCTAGGTTGCATTTATTCGATGGAATAATTAAAAAATACCAAATATGTTCATTTTATTCATGGTTGTCCGAATAAACACCGAAAAGAAAAACGGTCAGGGATACTCTTTCTATCGAAAAGCTTTCCATCGAAAAATTCTTTCGTCGAAAAACATTTTGATCGAAACATTTTCGACCAAAAGTTCTTTCGATCCAAAGTTGATTATCGAAAACTCATTTCGCACATGTTTTAGAGTCTAAAGAGCTCCAAACTTTTCTTCAAAGGTAAAATTAGTGTTTTTGTTTTACAGATTTAAAAGTACATGTGTGTATGTATGTGCATGTCATACACACATATGCATACACGCAAAAACATGAACACATATAGACACACAAAAACATGCACACATATAGACACAAAATCATACACACACATATAGATACTTTCACATATACACACATATAGATACTTGCACATATACACACACACACATATAAATACTTGCACATATGCACACACACACACATATAGATACTTGCACATATACACACACACATATAGACACACACATACACTTACATGCATACATAGACACATATGCATATACACACATGCATATACACATATGCATATACACACATGCATATACACATATGCATATACACACACACTCACATACATACACACATATGCATATACACACATGCACATACCTACATATGCATATACACACATGCACATGCATACATATGCATACACACACATGTGCATACATACTTACATGCATTCATACACACACATGCATACATATGCATACACACATCCATATGTATATATATACATAAATACAAGCACATTAACACAGAAAATTGACTTGAACCTAAAACAAAAGCAAAGTTAATGATTCAAATGATTCAAGTTAACAATTGAGAATGATCCCTTTTTAATGGGAAATTTCTACCTTTATACTCAGCTCAAAGTCAATCAACCTTCAAAATAACCTATAAAAATATAAAAAAAGTAAAAATTAATTATTATGTGCTTGAAAGAATATTAAACTATCATAAAAAGAAAAACGTTTTATTACCTGCTTACATCTTTTATGTCATAAGTATTGAAAGTTTGAGTGCGTAAGTCGATTTCTATCAAAACTTGGACATAACAAGTCCCTTATGATGTTATTATCTTAATAAGCCTATTCCTTTCCTCCCAACAAGTCCCTCTTGATGTCATAGTCTTGATGCCAATATATCAGCTAATAGAAGGTTTGTGTTGTATCAATACAATACAAGTTCCTAAAGAAGATCTATGGATGTGTGAATCTCTATTGTATTAATACAACACAAACCTTCTGTTAGCTGATATACATTGTCCAAGATGCCATTGATCTTCACTTATTGATACCTTATCAACCCTTGAATCATCAAAAAGAACATAAAACCTTTTTCAACAATTACAATAGTTTTTAATTCACAATCATACACACACATGCACATACACAATCATATTTGATGTTCACTTGCAATCATGTAACATACACGCACATACACATACACACTTGCATACACATACTTTCATGCGCACATACATACACATGCATACACATACTTTCATGCACACATACACATATACATATACATATAGATACTTGCACATATACATAAACACACGGACACACATACACATATACTCACATGCATACATATACACACATATGCATACATACTCACATGAATATGTTCATGCATACATACACACATTCATATGCACATTCATTATTATATGCTAGAAAAAATACTGAACTATATCATAAAAAGTAAAATCTTTTTCTACCTATTTGCATCTTTTTCATCGTAAGTATCCAAGGATCAAGTGCATAAGTTGACTTCTATCATAACTTCATCATCCCTCTCGATGCATTGTCTCAACAAATTGATTTTCTTCCTCCCAAAAAATCCCTCTTGATGCTATTTTCTTGATGCCAAGGCCCAACATCTCAGTTAAGAGAAGGTTCTTGTTGTATCAATACAATACAACTTTCTAAAGAAGATCTATAGATGTGTGAAGTCATATTGAATCCGTACAACAAGAACCTTCTCTTAGCTGATATGCAACCTTGGATGCCTCTGATCTTCACTTATTAATTCCTTTTGAACCCTTGAATTATAAAAAAAACACACATATACACACATCTACATGCATAATCATATAACATACATGCACATACACATACACATACACATGGTATTGTGAAGTAAGAATCAATATTGATTCAAACAATCACAATACATTTTTATTCACAATCATACACACACACATATACTATTGTTAAGTAAGAATCAATGTTGAATCAAACAATCACAATAGATTTCATTCACAATTATACACTCAAATACACATACATATACTATGTTGAATCAAACAATCACAATAGATTTCATTCACAATTATACACACAAATATACATACATATACTATTGTGAAGTAAGAATCAATATTGATTCAAACAATCACAATACATATTTACTCTCAATCATACACACACATACATATACTATTGTGAAGTAAGAATCAATGTTGAGTCAAACAATCACAATAGTTTTTAATTCGCAAACAAATATATTTTTCTTTATCTTTTAAGCACAAAAGTAAATATGTAAAGCAAGATTTTATACTTTGTTCTATCTACGACACTCTAAGTTCGTAAAAAACAAAGCAGCTGTTATGAAAAATGAGCCTACTTGTGTTCTTTTAGAAAAAACTATTCGACCAAATTTCTTTCGATCGAAGAATTTTCGACCAATAAAGTTTTTGATCGAAAACCTTTTCGATCAAAAGCACGTTTGATCGAAATTTGACGAATTACCGTGCAAAATGTATTCGACCGAATTTCTTTCGATCGAAGAATTTTTGACCAATAAAGTTTTTGATCGAAAACCTTTTCGATCAAAAGCACGTTTGATCTAAATTTGATGAATTACCGTGCAAAATGTATTCGGTCATCTCTGATTAAGTTGATGTGGCACCGAATAATTCGGTCGAATAATGGAGGGTTGCCATAAAATTCAGTAGTTATTCACGAATAAACGAATTGTTGAATAACGAATAATGCAACCTAGTTAGCCACATTAGAATCAATTTTTTTTTCTTGATTAGGGATTGCCATACGTCAAAAAATGTGAACCCCCATTTGATATTCATCAAGTTTTCATACCATTTTCTATTGAGAGTAGAATAGATATCTTGTTTCCTTGGAAAAGTAGGAAGTTCTTCCAAGCTCTTACCATTGTCCACTCTCCATTCCAGATTAATGTCTCGAATCTGATTTCGTGTCCTCCCTCATGATTCCATAGATTCTTCCAAGATTGGAACCCTTCGTTCCATAACGTTCTTGATCTATGAAGATTGTCAAAGTTAATCGCCCATATTACCATGATTGGGAACCAAATTGAACTCTCTTGTCTAATACCGACATCCCACTTCCACTCATCATTAATCTTGCAATAAGGTTTCATTTTGTTCGAGCTTTTCCAAAACACACTCTTCTAGTATCCCAACATTTTGTCTATGTAGGTAAGAACCCAACCCGACCTTTGACTCACCATGATTGTGAATCCCAAAGGAATGCTTAGAAGACAAAACTTTTGACCCTTTGGAATGTCTTTACACCCTTGGCCCACAAAAACTTGAAAATCTTGTGCAAGAAAGGACTTGAAATGGGTTTTTTATGGCTTATTCTAGAACCTGACACCACATAAAAATTAATTAAACAATGAGAATCAGCAGTAATGCAATTTGAGTCATTCTATAAGAAGGCACTCATATCTACTACAATTATTCTCATAATAATTTGTTCCTGGCTATTCGAGAGCACAAGACCCCAAATCATACCAAACTGAGCATAGTGATTGACGAGGGAGCTTAGGCTATCAGTGGGAATAACAAAAAGCAAAGGAGACGAGGGGCAGCCTTTCCAGATTAAGTGTTTCAATATAATTCATTGTTATAATTCACCATTAATACTTATTCGAGTTATAGCATTTACCCAACGATTCAACACCATCCTTACAAATTACATCCCAAGTCTTTTGGGGATTGAATAATCAATTCAGACTCAAGTATATCAGAGGCTTTGTGTAAGTCACTTTTAAGGAAGAGTATTTCTTGCTAAGATTCCTTCACATAATCAAAACCCTTGCAAACATCGATGAAGGCCTCAAGGACAGACGTGCCTTTAATAAAACCTTTTTTTTCAACATTGACCTGCAAATTAAGATAGAAAGACATATGATTAGCAAGGATCTTTACAAAAATCTTGTAGCCCATTTAAAGCATAGTAATCACATTCTAATTTCAAAGTTTATTTTTGCTATCTATTTTTTTTTGAGTACGGTCCGGTAGCATCCCAAAATGTATGGCATGCTACCAAACCTAACATAGAGGAGGCACCAATGTTAAGACCGTCCGGTAGCATCCCAAAATGTATAGCATCCTACCAAACATAACATAGAGGAGGCACCAACATGTGCTCGTAGGACTTGAAGAACTCATTGGTGAGTCCATCCAATCCAAAAATTTTTCCATTAGGAAGGGAGTCAATAACATCAAAGAAACGAGAATCCTTCTGATGAACCACACTATCTATGATGATTTTGGTTCTAACCCTAGAGATATGGTTTCCATACACTTTTTCTTATTTGAAGAAAGGGGCGAGTTTTCCCGAAGAATATTGAGGAAGTGTTTGACAATGGTTTCTGTGTTCTCTTTTTCTGATATAAACTACTCTCTATTCCGATTGATCATATAAGGAATAGACTCCTTCTCCTAATTGTATTTGAGTAATCTACACATTTATTTGGTTCGTTTCTGTCCTTTCCCCACCCACTCGTTCTTGAATTATAGTTGCAAAATCTTTCTTTGTATTTCTTCATTTGTCACCATACATCGTATATTTTTGGAACCATTTTGGTGTTGATAATAGCCTTGATTCACTTTATGCTCTAGTCATTGCAGTATAAGATAGAGTGTTTCCCTTCTAGTGCGCATGACAGTTTTCAAAATCCTTTGGGTTTTCGGTCAGGATATTTTTGGTTTACTTAACCGCCACTATCCACTACTAAGTTGACAAAAAATGGCTAGAGAAATCTTGGTTACAAGCGACAATGATCTCATTCCAAATTGAGGGGAGTGCAAATGGCGAGGGATTGGTGTGGAACCTAGGGGCTTTCTTAAACAATAAAAGACATTTGAATGTGAGAGGCATGGGATACTCGTCCGAGATCGAATGGTCCGTATGGTGTGCATGATTGTGGGGGGAGGGGGGACCTAGTTTATCTATTATCTCTTTAGTAGCATAGCTTCTATCCAATCTTGCTTTCTAAAGGTTCGTTTAGGCTTGATGATTTGACCAAGAGAAACCGCTCTCATATTTGAACTCCATCGAGTCATGGTGTAGCTTAACATGGTCCCACATAACCTTCTCTTGCCCATCAATAACTCGACCTCTTTGTTCCCATATGCTAGATTGAGCTTCAAGCATATTGAAGTTCCCACTAAGAATTAGATGTACATGAATAGAGAAGATTTTTCTAGGTGTCAATTCTTTCTACGTCATATTTGGTAATTAAAAATAATAGAGAACCTCAATGGTGCTTTGGAATAGGTAAGAGATTGAACCCATTTATGCGTTACACCGATTGCGATTCCTCTAGAGCCTTGGGTATGGAAAGGAAATAGCCAAACGAGATATGATGAAATTCATTTGAGACTTCGTCAAAGGTCATCCTCGCTGTCCTTGATCTCTTGGAGATAGATGAACTCTTGATTTAGGCATTTATCTTAAATTCATTGTCCCAAAACGGCAGCCATAGAGGGCTCTAAAAGTCTACTTATGTTGAATGAGATGGAAATCATTTCCTAACAGTTTAACCTTTGTCTGATGGGAACTTCCCTCTTTTTTTCTTGTTTCTCTCCTCCTTTTTGCCTTTAGAGGGAGAGGGATCTTACCAGCACACCTTACCCTTTAGTGGGCTCTTTGAGGTGGCATCGTAGGATTTTTTACCTTTCATTTGCACCTTCTTGCTTAGAGGGTCCTTGACTCCTTTAGGGATTGTCAGCTTGATAATTAGGCTTTCATCATTTAGCTTATCTTCTTTGATGGTGGTGAGTCCAACCTCATTACTTATATTTTGTTCCTCTATGTTTTCTTTATTGGTGGAATGTTCATTAGGAGTGGCCTCGTCCTCATTTACCTCAATGTAAGACTCATTCCCTTGGGGTAATCTAGAAGATTAACCTTCTCTTCTAGGTTACTGAAGAGGTTTTTTACCAAAACAATACTAGAAGGACTAGTTATGTTCCACCACTCCATTTTCTTGGGGCTTCATTTTCTTTTGTTTCTTACTCTAGTAAAACCTTCTAGGTTTGGGTCTCTAAATTTTGTTGATTTAATGTTTTCTACCTCCATGTATAGGTTCCTTGTCTCAGAAGAGAAATTAATCCAAAATGCTCCCCCTCAAGCTTTACCTACTTCATCCAAGATCTAATCTTACGATGCTTCTTTTGTTCCGGTTTTATGTTGAATGTCATGATATTCAATTTATATTAGGCATTGTGGCACAAAATTCACTTTATAATAGGTGTTCGAGAAATATTCTTATGTTTATCCAATAGAATATCCCAATTGAATCACTCCATCTACTTTAAAAATAAATATAAAAATAGGAAGGTCGGCCGAACCCTACTCTTCTTTGCATGAATTCATTAAACTAACATCTGTACAAGAGGAAGGGGCCTTAGAGCCCATGGGATCCCGTTTATCCCACAAAGCCGGGGTAGGTTATTGTACCTTAATGGTCAGAGGGCATTTCTATTAAAAAAAAAGAGATACAATGTAGTGTAGATCCTTAATGGGCATCAAATTAATCATCTTTTCATCTCCCTCATGGGGCATCCATCTATTCTGGAGCTTATTGTTCACCAAAATAAACACCATGTGATACCTTAAGTGCAGATAATTTTTACTACTTCCGGTTCTTCTTCCTAACTAGTTTAGGGACTTGTCTATAGACTATTCCTTTGGAATGTCCCCAAAGTTGGCTACACATCTCTCTTTCTAAATTTTTCAAAGGGCTTCACCCCTAATGGCATTTGAGTAAGCTATGATCTCTTGTCAAGAGGAAATTTTAACAAATTCTTTCCACCTTAGCCAACTCTTAGGGCACAGAAGAGAAGGTGTCCCACATAGTCTTTCCCATTGTGACATCGCTTATACCAAGGTGCTGCTCAACAAATTTTGTTTGCTTTGATGTTTCTACAAATTCCATGGTGTAGAATTAGCCACAATAAGAAACATTTTTTGTTCTTGATTAGGGGTTTCCACAAGTAAGAAAACTTCAACCCCCATCTAATACTCATCTAGTTTCCACACCATTTCCTATTGAGGCTAGAATAGATATCTTCTTTACTTGGAAAAATAGGAAGTGTTTCCAAATAGTTACCGTTGTGCACTCTCGATTTTGGATTGATATCTGTGAATTTGATCAAATTTCTTCCTTCATGATTCCATAAATTCTTCCATAATCAAAACCCTTTGCTCCATAAATTTCCCTCTCTATGAAGATTGTCGAAGTTGATCGCCCATATTCGGTTGGTTGGGTACCAAATTGAGCTCTGTTGTCTAATATTGACATTCCACTTCAACTCATCATTGATCTTGAAGCAAGGTTTCATTTTTTTCCAACTTCTCCAAAGCAAAAAAACCAAGGGTGAGCCTTTCGGTGTAATAAGAAAAGGAGAAACTCAATATAGCAAGTAAGTTGTGTCCCTTCCATCATGGTAGACCAGCAAGAGTGATGTCACGCTTTTCCCTAAAATTCAATTTGGCCCATGAGGTGTCCAAATTATTCTAAGATTTTATGATCCACTTAGCCATCATCATGTCAGGCAAGTCCTCGATATCCAAAATGCCATGTTTCCCCAATTCTTTTTAACCCATGCAAAAACTATATCTTATTTTGGATATATCTCTTTTGTTATGATCTCTTGTCAAGAGGAAATTTTTGCAAAATCTTGCCAGCTTAGTGAACTATGTGTCTTTCGCTCTCCATCAGGATATGAAGTAAATTGGTGAGTCTATAATGAATGCATTGAGCACCATGGCGCAACCTTCAAAATTAATAGGCATACCCTTCTAGTATCCTAACTTTATGTCTATCTTGGTAAGAATCCAATCCAACTTTTGACTCATGATGACCTTGAATCGCAAAGGAATGCCTAGAAGACAAAAAAATTGACCAATTGGAACATCTTTACACCCTTCGTCCATGAGGTATTGTAGGTCTTGTTTGAGAATGTCCTTGAAAGCGGTTTTTGAATGGTTTATTCTCAAAATTGACACCACATAAAAATTATTTAAATAGTGTGAGTCGACGGTAATGCAATCCGCATCATTTTGTAATAAGGCACTCATATCCTCTAGAACCTCTCATAATAATTTGTTGCTGGCTATTCACTAGCACAAGACCATGAATCAAACCAAATTGGACTTATTGATTCATGAGGGAGCTTTGGCTATCAACGGTAATAACTAAAAGCAAAGGACCCAAGGGGAAACCTAGTAATATTAAGTGTTTAAATCTTATTCATTATGATAATTAATCATTAATATTGATTCAAGTTGTAGCATTTCCCCAGAGATTCTAGATCATCCTTATAAATTGTGAACTGAATCCCCAAGTCTTTCTGGGATTGAATAATAAAATCGCACTCAAGTCTATCAACGGACCTGCCCTTTATAAAACCTTTATTATCAACATTGATCCTCAAATTAAGATGTCAAAACATATGATTAGCAAGGACCTTCACGAAAATCTTGTAGCTCATATGGAGCATAGTTATCACTTCTAGCTTTGAATTGTATTCTTTTTCTATCTTTTTCGTGAATTATTTTGATCACACCAATGTTATGAGATTCTGATAGCATACCAAATGGACGGGCTCCTACAGACCCTCCATAGAGGAGGCACCAAAATTTTCTTGCAAGAATTGAAGAACTTATTGGTGAGTCCATCCAATCAGGGGCTTTTGCCATTAGGGAGCGAGTCAATAGCATTTGCTACTTGTGTGTTGAGGAGATACACTACTCTCCATTGCTATTGTTCATATAAGGAATATAATCCTTCTCCTATTTCTATTTGAGTAGTCTACATATTTCTTTGGTGGTCTCTCTCATTTCCCACCCAGCAATTCTTGAAGTATAGTTGTAAAATCTTTTTTTGTATTTCCTCTTCATCACCATACATCTTATATTTTTGAGCCCATTTTGGTGTTGAAAACAGCCTTGATTTTCTCTATGCTGTAGTGGTTGTAGTATATGAGAGAACATTTCCCTTCTAGTCCGCATGATATGTTTTAAAATAAAAGAATCAGACAATGACAATAGACCCTATACACTCCCTTACTATTGAGAGAGTATGAATCGAGGTGGCAATTCAAACAATCTCAATAGATCTATTGTTGATTCCTATTCTACTGTAAGAGTAAGAATCCATGTAGAGAGTCAAACTCTCACAATACTGGTTTATTTCAAATTTGATTCATCAATGTTTACAAGTATGAAAAGCTTTTGTGAGTCAAACATGTATACTATTGATGATTAGAAGACATAAAATTAATTATATAAATACAAATCACACATATATAAGGCATGCATATGCGAATCATACAATATGAATGACACAATAAACACAACAATAAAATAGATAATAAATAAAAAAATAGAACAATATCTGAATGGTATGGTGAGGAAAGGGCTCTACGAATGGTATGGTAGTAGTAGAGCTCTATGAAATTTTGAAGGAGCACATGTAGAATGATCTTTTTGATCAAATGATTTTTTTTCTTAGAGATAGATTTTTGATTAAAAAAAAATTCAATCGAAAGTAAGTCATCCTCACTGAACTTGATCTCTTGGAGATAGCTGAAGTCTAGATGTATGCATTTATCGTAAATCCGTTGTCCAAAAATGGCAGCCCTAGAGGGATCTAAAAGTCCACATATGTTGAATGAAATGACAATTATTTCCTAATAGTGTAATCTTTATATGATGGGGTCTTCTCTCCTTTTGTTTTTAGTTTCTTTGCTCCTTTTTGTCTTTAGAGGAAGAGAGATCCTACAAGCACACCTTACCCTTTAATGGGCTCTTTTAGGGGGCATCTTGAAGGTTTTTACCTTTAATTTGCACCTTCTTGCTTAGAAGGTCCATAAATCTTGCGCGGATTGTCGGCCGGATAATGAGGCTTTCACTCTCTAGCTTATCTTCTTTGATGGCAATGAGCTCAAACTCATTACTAATATTGTGTTCCTCACTTTCACAATAGTCACTTAGATTCGTGTGAGCATAATTACACTATAGGTCACAAGGTGCATAAAAAACTATTGTGATTGTTTGATTCTTTGACTCTTATTATCACAATAGTTATATACACTCATGTGACAAGACTCGTACATAGTATAGTGAGTATAGCTACTCTCTAGTGGAATGCACCTCGACCATATGTACCTGGAAGTAATAAATGACATGTGGTTTTGAAATTTTCCATGATTTCTCTGTTTGATGCTTCACCATTGAGTTTAAGTGGTGGATGCAAGATGAACATTGTTCCATGTAAATAAATATGCATTTGCATCCATCATTTCTCTGCGAATTATACAATTTGTGTTTTTTCTCATAATGAAAAATGATTAAATTCTTTCACTTTTTGAATAGCTTCTGACATAATCCAACAAACGTTTCCCATCACAAACATATCAGTATCAACAATTTGTAAAAGTTTCACAAAATATTTAGTGATACTAATGATTTTTTCAAGATTAAGCCAAATATTTTTTGACTCTATTAGAGATATACACTTCCAAGGTGCAACTCAATAAGAAGGATACTTCTATTTGGGGTTGAGTGTGACGATAACATACAACACACCTCCAAAGGATAGGTTTTACGAATGGGGATTATGAGTTGTTGATATATTTAGGTAGTGATGTGTTTGAACACTCTAGGATCGCCGGGGCACTTTTTTCCCTCTTTAGGAGGTTTTTTTCCCCCGGCTTGTATATACGCCTATTGCCCTAATGGGCTACTTATCTTTGTACATTCTCTAGTAATACATTCAGTCTTGTGTGTTGTGCTCCAAGCTTCTTCTTTTTCCTTGTGCTGTTCGCGTGCATCCGCAGACGTCTAACTCCAACAATTGGTATCAGAGTAGGTCGTTGCTTCTTCTAGGGCGCCGTCGACACTCCTCCGTTTGCAGTCTCAGATTCGCACAAAATTTGGTGAGCATACTCAGGGTGTTTCCGAGATCAAAACAGCTTCGTTCTGTGGTGCCGAAATCGCGATCTGAGCTCGTTTCGGCCTCCGAACGCACTATCGCAGTGCTTGTGCAGGCTATTTCGTCCTTTTGTGCCAAAGGTATATACCAGTTTCTGTTCGCCAGTTTAAGCGTCTCGAAGTCTGCTACAGGTCTAGCAGAACTCGTCTGGGCAGTTCTGTTCAACTTTTTGAGATACAGTCAATTTTCTGCATCAAGGTATTTTAGTCACTGGCCATGGCTGAAAGCAGTGATGTATTCCGTATGTTGGCTGTTGAGGATAAGTTGGATGGTACCAACTACCCATTATGGGCATATATGATGCGACATGTACTGGTTGCAAAAGGATTGTGGAACATTGTGCAGGGTGTTGAAAGACGTCCTGTTACACCTGTAACGACAGGTACTGCAAATACAGGTGTTGGAGCTGATGAAGATGGTATCGAAGATGATATTCCACAGATTCCTGTTCGTGCTGCTGTTTCTGTTGCACCTACTGCAGAGCAGATTCGTTGGGATGGCAGAGATGCCTAGGCACATGCATTGATAGCTTTGTCTATCAAACGTGCCATTATTCCTCACATTCGCTCTTGCAGAACAGCAAAGGATGCTTGGGATACACTTACCACTTTGTACCAGGCTAGGAATGAGGCTCGTGTTGCTTACCTCCGAAAACAGGTCGAGAGTGAGCACATGAATGAAGGTGATTCGATGGACAGTTTTCTTACAAAGATCAAAGACCTGAAGGAACAATTGATTTCTGCTGATGAGGTTATACCAGATAGCTCACTTGTGCAGACCGTTCTGAATGGCCTTCCTGATTCATATCAGAGTTTTGCCTCTACTCTTCGATTGATGATGAAAGGCAATCCGAATGCCTTGTCATTTGAGGAATTAGTCTCTGTTCTATTGCAGGAAGATCAGTCCAGGCAGAACAGTTCCATTATGCGTGTTGCAGATCAAGCTTTCCTGGCTAGTCAGAAGGGCAAAGGAAAATGGAGCTCTTCTACTAGTAAGCAGAAATCTGCAAATGCTGCACAATCGAAGAACCAGGATAAAGATGAGAAGAAATCAGAAAAGCAAAAATTGTTCTGCAAGTACTGTAAAGGAAATGATCATATTATAAAGAACTGTCCAAAACTGGCTGCTAAAGAGGCAAAGAAGAAAGAGGCTAGAATGGTTGTTGCAGAGGCCTCTACACCAAAAACAGAGTCTGCAAATCTTGTGCAGGAAGAAGAATGGGCGTTTACTACTGTCTGCAGTTTTGACCCATCTTCTCATGATCAGTGCATGTCTGCAGTAGACTCAGATGTTTGGTACTTTGACAGTGGGGCAACCAAACATATTACCTCGCAGCACAGTTTCTTCTCTTCACTCGAGCCTGCCCCTACAGGGAATACTGTCACATGTGCCAATAACTCCTCTTATCCTGTTATGGGAGTTGGTAAGATCATTCTGACTACTGCTTATGGTAGTTCTTTCACTTTGTCAGATGCTTTATTTGTGCCAGGGATAAAAAAGAACCTGTTATCAGTTTCTGCATTAGCCAAGATTGGCTTGGTTGTGAAATTCGTTGATGACAGGTGTACAGTCCATGATCTCTCAAATGGCGATGTGATTATTGCTTGTGGCATTTTATGTCGTGGGCTGTATAAGCTCATAGACTATGAAAAATCTGTGAATGATTCGGCATGTGCAGTTCATGATTCTCAGGCTATGTCAGATGCAAAGCTTTGGCATGCACGCTTTGGTCATCTGAATTTTGCTAGTTTGTTACGCGTGCAGAAATCTGAAATGGTGTCCTCTTTGCCCAAACTTGAGGCACCTGGAAAACATGTTTGTGAAGGCTGTATTTTGGGCAAAATGCAGCGTTCTTCCTTTCCAAAAGATGGTTCAGTTCGGGCTATGCAGAAATTGCAGCTTGTACATAGTGATGTCTGTGGTCCTATGCAGACACCCTCTTTTGGAAATTACCTTTACTTCGTGACTTTCATTGATGATTTTTCCAGGCATGCATGGGTATATCCACTCAAAGCAAAGTCCGAAGTGTTCATGTGCTTCAAACAGTTTTTGGTTTTGGCTGAAAATCTGTCAGCATGTAAAATGGGCACCCTCCGTTCTGATCGAGGGGGGGAATATATGTCTTCAGATTTTAATGCATGTCTGGCTGAACGTGGGATAAAACACCAGTGTACAGTGCCGTATACACCTCAACAGAATGGAGTTGCTGAACGAAAGAACAGGTCACTCATGGAGATGGCGAGGTGCATGGTCAAAAGTCAGGCTTTACCACATAGTTTTTGGCTTGAGGCTGTTATGTGTGCAACATATGTACTGAACAGGTGTCCCACGAAAGCGTTGCAGTCTATCACTCCATATGAGGCTTGGCATGACCGCAAGCCATCAGTTGCTCATCTGCGTGTTTTTGGTTGTTTGGCATATGCATTAGTGCCTGAACAACATCGCAGAAAATTGGATGATAAGGCAGTAAAATGTATTTTTGTTGGGTACAGTTCTGAAAGTAAAGGCTATCGTCTGTATCATCCACAGACTAAACGCATTCTGGTTAGCCGTGATGTTGTCTTTGTGGAAGATGCTATTCAGCCATTGCTTTCATGTACTAAGGAGACATCTGTTAGCTCCAAAGACATGTATGATACTTTGATGCCTCTTTTTACAGGTGGACAGGCTAGCGCTGGTCCTAATGAGGCAACTTCTCAGCCCTTGCAGGTTTCATATGATGATGCAGATCATTCCATTTCTGATGCAGATTTACATGATGCACTTGTTGATGAGAGAGCTGATATTGAACAGGCAAAAACTATGCCAAAATGGCTGGTGCAGACTTTGCGTGACAGCAAATTAGATGCACCTTTGTCATATCGTACTCGTTCAGGCTCTCATAGTACCTCCTTTGCATCAGATTGCTATGCTATGGCTGCATCTAGTCTCTGTGATGAGAATGAGCCCGTTTCTTTTGATGAAGCACAAAATTCAGAAAATTGGATGGCTGCTATGCAATCTGAATATGATGCTATAATGAAGAATGATACATGGTCTTTATGTGACTTGCCTCCTGGCAAGAAGGCCATTGGCACTAAGTGGGTATACAAGCCGAAGCGTAAACCTGATGGTACAGTTGACAGGTATAAGGCTAGGCTTGTTGCAAAGGGTTATGCGCAGGAAAGAGGCATTGATTTTGATGAGACCTTTGCACCTACATGCCGTATGACTACTGTTCGGAGCATTTGTGCACTTGCAGCCCATCATGGTTGGAATGTACATCAGTTGGACATTAAAACGACATTTCTGAATGGTGACTTGCATGAAGAAGTGTATGTTTTTCAGCCCCGTGGCTTTGTGCAGAAAGGGCATGAAAACCAGGTGTGCAGGTTAAAGAGGGCGTTATATGGTTTAAAGCAAGCACCACGTGCTTGGTATGAGAAAATACATGCCTATCTGATTGCACATGGTTTTGAGAACAATCCAACTGAAAGCACCTTATATGTTAAGCGTGCTAATGATGTGCTTTTGATCATTGTTGTCTATGTAGACGACATGCTGCTCACTGGTCCTCTTGAGAAGCATATTGCTGATTTCAAGGCTGATTTGCATGCCTCATTTGAGATGTCTGATTTGGGGCATTTGCATCACTATTTGGGCATTCAGTTTATGCAAGTTGATGGTGGAATGGCTTTGTGTCAAACGAAATATATTGACACATTATTGCAGCGTTTTGGCCTTGAAGACTGTAAGCCTATTGCCACTCCTATGGAGACAAGTTTACGATTGAGTCTTCATGATGCTGGAGATGCATTTGATGTTGTTCTCTATCAGCAAGCTGTTGGATGCTTGATTTACTTATGCATTACTCGGCCAGATATTCAGTTTGCTGTCTCACAGATGAGCAGGTTTATGCATTGCCTAGGAGTCACGCATTGGAAAGCGGTTAAGCGCATCTTTCGCTACTTGAGTGGTACTCGGCTACTTGGGTTGTTTTATCCCAAGGGGGGATCACTACCGCCAGATTTGCATGCTTTTTCTGACTCAGATTGGGCTGGTTGCTATGACACTCGTGTGTCCACTAGTGGTTTTTGCTTCATGCTTGGTAGCTCATGTATATCTTGGTTGAGCAAGAAGCAGCCTACTGTGGCCACTTCCAGTTGTGAGGCTGAGTATAGGGAAGCTTTCACAGCGACTGTTGAGTGTGTGTGGCTCAGACGCCTTATGGCTGATTTGGGTGTTGGCCAGTCTTCTGCCACCACCATCTTCACTGACAGTCAGAGCGCATTGGCAGTTGCGAGGAACCCTGTGTTCCATGCTCGCACTAAGCACATTGAGGTGCATTATCACTATGTCAGGGAGAGGTTCTCTGCTGGGGAGATTAGCTTGGCATATGTGCCCACGCAGGAGAACATTGCAGACCTTTTCACGAAGGCTCTGCCTAGGGAGAAGTTTGAAGCTTTCCGCAAAGCTTTGGGCTTACTTCCTTTTGTGGAGTGATTTCCACATAGCTCGGCACTTCCTTATACATGAGTGCCAGCTCCTTGTTCACCGCATCACTCCCAGGGGGGATTTGTTGATATATTTAGGTAGTGATGTGTGTGAACACTCTAGGACCGCCGGGGCACTCTTTTCCCTCTTTAGGAGGTTTTTTTCCCCCGGCTTGTATATACGCCTATTGCCCTAATGGGCTACTTATCTTTGTACATTCTCTAGTAATACATTCAGTCTTGTGTGTTGTGCTCCAAGCTTCTTCTTTTTCCTTGTGCTGTTCGCGTGCATCCGCAGATGTCTAACTTCAACATGAGTATGATACCGCAATCATAACATGCATTTCTGTTTCTTATATTATTATCACACACTTCACAGATTCTACATCATAACGAATGCACAGTGTAAGTTAGATTACCTCAAAACAATTACAAACTTCAATGTTACAACAACAAACACTTCATGGTAAAAATTACATAAAGAAATCTACTTTGAATCTTCAGAATTAATACCACGTTATAGACACTTCCATATTCTTTGATAGTTTTGTAAGATAGATTTCGTTCTTTTCGGTTTCGAACTAACGATTTTGCATAGATAGATAACACGACACCATTCTCTTTCTCTTCTTTTTCTGCTTCTATGTCACACGATTCAAAACTTTGAGATATATGAAACACCACACTTTTAGAGATAACTCTTCAGATCTCTAAGGAATAAACCCTTCCTCTATTACAAAATATGAATTACAAAATAAGGTTAGTCGAATGTGATGGCTACACTAGCACACATGGTGGATCCAAACCCACTAAACTACAAAAATTGGTTTATACATTATCATCATCGCTATTCTATAGCTCAAGGTTCATAATTCTTTCTATATCACATCTAAGTTCTTTAAACATTTCTTCTAGATTATCCTCAGCTATACACATCTCTTCTTCAAAAAATACCTTCGGATCAAGAAATTGTTGGCTCACACTTCTGTAACTGACAACTGATGCTTCTAATTCAAGAATTCTATTTTGAAGTTTATCTAAGATATGGTCAAAATCTAAAGCAATATCTGATAACTTTTCAAGATAGCCTCATTTACTTTCGTCACCTCTTCTTACTCTATTTTATGCTTTAATTTCAAAATTGTGGCCTTTTTCTTTACATCATCAATTTTAGTATCTTTTCCTTCCAAGACTATGTTTGCATCCACACATTGACTCTTCCAATTTGCTACTTGTTTCTCTAAATCTTCGATACCTGAAAGTTTAGCCTTGATTGTATCATAGCCTTCTTGCATAGTGCAGAGTTTAGCTTCTAATTCTATGTATTGCAAGCTCCACACTACCAACTTTTCCTCTTCATCGGCTATAGCTACTTCCTGCTTTGACATCTCATCAATCTTATTATTGACCTTTTTTCTTTAGTCTTTGCACCTCTTTTTCTTCTTTCTAGAGCTTGGTAGTTAGTTCTTTATTGATCTTCTTTAATTTTTGTAGTGCACAGTGTCTATGTTCAACCTCTTCTTGCAACTACTCCATCCTCTTGTACTTTTCTTCGGATTCAGCTTTAACTGTCCTTTTTTTTGTTAGAGCATCATTTAACTATTTGAGATCTTCATGAGTGGCACTTTCTCTTCCTGTATGCTCCGTTCGAAGTTCATTGATCCCTGCCCTTAAACAACTGATTTTTGCATTCATATCTTCTTTTTCCTCCATACATGATTCCTTTTGTTGAACTAAAGTATTGTATCTCTTCTGTATTTGTTCCATACGGAGAGCACTCTAATGAATACCTCTATCTAGATCACCTAGAAACTTTGTTCTACATGGCTCATTCCGAAACATCCATGGGTACATATGGTCACTACACCTTAGTGGTTGCAACTACACTCATCCATTTCACTACTTCCATTTATCATCAAGATTGCAAGAAGTAAAAGTGGGGAGTGCCGAGACATTCCGATCATTCTCCACATTATGGTATGCCTGCTCTCTTGGTTTTCCAATTTTCTCTGCTTCTACTTCAGTGTTTTCCTTCCTTTTATTTTGTTCTTCTAGTCTCTTCCTTTCCTCTTCTTCTTCTAATCTCTTCGTTGCTGCCTCTTCCTCTTCTATCACCTTCTGGTCCTCTTCTTGATCCCGTTATCTTTCTTTCTCCATTTTTCCGTGATTTTCTTCCTTTTCGCTTCTCCAAGCTTCTTCCTCATCATCCTTTTCACCTGTTTCCTACTCATTAGAAGTGCATGCAACATGTTTTCTTTCTATAGATCTCTTCTTCAAGGCTTGTAAGAAAACTTCAACTTTGACTATCTTACATTCTCAAGGCAAAAAAGGTGGGTTGTTTGGAAGAAGTAAAGTAAAGAGTACTCCGACCTTGGTGTCCAGAGTAGCTTTAATAGCCTCACCTGTTCTTCTATATAAACTTGTGACATCTTTCTTTAATTTCTCAAAAATCCACTCTACCCAATTCACATGTGTCTTGGCAGATTCTTTCACCATCGAATATAGCCGCTCAGATATGGCATAGTCCAATGCATAGAAAAATATGTTGAGTGTTAAGGTATCTATACTCCATCTGTCTCGCTATCTCCATCACGATGTCCTTTGTCATTACTATGCAATGCTAAAGGGGCGTCAGTTCCTTTACTAGATGATGGGTTCATTGGTCGAATGGACAAAGAACTCATTTGGGCAGGTAAGGGTAAAGATGGACAAATCATATTAAGAATTTGTTCCATCTTCCCTTTAACTTCATTAATTGAAGTACGAAGGGCACCCATCTCGTTTTGGATTTCTTTGACAATGAACATATCCGCTTGGATATTATTCATTTTTTCATCTAATCCATTCAACTCTTTATAAATATTTATTTCCTGCCTTTCTTCTTGACCTATCTCTGGAAGACCTAGAGTGTAATCTAATTGTCTACCCCCTTCCTGCGGTGCATAATCCTCTTCCTACCTAGTATGTCTAATAACATGTTACTTGCATAGGAATCCCCCATAATTCAGTGAATACTTTGGAATCAACTAGAAATAAGAAGATGTCGTTTCTAATACTGAAGGAAAGAAAATGAAAATTAAATCCAGTATTTCCCCGAGTTTTTCTTTGATATCAGCTTCTAGTTGTAGGTTAGCTTGGGCCGCCTTGGACGATTCATCGAAACTTCAATTCGTGTGATTTTCTTTGGAGATTCAATAGATGAAACTTGTGGCTTTTGTTGAAACTCCTTGAATGTCGATCGTCAGATGGCCTCATATAAAATTCGAATTTAAGTTGACTTCAAACTTCTTTTGCGCAGCATCCTGTCGTCTGTCGATAGAGGAATCTCTCAGGAGTCAGGCCATTAATTTATTTGAGAGAGGGCCCCTTTCTCTGGTCACCAGTTGGCTGGGGGATGTCCCTGGCCGTCGATTGGCTGGGGGGATCCTTCTTTACCTTTAATGCTTGTACTTTGAGCTGTAAAGCTGCAAGGGCTTGGCGGCGGTGCTCAAACGGGCATCATCTACTGAGAGAGAGACAAGAGAGCTCATGAATGCTGTGGTCGCCTTTTGTGACTTCGTCGACGTCTGTTTGAATGCTCTAATTGAGGAAAACTTCAATTAATCAGGCGCAAACTTTGGAGTCGATGGCGAAGGGCATCCTTATGCATTAACTATGCGTGTAGGCTCTGAGCTGCTTCATCCATCGGCTGGAAGATCCCTTGATCATTAAATAACTGAGGCTTTACCTACCTGAAGCTTAGGTAGGTACTATTATTTAGCACATGCGGTAGTACTCAGGACAAGCACAAATTGCAACTGAAAGACAGTGGAAAAAAAAAATGCAATCGCCAATGAACTTGAATTTTACCAAAGCTTCAAGAAGATGGCCTACACAGGAATAAAGAAACACTACCAGTACTTGAAAAAGAACTTGGATCTGATACCATTGTTGTGAAAGCTTCTTCCTAGAGTATAGCATCCACCAGAGAGTGAGTGAGTACGTATCCACCCATCCAACTCCACCCATATACATACCAAAGGTCCAAGAGTTGCATGTCTTAAATTTTTAGCCATTTGTCCTTCCAAGTGTCCTTCATGTGGATACTTTCCAAAGAGAATCACATGGCTTCTATTTCAATTGAAGTCTTTCTTTCACGTACGAGTCAAGGTGTCACTTGGGAGAAGCTTCTCGCAAGACTAATTTTTTATTCCCTTAGGTTAATTATTCCTAAGGTAACAAACCCTTCAATTGAGACTTCTATGAAATAAAACCTCAAGGGTTAAATCCAAGAAACATAGGTTCCTTTTAGGAGGGTCTAACCCATGCTTTATACAACAGATTTTCACTCATATGAGTCCCTAAACATTTTGTAGTTGTTTTTTTTTCAAAAAGAGGTTTGACCAAGGCCTACTCTCCCATGCTTGAATTCATAAAATTAAAAAAATATATTAAATGTGCTAAGTGCCCTTGGGATCCCCTATATCCCACAAATCAGGGGTAGTATGGTCGAGAGATCAATGGACAAGGAAATAACAAGAGAGCTCACTCACACACTTTCACACTCAAAGAGGAACACACACAGATTGAGGCAAGGAATGATCTTCTTCTTCTTTTTCTATTACATAAAAGGAATATACAAGGACAAACTAATACAACAATACAATTCGCACTATATAAAGAACAATACATAAGGAAAAACCCAATGTCCAGAAATGCATGAGCTAGAATGAAACAAGTGTGCCATCACTCTCAGTAGATGAATCTAGTAAAGCTTACTTAAGTATCCATGACATATACTGGTTTGACCAATTTACATGTTAGAGAAATGAAAAAGTGATGTGTCATCTTTAAACATCACATGTTGTGCCTCATATCTCAACACTCACCCAAAAGCTCAACGTCATGTTCTCTAATCCAAGCATCTTCCAAAACTTCTCAACTTCTCTGCTCCAAGTGCTTTAATGAAAAGATAGCAAGTTGCTCATATGTCCTCACTTACTCTAGATCAATTTCTCCTCCTAGTCACCTTTATCTCTAATAAAGTGATCATGCACCTTGATATTCTATGTTCTAGCATCCAAAATAGAATTTTGTGTTAATTGAATGCTATTAGGATTATCAAAATAGATGATGATCGGCTTTTTCAATTCCACACCTAAATCTGCAAGTAGCATCTCTAGCCACGATGCTTCACATAATTCCATTGTAGCACCTCTACACTTAGCCTCTATACTGGACAAAGCAACAATGAATTGCTTCTAACTACTCCATGTAATAGCTGCTCCCAAGTGAGAATAAACAGTAACTAGGAGATAGCCTTTTTTGAATACTGCGAGGCCAATCTCCATCAATGTATCCATGAACCTTCAGATCCACACGAGCTTCATAGAACAATGCATACTCCAAAGTAGTACTCACATATGATAGAGTGCACATCAGAGCATCTAAATTCCATTTCTCGGTAACCTTCATAAATTAACTTTCAAGTCCAATAGTGTGGCTTAGATTAGGCTTTTTAATTGTGAGATATACCAAACTTCCCACAATTTTCTTGTACATTTAGAATTTTCCAATGTTTCACCTCACGTAGTATCCAACTTCAAATTTTGATCTAATGGCATAGAGATTGGCTTACAATCAGCGATACCATACTTTTGAAGCATACTCAAGGCATATGCCTTTGGGATATCCATATACCTATTTCTATATTATAAACTCAATGTCCAAAAAATCGTGCAGCACACCAAGATCTTTCATTTCAAATTCTTGCATAAGTAGTTGCTTTACCTCTTTAATGCTTTCTTTTATCACCTCCTATAATCAACTCATCAACATAAATAGGCACAATCGTGATGCCATCATCACCCTTCGTTTCATATGATTAATGATCTGCATCACACATGGAAAATCCAATGGTGGTTAAGTAATCATCAATTCTACGATGAGGGGCTTGTTTAAGCCCATACAAAGCCCTTTGCAACCTACATACATATTTTGGGTGCTTTGAATCTTCATATCCTTGTGGTTTTTCTATAGCTAATATAAGAAGTACTCTAATAGTAGACATTGTAGCTAGAGGGCTCAATGTTTCCTCATAATCAATGCCATATGTTTGTGCATATCCTTTTGCTACCAGCCTTTCTTTATACCTACTTATGCTACCATCAACATTGTGCTTTACCTTGTAAACCCACTTGAAACCTATGGGTTTCTTTCCTTGTGACAATGGAACTAGCCAGCTTCCATGTTTCATTTCCATAAAGGGCAGCCATCTCCTCATCCATAGCTTTCTCCCAATCTCCATTTCTAATTGCATCTTTAGAGAAAGAAGGTTCAACATCTTGTATTAACTTGGTCATGTAGGCACAATGATGAGCCTTGCAACTGTCATGTGTCAATCCTTGCATTGAATTCTGCATCCTCCTAGATCTTCTTGATCCTAGGTCACTTCTCCTTGTATCATATGCATGTGCCTTTCTTACTCGTAAAAATTCTACATAGAGGGCAATCGAAGTTGCTCATGAAGGCTTTTTTCAATAGTTCTTGATTCTCCATTAATTTTTTCAAAACATGTAGATGTTTCACTACGGGAAGAAAGCTTTTCTTTACCTTTCTTTGATGTAAATGATCAATTTGCTGGACTAAAATTTCCACTCAAACTTCCACTCCATGGACTTGAGTTGGAACTATTGCTTGGTGACACATGAGGTCCACTCAAAACTTGAGACTTTGCACTTGATGTTTTAGCATTTCCTTTTTCATTTAAGTCACGATCAAGTACTTCTTTGGCATCTGCATACAAGCTTGAGATTTCATCAAACACCACATCTCTACTTGCCTTTGATTTCATGTGAGTGATGAATACCTTTTTCTCAAGGAAGTTCTCAATGAAGATACATTTTTGTGATTTTGGATCAAGCCACATCTCTTGAGAGAGCTAATACCCACAATTCTCCTTCCTTCCTATCTACATTCTTCTTGGGAGTAAAAAGGCTTGAATTAACATCAAGGCTAGCTCTCCTTGCCTATGGTTCTCAAGTGCTCTATGAGGCATGCGTACTCACTAGCTCCACCGTTGTTTGCAAATGGTAGTTGATGGGGTCCCTTATTTAGTAACAAGTCAAGTGCACTTCGATCTAATTCGAGGTTTCACTCTTTCTCAAGACCAAGATCAAACGACAGTCAAGTTTTCCACAAACGACGTGAACTTCTTTATCCAAAATAAAATTGGGTGCGTCTCTCACTTTTGGCAATGCCTAGAGATCTTTTCCCATTCATCGGGATCGTGAATTCACCACACTTAAAAAAAGAAAAAAACACTTGAAAGAATCTTCAACTTCTATCGTACTTTCATGGAGATGAAAGATGTGAGGATCTCTCCACTAGTCGAATCTTTTTTTTATCTTGTATCTCAATAGGTTGGGCTTCATCTAAGTCAAATTTGGGATTGGGTCATTGGCAAGCTAGATAGATAAATTATGATAGTGTCAACATATGCAGCTTAATGTGGTAGGGAGTGAAATTGTAATAACTTGATTACTCATTCCCTTTATCATCTATATTCATATTTTTTCTAGACAATAAAAAAACAATGAGTAACTCAAGATCGAGAAAGTTTGTAGAAACATTCTTTGGATGAGATACCCCAACATAAGGGGGCTGCCTAAGCCAAAATGAGAGATTATCTACAAGTAAAGTGTTGGTTTAAGTATCTTGAATGAGGAAGCCATGGCCAACAAGCTTTTGTCTAAATGGATGGGGCAAAGCCTTAGATAATCATAAGTACTAATGAGCTAAGATCATCTTGAGGAACTTCAAAAACTTTTCCGTTTTCGGATCTTGAGATGGAAAGAACTCGACTAGATCCCTCTTGTCCTCCATGTTCTCGGTGCCCCCCATAAAAATGGTTGGCTTGCAGATGGGAGAATTAATCCATATGGTTTCCTGTTCTAGGCATCAAAGGTGTTGCGAGAGAAAACCTTCAAAGGGCTAAGATGGTTTGGTTGAATGCTTCTGGCCAATTGAATCTCCTTTGGAATCAATATAGAAGAAATTAGATCATATTAGAGGACACATACCACAGTCATAGAGTGAACTATGAAGATTGATGTCTTTTTTTGAACTCATAAAATCAGCACTTGAGATGTTTCATAGGTTTGCCTCGTCATTGGCCAAGATCCATCCCACTCAAAAGTTTTGAGGTGGATTAATGGTAGAAAATTGAAGGGTTGCCTAAAAGTAAAAGAAATCTCGATATTCATGAATCTTTAAACATGCAATGTGCATACAACGGTCTTGGATCAGATGGAAGTTCAAGTTCGAGGACCTATGGCAAGTACTTATAGAAAACAAGGATCATAGAGGGATCTCGAGAGATGTTAGATAGAATAAAATTTGAAGTGCACATCTTTGGTGCAAAAGACGTCTTAGTGGTAGGGAAGACACATGTCTCGTTTCTTTGCTTGGTCCAAGAGAACCATATGATTTGGTAGGGTAGCAACAAGTCCATATGGTTGGGACATCATATCAATTGGAAGCAAGTGTTTCTTAAAGATGATATCCACTATTAAATCACTCTTTCCAATGTCACTAGAAGTGAAGCCCTTCCGAAAAACATTAAAAATAGATGTAATAACTGGTGAAGAGAAAGCTGTCCGCAATGTAGTTTTCTCCCAGCCTTTTAAAGGGACTCCAAATGTCTTTCTCAAACTTGATTTTGTGCAACGTTCACAAGGGTATTCAAGATTCCAGGAGGATGTCAAAATCGTTGTATTGATGTAGCCTTACATGCGTGCTACAGTATATGGACACAGTAGAGACATGTTGCCAGACAGTATGCTTAGTGATATCGAATGCGTTATGTGGATGCCAAGCTGGACCTGTAATCGCTGTACTTTTATTATTTAGGATAGAGACTCAATAAAGTTATGGTTATTCAATTGGGTCCTTACATATGGAAGCTTTGTAGTCTTTGTAATAGAGATTATTCAGATACCGGGGACATCTAAAAGCATATGTCTTTACCCGCAAACACTTTTACCAGTACATAAGGAAGAGTATCCATATTTAATGGGAAATCTCAATGTACATAACTCTACCAGCATTTACTTTTGGCAGGTAAAATCTGTTGAGCTGTAATCATCCTGTTTATAATCGATGAATATTTCCTTTGAGTGGCAAAGGACAACTGCATAGGCACATCATGGTGGAATATTGCTGGTAGGAAACCTATTTTGAATGACATTACGTATTGTACAAAACATAGCACACAATAAAATATTTCTGAACTATCCGAGCTAAAAGAGGCGCATGTGTCTGTATATGGACAAAGTGCAACCCCATCATTCTTTGTTCATCTACGTCTTTGTTCTTCCTTTTTTGACTTTCCATATTTATCTTATTCTTATGTCTCGTTTTATCCCTTCTTTCTGTCTTCATATCTTAAGCAATTATTTGAAAGATTTCTAACTTTACAGGAAACTATGATGTGAAACTATCATTCTCGCAGACGAAAATCCTGAACTCGGGTACCAGAATCTCGTGTCATTGCTAGTTACAGTGTTATTAGCAGCCTATTTTGATATTACGATCAACTGGTTGCTAATAACAGTTTATATGCGCTGTTATTGTCAAGTCATCTAACATATAAAGAGGATTGTAATGTCAATATTTTTGCACTCTGAAAAATAGATGTGTGGCTTTTATTTCTCTAACAGAGTACGGTAGCTCACTGGTACTTATGTATCATGGGATTTCTCCGAACTTTAATGAAGTGTTATTCCTTAACGCCGACAATAGGTAGAAGGAGACTAGAGCAATTTATACCTCTCTCTGTAGCATCAAAGCCTGAGCTTTTGAGCTTGTACAGGTGTCCAAGTTTTATCTCGTCTGTACAACCTAGATGAGCTTTTCTTTCACTTTCATATCCTCTATTTGTTTTACACCCCTTTACTTGCTTCCATTCTGTCCCTCATCACTTTACAAATCTGGATTAGCACTTCAAAAGAAGAAACCAAACTCTGTTATACTAACCGCGGATTGATCGGAATGACTCCAGTAGACAGCTATGAAACTCATAGCTCGAAAACATCATAAAGACATTTACCTTCTCACTTCACACATGCCGATGAGTTGTGAAACTTCGAATCAAATCATGAACTCTGTTATTCAACATCCTTGTGGATCTCCGGAAAAAAAAAAGCGAATCAAACGTTATCCTCCAGTGCGCTTTGGCAAAGTTCAAATCCGTGATAGAATGTTTTGTTCTGTTTAATATTCTTGAAGCCGCAGGATTATGATGTTACATAAAAACTGTAATGAAAGTATTATACTACAAAAGAGGTGAGAAGACGATTAATCAACACACAAACATACACACATATATCACACACAAACACACACACACACACACACACACACATATATATATATATATATATATATATATATATATATATATATATATATATATATATATATATATATATATATATATATATAACCTTCTAGCCCATACTTTTCATGTATGGTCATCAATGAAAGTGGCATAAAACCCCATAGATGTTGTCTTTGCTAGACCCCAAACATCTCCATATAGTGTTTTTGGCACACTCTCCCTAACGTGTTTTTCATGTGCAAATGATTCTCTTGAATAATTACCAAATTGGCACGTTGTACATACCTTCTGCATTTCTACAACCTTGAAATTTGGTAGTCCATTGACAAGCTCCTTTGACTGCATCAAATTCAGCCTCAAAATTTGCATGTCCAATTTGATTGTGCCAAATCTCTATTTTAGCAATGACACATACACCTTTTGCAAACATGGTTGCATTAATTTCAAGATTTTTCACATTTAAGGTTTACATCCTACCCACTTTGTTTCCTTTGGCGATCAATCTTTCATCTTGTTTGTACTCTTCTACATATAACCCATTAGCATTTAAGGTAACTTGTAATCCCTAATCATTCATTTGTCCAACAAAGATCAGATTCATTGTTATATTTGGAACATGTAGCACATCTCCAAGATGTTTTAAATTCTCATCCTCCATAGAAAGTGTTATGTTTCTTGTATGCTTGATATGATGTGATGTGTCATCGCCTGTTTCAACATATCGAGGAGCTGGAAATTTCTACAACTTTTTAACCTTTCCACATGATTGGTCATTTGATTTGAAGCACGTGAATCAACATACAGACTTTACCATTTGATTTTGAAACATCAACACACGTCATATTCATCATGTGATGTTGAAGCATGAACAATCTCTCACAATCATCTACACTTGTGGATGCATAGTTGTTTTGGTGCCTTCTATTATTTTGTCTCTTCAGCCTATAATCATGTTCAAAGTGACCAAGGTTACCACAATTCCAACATTGCTTACTATCATTACGTTAATCTTTTTTTTTTGGAAATCTCTATGGCCTCTTTGGCTCCCCCTACCTCAAAACTACTCTCTACCTCCTACATAATTTTGTTGTTGATCTTGGTCTTTGTTACTATTTCCTCTTCCACCTCTTAAGTCTCTACCTTTGCCTCTTCCTCTGAGTACAATGCCTGTTGAGAACTAGGTTTTCCTTGGGAGAATTGCATTCTCACCAAGATTGTTTTCTTCAATTATTAGCATGGACTCTAGATCAACAAAATTCAAGATATGTTTGATGGTATCAATCGAAGTTCTGAATTGCTTATATGTAGCTCCTAAACCATGAAGGCACACTTTCACCTTGTCGTTATCATCATCTACATTCACATGGATAAATGCAAGTGACTCACATATGTATTTGATTTTCAAGGTGTAGTAACTTACTCACATGCTCCTTTTCCCTAGTGTATGCATCTTGTTCTTGAGTCGCAATTTTTTATGCCTTTGTATTGGTCTTATACAATGTGACGAAACTATTCTAAGCCTCTTTCATTGTTCTGGCATCCTATATGTGCCCATAAATTCTATCATGTATGCTAACAGATAGCCAATACATTACCTTTCGTGCTCCTTGATTCCATTCTTCATACTCTCTTAACTGGTCCATAGTCTGATTCCTCTATAATAAATGCATAACATTTTCGTCTCTCTTTTGATGTACTTTAAGTAGCCTTTTTATCACGAAATTTGTCATTCTAAATCTCCAAGCACGAAAATTGTTCTTATCGAGCTTATCGCTCATAAGCTAACTCATTCCATCTGCACTTGCCATTTCCACAACAATTTGCAACACTATAAAACCACTAGAAGGACTACTTGTGCTTAAATAATATCACATTGTGACATGATAGCTTGATTTTAGAAAAAAAAATCTTTTTATCAATAGTATACATAATCGCTTAAAATGAGAGAGCTCACACACACTCACACTCCATAGGAACACACACATATTGAGGGAAGGAACAATGATCTTTCTTTTCTTCATATATTACATAGAAAGAACATACAATAATGACCTAATACAAAAATACAACTAGTGCACAAATGAATGAGGTAGCAAGAAACAAATGTGCCATCACTATTAGTAGGTAAATTGAGTAAAGCTCAATGAAATATCCCTCACATATACTAGCATGACCACTATACATGTAAGAGAAATGAAAAACTGATACATGTCATTGTAGTGTTGGAGTTAGACTTTTGTGGAGCACGCGAACAGCACAAGGAAGAAGAAGAAGCTTGGAGCACAACACACAATACTGAAATGTATTAATAGAGAATGTACAAAGATAAGTAGCCCATTAGGGCAATAGGCATATATACAAGCTGAGGGAAAAAAACCTCCTAAAGAGGGAAAAAAGTGCCCCGGTGGTCCTAGTGTGTTCACACACATCACTACCTAAATATATCAACAAATCCTCCCTGGGAGTGATGCAGTGAACAAGGAGCTGGCACTCATGTATAAGGAAGTGCCAAGCTATGTGGAAATCACTCCACAAAAGGAAGTAAGCCCAAAGCTTTGCGGAAAGCTTCAAACTTCTCCCTAGGCAGAGCCTTCGTGAAAAAGTCTGCAATGTTCTCCTCCGTGGGCACATATGCCAAGCTGATCTCCCCAACACAGAACCTCTCCCTGACATAGTGATAATGCACCTCAATGTGCTTAGTGCGAGCATGGAACACAGGGTTCCTCGCAACTACCAATGCGCTCTGACTATCAGTGAAGATGGTGGTGGCAGAAGACTGGTCAACACCCAAATCGGCCATAAGGCGTCTGAGCCACACACACTCAACAGTCGCTGTGAAAGCTGCCCTATACTCAGCCTCACAACTCGAAGTGGCCACAGTAGGCTGCTTCTTGCTCAACCAAGATATACATGAGCTACCAAGCATGAAGCAAAAACCACTGGTGGACACACGAGTGTCATAGCAACCAGCCCAATCTGAGTCAGAAAAAGCATGCAAATCTACCGGTAGTGATCCCCCCTTGGGATAAAACAACCTTAGTAGCCGAGTACCACTCAAGTAGCGAAAGATACGCTTAACCGCCTTCCAATGCGTGACTTCTGGGCAATGCATAAACCTGCTCATCTGTGAGACAGCAAACTGAATATCTAGCCAAGTAATGCATAAGTAAATCAAGCATCCAACAGCCTGCTGATAGAGAACAACATCAAATGCATCTCCAGCATCATGAAGACTCAATCGTAAACCTGTCTCCATAGGAGTGACAATAGGCTTACAGTCTTCAAGGCCAAAACGCTACAATAATGTGTCAATATATTTTGTTTGACACAAAGCTATTCCACCATCAACTTGCATGAACTGAATGCCCAAGTAGTGATGCAAATGCCCCAAATCAGACACCTCAAATGAGGCATGCAAATAAGCCTTGAAATCAGCTATATGCTTCTCAATAGGACTAGTGAGCATCATGTCATCAACATAGACAACAATGATCAGAAGCACATCATTAGCACGCTTAACATATAAGGTGATTTCAGTTGGATTGTTCTCAAAACCATGTGCAACTAGATAGGCATGTATTTTCTCATACCAAGCACGTGGTGCTTGCTTTAAACCATATAATGCCTTCTTTAACTTGCACACCTGGTTTTCATGCCCTTTCTGCACAAAGCCATGGGGCTAAAAAACATACACTTCTTCATGCAAGTCACCATTCAGAAATGCTGTTTTAATGTCCAACTGATGTACATTCCAACCATGATGGGCTGCAAGTGCACAAATGCTCCAAACAGTAGTCATACGGCATGTAGGTGCAAAGGTCTCATCAAAATCAATGCCTCTTTCCTGCGCATAACCCTTTGCAACAAGCCTAGCCTTATAACTGTCCACTGTACCATCAGGTTTACGCTTCAGCTTGTATACCCACTTAGTGCCAATGGCCTTCTTGCCAGGAGGCAAGTCACATAAAGACCAAGTGCCATTCTTCATTATAGCATCATATTCAGATTGCATAGCAGCCATCCAATTTTCTGAATTCTGTGCTTCATCAAACGAAACAGGCTCATTCTCATCACAGAGATTAGATGCAGCCATAGCATAGCAATCTGATGCAAAAGAGGCACTATGAGAGCCTGAACGAGTACGATATGATAGAGGTGCATCTAATTTGCTATCACGCAAAGTTTGCACCAGCCATTTTGGCATAGTTCTTGCCTGCTCAATATCAGCTCTCTCATCAATAAGTGCTTCATGTACATTTGCATCAGAAATAGAATTATCTGCATCATCACATGAAACCTGCAAAGGCTGAGAAGTTGCCTCATTAGGACCAGCACTAGACTGTCCACCTGTAAAAAGAGGCATCAAAGTATCATATATGTCTTTGGAGCTGACAGATGTCTCCTTGGTACATGAAAGCAATGGCTGAATAGCATCTTCTACAAAAACAACATCACGGCTAACCACAATGCGTTTAGTTTGTGGATGATACAGACGATAGCCTTTACTTTCAGAACTGTACCCAACAAAAATACATTTTGCTGCCTTATCATCCAATTTTCTGCGATGTTGTTCAGGCACTAATGCATATGCCAAACAACCAAAAACACACAGATGAGCAACAGATGGCTTGCGGTCATGCCAAGCCTCATATGGAGTGATAGACTACAGCGCTTTAGTGGGACACCTATTAAGTACATATGCTACACACATGACAGCCTCAAGCCAGAAACTATGTGGTAAAGCCTGACTCTTGACCATACACCTCGCCATCTCCATGAGTGACCTGTTCTTCCGTTCAGCAACTCCATTTTGTTGAGGTGTATACGGCACTGTACACTGGTGTTTTATCCCATGTTTAGCCAGAAATGCATTAAAATCAGAAGACATATATTCCCCCCCTCGATCAGAACGGAGGGTGCCCATTTTACATGCTGACAGATTTTCAGCCAAAACTAAAAACTGTTTAAAGCACATGAACACTTCGGACTTTGCTTTGAGTGGATATACCCATGCATGCCTGGAAAAATCATCAATGAAGGTCACGAAGTAAAGGTAATTTCCAAAAGAGGGTGTCTGCATAGGACCACAGACATCACTATGTACAAGCTGCAATTTCTGTGTAGCCCGAACCGAACCATCTTTTGGAAAGGAGGAACACTGCAGTTTGCCCAAAATATAGCCTTCACAAACATGTTTTCCAGGTGCCTCAAGCTTGGGTAAAGAAGACACCATATCAGATTTCTGCAGGCGTAGCAAACTAGCAAAATTCAGATGACCAAAGAGTGCATGCCAAAGCTTTGCATCTGACATAGCCTGAGAATCATGAACTCCACATGCTCAATCATTCACAGATCTTTCATAGTCTATGAGCTTATACAGCCCATGACATAAAATGCCAGAAGCAATAATAACATTGCCATTTGACAGATCATGAACTGTACATCTGTCATCAACAAATTTCACAAGCAAGCCAATCTTGGGTAATGCAGAAACTAATAATAGATTCTTCTTGATCCTTGCCACAAATAAAGAATCTGACAAAGTGAAAGAACTACCATCAACAATAGTTAGAATGATCCTATCAACTCCCATAACAGGATAAGAGGGGTTGTTGGCGCATGTGACAGTATTCCCTGTAGGGGCAGGCTCGAGTGAAGAGAAGAAATTGCGCTGCGAGGTAATATGTTTGGTCGCCCCACTGTCAAAGTACCAAACATCTCAGTCCACTGCAGACATGCACTGCTCATGAGAAGATGGGTCAAAACTGCAAACAATAGTAAACACCCATTCTTCTTCTTGCACAAGATTAGCAGACTCTGTTTTTGGTGTAGAGGCTTCTGTAACAACCATTCCAGCCTCCTTTTTCTTTGCCTCTTTTGCAGCCAGTTTTGGACAGTTCTTTATGATATGATCATTCCCTTTATAGTACTTGCAAAACAGTTTCTGCTTTTTTGATTTCTTCTCATCTTTATCCTGGTTCTTCGAATGTGCAATATTTGCAGATTTTTGCTTACTAGTAGAAGAGCTCCATTTTCCTTTGCCCTTCTGACTAGCCAGGAAAGCTTGATCTGCAACACGCATAATGGACCTGTTCTGCCTCGACTGATCTTCCTGCAACAGAACAGAGACTAACTCCTCAAATGATAAGGCATTCGGATTGCCTTTCATCATCAACCGAAGAGTAGAAGCAAAACTCTGATATGAATCAGGAAGACCATTCAAAACCGTCTGCACAAGTGAGCTATCTGGTATAACCTCATCAACAAAAAACAACTGTTCCTTCAAATCTTTGATCTTCGTTAGGAAACTGTCCATAGAATCACCTTCATTCATGTGCTCACTCTCCAACTGTTTTCGGAGGTAAGCAATACGAGCCTCATTCCTAGCTTGATACAATGTGGTAAGTGTATCCCAAGCATCCCTAGCTATTCTGCAAGAGCGAATATGAGGAATAATGGCACGTTTGATAGACAAAGCTATCAATGCATGTGTTTGGGCATCTCTGCCATCCCAACGAATCTGCTCTGCAGTAGGTGTAGCAGAAACAGGAGCACAAACAGGAATCTGCACAATATCATCTTCGACACCATCTTCATCAACTCCAGCACCTGTATTCGTAGTACCTATTGTTATAGGTGTAACAAGACGTCTTTCAACATCCTGCACAATGTTCCACAATCCTTTTGCAACCAATACATGTCGCATCATATAAGCCCATAATGGGTAGTTGGTACCATCCAACTTATCCTCAATAGCCAACATACGGAATACATCACTGCTTTCAGCCATGGCCGGTGACTAAAATACCTTGATGCAGAAAATTGACTGTATCTTGAAAAGTTGAACAGAACTGCCCAGACGAGTTCTGGTAGACCTGTAGCAGACTTCGACACGCTTAAACTGGCGAACAGAAACTGGTATATACCTTTGGCTCAAAAAGACAAAATAGCCTACACAAGCAGTACGATAGTGCGTTCGGAGGCCGAAACGAGCTCAGATCGCGATTTTGGCTCACCAAAATCTCGGAAACACCCTGAGTATGCTCAGCAAAATTCGTACGATTCTGAGACTGCAAACGGAGGAGTGTCGACGGCGCCCTAGATGAAGCGACGACCTGCTCTGATACCAATTGTTGGAGTTAGACTTCTACAGAAGCACGCAAACAGCACAAGGAAGAAGAAGAAGCTTGGAGCACAACACACAATACTGAAATGTATTACTAGAGAATGTACAAAGATAAGTAGCCCATTAGGGCAATAGGCGTATATACAAGCCGAGGGAAAAAAACCTCCTAAAGAGGGAAAAAAGTGCCCCGGTGGTCCAAGTGTGTTCACACACATCACTACCTAAATATATCAACATGTAGATCATCACATGTTGAGCTTCATATCGCAACATCGGATGCATGCTAGGAAATCCTATAGAGGAGTGAAATTTAGACCTAATCATAGCATGTATAAGAAAATAATTGAATGTTGCAAAAGGAATTACACTAAAATTGAGCGACATACTAGGCATTGTCTATGCAATGAAGAGATTGCAACATTATCTATTGGATGATTAATTCAATCTCCTTACAAACCATTAAGCCCTACTTTACTTTGTGAATAGACCTTTGAATACTAGAAGATTAGTAAGATGGTTCCTCTTGTTAATGGAGTATAATTTTGAAGTTGTGGTGAAACATGAAAAACCCACTTATGAGCTAATCAGCTCTCATGAATTACTTTAGGAGAATCCCTGCAAGGTATGTTAGATGAACTTCGAGATGCATACTTATTCAACATTGAAGAACTTCTGAAGTGGGAAAAAATGAATAGTGCCAATATTGACTCTTAGAGCAGTGAACCGTGTAGTAAGTATGAAGGAAAGTGAAGTAATAAGATTGCAAAAATATCATATACTAATAGGAAAGTGAAGTATTAAAATTGCAAGAAGATCAAGGACTTTTAGAAGAGGAAAATCATAAATGGTTACAAATAGCACATGCATGTGCCATAAGACAACACTACCCTAAATAGAGAAACTTATAGACATTGAAACATTTAGGCATATACTGGCCAACGATGGAGTCTGATGGGTATACATTGATTAAGCACTTTGTAACTTGCATTAGAAAACCCCCAATGGAGCACACATAGTGCTATCAAGTTTTGCCAAAAATTTATTGGAAGGGTCCTTTATTCAAATTTCAAAAAAATGAACACTTTTCTTGAAGAGATGACACTCGCCAGACAAAGCAGTCTAGCATAGGAGGCATGCAGCTATGTATTATTTGCATGTAAAAATCAAGTGAAGATGGATATTTGAGCCTTTGTGGATACAAATGAATGATTATTTGTGAGTCTTTGAAACTACACACAATGGTCTTGTCGATGGACACTTTGAATGAAATCATGTTATCAATGCGATTCTATTTTCAGGCCTTTGGTGGCCCACACTTCACATGGATGTGCAATACTATGTCAAATGATTGGGAGATGTGCCAAAGAGATCAATAACCAATAAAAAGAGAAACGATGCCATTGAGACTCATGATTTAAGGATGTGCATTCTCCAAATCGAGCCCTGTAGACTTTTGTTGGACCCATGAGTCCCTGTGTCAAAGACTCTCATGCTAAGTACATCATAGTCACCATAGATTACCTAACCAAGGGGGTATAAGTGACATATACATGCAAGAATGATGGGAAAATCATGGCTATATTCCTTTTTAGAATGTTTTCATGAGGTATGGACTCCCAAAAGAACTAGTTAGTGATAGAGAAACACATCTCTTGAACGAAGTAATTGAATACCTATTGCACAATTTCAAGGTGGTTCACCAGAAATTAGCAACATATCATCCTTAAGCTAACAAAAAGGGTTAGAATACAAACAAAATATTGTGTAATGTGTGAACTAATCTACTGGATAATAAATGCTCTGATTTGGACAAACAATGACATCATGCTATTTCGGGATATCGAGTGTCATATAAAATGATTCTCAATGCAACTCCCTTTCAGATGATCCTTGACCAAAACGTCATGTGCTATCGTTATACTTCTTGATTTCCACATTCAAAATAGAAAATTTATGTCATATCTGTTGAGATAGGACATGGCACTACAATCAAGATTATCAAAGCCTTTATTGATCTAATATAGCCACAACTATCATTAAACAGTCTTGTTGACTAAATATGGGCTTAAAGGTAAAGTCAATAGAAGCACATCCCATAGGCTTGGAAGGTATAGAAAATCCATATTTACGAGAATTTGAACTGCTAGAAGCAACCACGAGGTGTATTGAAATACGGAAGTGCACATTGAGCTCCAACCTGTCGTGAAATAAGGTGAAAACCCACACAATAAAAAAAATATGGGTCAAAAAAGGAGATCAAGCTTCAACTCTTAATCCTCCTTCAATATGGTGCTGAAAATATCCACACAAGACCATGCTTTTTTCTTCAATTGACCCATAATCAAATGCATATGGGTGCCCAAATAGATTTTGGAGGCACAAACTAATGCCTCTCACATTTGGGTATTAAAAGCTAGCTCACAAGATAGATCCTAGTCTCCACATTCTGCTTCGCTACATAAACCTCGGATACCAAAGCTAACATACCCCCCATCTCTTCACTTTCTAAAATCTCATCGAGAATCCTTACCTTGAATGCAATATGCGTGTAGCCATCATCCACTACTCTTTAAACCTAATCAAATTTGTAAAACACCACTTATGTCCACTTAAACACTTTTGATGTACCAAACCTGTAAAAAAACACTTCAATAAGTTATGTAATAACCCTAGATAAGCTTCCCATGGACATGTTGCACCATAGCCAGAACATGCATTCTCAAAGTATGCATCTAGGAACTAGAAGCACATTGAACCAAATTGCACATGGCAGTCATTGAAACTAACAAAGGGATTCACATCAATATTGAAGAGGGAATCTCATCTTTCCATACTCTGATCTAGTGTTTCAAACAATATTAACATGTAATTTTCAGTGTTTTAGTTGTTTGACTAGGGTTATGAGTTCGTCCCATGGCAATCATTTGACCGATCTTGAGATTGATCCATTACAAGTCTATTGCTGTCAAGGAGTACTAACCCCTCTCACTACTAGAGTTTGATGATTTCTAAGGAGAAATACCAATTGAGGATCTATCCATGCAGCCATAGGGTTCATGCTACGTCTCACTAGTTTTAGAGATTCATCCGCCCCCTTGCAGATGGAAATTATATTTTGGAGGCTAAGTTAGAGTTTGATAATTGACAAGGAAGATTTCAAATCTTCTAAGAGGAGTTGGAGACCCTACAAAGTTCAAATGTGTTGCACCCAATTTTGGACAAACAAGATTTAGCTAACTATTTCAATGCACACCCCTACTAAGACCACATTTCTACAAGTATTATTTCTTGATCCATGCATTGCAGAGTGGAATAGAAAAGGATATAGTGGGAAATTTTGTGATGCCATGTCTTCACCCAGACCACTCTTTAAAGAAAATCAACGTTACTCATAATTTGGTTCAAAAACCACTAAGAATGTTTTGAACTCACATTCCATTGAATAAGGAAGCCTTAGTTCTAGATGAAATGAGGAATAGTCAAGTATTGAATCTGACCTAGATGTCAACAATCACATCAATTCCATCCACCACACATTGGATGCACATGCACACTTTGCCTTCCCAAGATAGGATCAACTCATACATCCGGATAAGAAGATGTAGTTTAGCTGGTACTTGGCCCAAAATTTATCACTTTGTATCAATCTAAACATGTGGAATAGAGACCAATTATATGTGGTAAATGCAAGGTGTCCATGGAAGCAAGTGATGAATGGCTACTGTGCCATTATGTGAATTGTTTAGTTGTGTTTGGCCTATTATATACACATTTAAAGTGCATTAACTCTCGAATAGATACAAAGACTCTAAGACGACAAAGGATCAACATCTCATCTAACAAAACAAATTTGAGGCATGATTCCATGTCTTTAGCCAACATAGACTTGAATCACCCCCCTACAATCTTCAACAAGACCCCTAGGCATTGTGTGAAGGAAGAGGGTGAAGAATCATTATGACGATCGCAATGATGGGCAAACTCTAGAGGACTCCACTTGCAAGGAAGACAAACAATAAGGATACACCATTAGAAAAGGGGATATAATCACGACCAACAAGAAAGATAACTAGGACAAGGAAAGCTCGATCATTGGATCCACTATTCTCGAGAGGATACCACACTCATTTTTGAAAATGACTTCTCACAGGGGAAAACAAGTGGCATAGATACCATGGAAAAGCCACCTTAAGGGTTGACTCCTATGTCAGGATCCCTCCAACTTGAAGAAAACAGATGACGAGAAAAACACGAGAAAGAGGGTCAAGGCCCCTTCCTACAAAGAAGGTTACATCTGATAATGATAATCGTTTCTTTCAATGTTAGAGGGTTGTTTGACTCCTCAAGGTCCAATTTTATTGGACAATGGATCCGAAATAAGATCCTAAACGTAGAATTCATTTATCTTCAAGAGATCAAAATGGATGGGGAGGACCTTCAATAGAGACTAAAATATATTTCATGGTCCCATGTCTAGCTATCCACTATGCACCCTAAGGAAATGGCCGTTCAACTATCGGCATTAATAACTTTTGGAGTCCTTTATAGTTCACCATTGTCTCCATGTATGTGCCCAATATCCATTCAGAAAGAATTGCAACTTCACAATCACTGGACTCTCTATCCCCCAAAAACATTCTTTGTGGGAACTTTAATATGGTGGAGGCTATTCAGACAAATGGGCAAGTAGAGAGTGGTTAATTGATGGTAATGAGAAGTAATTCTAGGACCTCTAGTCTAGAGTTGTCTTCAGGAAAGCTAGACTTGATAGGAGCTATATTATGCACAATATAATCAATAAATGGCCCCCTCCCATTTGCCAATGTGTGGACCTAGTTGTCTTTGATCACTACCCAATTGGACTTACCTTCAAGCCGGTCATCAATCTCAAGAAAGCCCCTTGGTCTCATGCCAACCTAAGAACCTTCTCTTTCACCTTGGTCCTATAAGCGATTATTATTGCCTAGAACTAGGATTTTGCCACCCACTCCTCACGCACCTAGTGCTAGAGGATGGTAGTTTGCAAGACACGATGCATCTTGGTCAGGACTCAAAAGAATCTTCAAAACATTTTTCTAGCTAAAAGGGAAAATATGTATCAAAGGTTAAGGTGTCTTGAGGAGTGAGTACACATAGGCCACTCTCAACACCAGAAAGGGCTCCAAAAAATGAGATGCATGCTACGATACAAAGAAGAACCTCAAAGAAAGACTCTAGAGGTATACTTTAAAGACTGGTGGGTGGGAGGGGCAAACAAACTAGTAATCAGATGTGTGGCCTCCTCAAGAAGAAAGAATCCAAGGAAGCAATCCCTTTGATGATGGACATGAATGGACTTGAGTGCAGGATCGATGAATAAAATAGATCGTTGATTATCAATCACTTTGCCCAAATTTTATGGCTTTCAAGGATTTTTTCTCATTAGAGGTGTGATTGCATGGGGGCCATCTCTAGAGCTGCAACCAAAAGAATTTTATAGAGTATGAAGGATTTTCTTGAAGCTCCCATGAGAGATGATGTGATTCTTGAGGTTATTGATTTGCTTCCTAATGGCAAAAGCCTAGGGCTAGATGGCCTTACCAATGAGTTTATTAAAACCTTCAAGCACGTGGTGACTACTCCATTATGTCTTGTGTGGAAAGAGGTAATTTCTTTTGGTGCGAATCCCCTCAATGAAGGTTTTATCAAGATTAGTCACAAAAAATGAAGTGAAAACAAGATTCAAAATTGGCTTCTAATTACGATGTTACAAATAGTTTACAAGACCCTTGCTAAAGATATTGCTAATTGAATTGACTGCCTATTACAAAACATGATCAATGAGGATAAATAAAGGTTCATCAAGGGGAGGTCCATCCTCAAGGCTAAGGTGCGATGTTTGGGAAGGTCACATTCTCATTACAAAGTCTTCTCAAGATGTTTTCTTCCATAAGATTGACTTCAACAAAGCTAATGGTAGAATTGAGTGGGACTTCATTCTCAAATTTCTGAAAGACCTTGACTGCGGTTAGAAATTCATTATGATGATCTCAGTATTGCTAGGAAATGTGTTAGTACACATAAACATGAACAATTAGGTTTCTCAAGCTATTCGAGTAGAGTGTTGTATCAGACAAGGATGCCCCTTGGTCCCTCTTCTCTTTGCAATAGTTGTTAATGGTCCCAGCTTCCTTGCTAAACATCATGCACATTTAGGTCATATTCAAGCCCTTTTCCTTCCCCTCAATAAAGATCATATGATCATGAGAATCTTTGTCAATGACAAGAATGGTTTTGTGCATAATGATTAGGCCAACATTGATACATATTTGTGTTGCCTAGATACATTTTCTGAGGCATCAAGTTCCAAAATAAACCACTCTAAAACGTCTTTCGAGTTCGTTATTGGGAATCCACCTCACATTTTTGTTGACCATGGCTAACACTTCATTTCTAGGGGAAAAAGCTTCTACCTCTTAAGCATTTTGATGGTATTTGATGTTTCGATGGGCCAACAATGAAATTGGGATCTTTTTAATCACGATAACAAGTTGAAATTATAGAAAATTCATATTGAACTAGAGGGGTGAGCTATGGTGGCTAACATTCTGCTTTTTTCTTCCATTTTATACTTTCTCTATTGCTAGAGACTCAAGGGTCAGAGATTGTCAAATTGGAAAGAATTTGCAAAAACCCTCTCTGGACAAGAGACCCTAACAGAAGGGGTGTCCTTAAAAATAAATGGTCTACTTGCAAAAGCCAAAAACATCAAGGTGGATTGGTGACTGTAGACATAGATCTAATATGAGAATATAGACATGTATTTGCTTGGACTTATAAAGATCTCAAAGGCATGGACCCATCTATTTGTTCCGATAGGATTGAAATGACTTAAGATGCAAAACCCTCGAAACAAAAGCCATACATATACAATGATGTATATCCAGAAAAGATCAAGGAGGAGTTCGATAAGCTATTAGCAGTTTAATTCATATATGAAATTTAACCCACTCAATGGTTTCACCCTTGCTAGTGGTACCAAAGAAAAAATGGGGAACTTAGGGTTTGTATTAACTTGAAAAAGGTTAATGCAGCTACATTCATGAAAGTTATCATTTACCCATTATAGATTATCTCTTGGAAAGGGTGGCACGCAAGGAAGTCTACAACTTTCTTTATGGGTTCTCGGGATACAACAAAGTAGCCATCGTGACTGAGGACCAACATAGAACCTCTTTTGCTATTGAATGGGGAATGTATCCTTTTAGGGTTATGCCATTTGTTTTAACACATTTTGTAACAAATTTCCAGAGATTGATGTGTCATGTGTTCAAGGAATTTCTAAGGAAATGCATGGGAGTCTACATGGATGACCTTTGCACTTACTCTTCTCAAAGAATAACTCACATACCCAAATCAAAGAAAATATTTGACAAATGTAGACAATACAGAGTTTGTCTAGATCTCCAAAAGTGTGTCTTCATGGTTAGAAAAGGTAAAGTATTATGACATACTGTGTCCAAAAATGGCATCTCAACCAATGAAGACAAAATAAAAGTTAGTTTCAAATTACCAAGACTAAAGAAAGCAAAGGAAGTGCAAGCCTTTATGGTACATTGTGGATATTACTAATGATTTATCCACATGTACGCCATAATTACAAAACCATCGTATGGGTTGTTGACTCAATTTGCTTGGACAAAAGAGTGTGAGAAATTCTTTAATGAATTGAAAAGAAGATTGAATTTAACTCCAATCTTGAAATTATTGAACTGGGATAAACCATTCCACATTCATGTGGATGCATCTAATTAAACTATTGGATGTATCTTAGTAAAACCGACAGACAAAGAAAAGTTAGATAAGCCAATAGCCTATGCGAGCAGACAACTAAATCAGGTAGAACACAATTCCACTAGAATTTAAGGAGAAGGCTTACGGATGGTTTACGTAGTCAACAAGATCATACATTTCCTCCTAGCCAATAAATTTAAATTCTTTACTGATCATCAAGCTCTATCGTACTTGGTCAATAAACCTTGTAATATAAGAAGGTTATGTGAGATGATTTCTACTACTATGGAGTTTGACTTCAAAGTAGTAGTAAAGAAAGGCAATACACATCTAAGAGCAGAGGACTTGTCAAGAATGAATCATGGCGAGCCACCCACACGAGTAGCTGACGAGCTACCAAACACCTACCTATTCAACTTGGAAGTCTATCTAAAATGGGATGAAAAGTTGATACCTATACTCACGCATGGACCACATCATAGGATCAATCTGGAAAATACTAAAGATCTTTTACAAACAAGAACCTCCACATTATGGCAAACAATTTGTACTTCAAAGAATCCAATGGAGTCCTTCTAAGATGTGTGGAAGACAAGGAGCAAAAAGGTTTACTCAAATAAGCCCACAAAAACAGGTGGAGAACACATAAGGGCATTAGTGGAACCACTAGAGAATTGAAAAGATTAGGTGTAGATTGGCCAAAAATGCAAAAGCCCATGCATGAACACATAGCTAACTACCAAATATGTCAAGAGAATACACCTGATGAATATTTGCCATTATGTTATTCTACAATTTCCCCCAAATGGAGTAAACCACTTGTTGATTTCTTGAGATCCTATACCTATCCCAATGGAGCAAGCCTATCAAGAAAAGTAGCACTCGAAGAACAAAGAAAAGACTATGCAATTGTTGGAAACCAATTATTTAAAGGAGGGAAGGATAGTCAATTATGCATATGCATGTAGGAAGGATAATCCGTTCCTATATTGGAAACCCCACATGCAGGAGTAGTAGGTGGTCATATTTAGCCGATAAACCTATAAAATTCCTTCTCTTCATAGGCTTTGGTTGGCCTACTTTACACATGGATGTGGACATGTATGTATGGAGTTGTGACGTATGTCAATGAATGAAGTATCCAATACGAAGAGATGACATGCCTTTGAGACCCATGATTAGCGCAAGAGCTTTCTCAAAATGCATACATTGTTCTCGAATCAAATGAAAGATCAAGTCCAACGACCTATGGAAACTACTTGTAGTATACAAGGATCATAGAGGGATCTTGAGAGATGTTAGAGAGAATAAAATTTTAAGTGCACATCTTTAGTGCAAAAGAGGTTTTAGTGGTAGGGAAGACATATATCTCTTTTTGTTTTCTTGTCCAAAGAGAACAATGGGTTGGTAATTGGGACATCATAGAAGCGGGAAGCAAGAGTTTTTTAAAATGCCATGCACTACTGAATCACTCTCTCCAATGTCACTAGAAGTGAAGCAATATTGAAATTTTGCAGAGAAGGATGTGTAGAAAACTTCAATAACCCCTCTAGAGCATCTTCTTTCGAGATGCTCCTAGACTCTCTAGGTAGAAGGATTCAAAATCGTAAATGATCTTCTCCTTTCAAATAGCATAAGGTGTTTTTTATAGAAAAGAATAACCTCATGAGAAAGTGGATCTCCAAAAAAGGGTACGATAAGATCATCAGCCTATTATGTATCTTCCTTTAAAGCTCTACTAAGTCTTTTATATATATTAATTTAAAGGTTTTTTGTTACAAAAAAGAAGCTAATTGCAAAAGGGAAGTAGTGCAATTTCTAAAGAAACTCTGAAAAGAAGGAATGGAAAGGTTGTGGGAAGATTTATGGCTTTATAGGCGTTCACAAACCTTTGGTCCGAAGTTCTCCATTCCCTTGGTTAAACATCTTTCACACATCCTACCGTCTCTTCCTCGGCTCACAAACTTTCTGGTCTAAAAAGTATGTATTGCAACAAAAAAAGACATTTTTCTTGGATCGCGTAAGGAGGTGCAAGAATCTGAAATGTCCCCAATATAGTTTTCTCCCAGCCTTTTAAAGGGGACTCCAAATGCCTTTCTCAAACATGTGTTAAACATGAGTCTTGCCGTCAGAGACACGTTCAAACATCTATTCGGGTTCTTGGGAGTGGAAGGGGTCTGTTAAATAGAGGCCCTATACTTGATTTTCCCAAATCAACTCAACTCACTCACAAGACAGTTCGTCCAAACAACTCTGCTAATACCACTTTCTAACAGAAAACTCTGGTTCTTCCTTGCAAGACTTACTCACATGACTGTTCACTCACAGAGTACCGACTCATACATAGATTACGAATCTTCAGTAATCGATGCATAAGGTAAACATTACCGTACATAGACTCACAATAATACACTCAGCGAAACAGTAATTCAACACTTAACTTACTCTGAATATTATCACAACACAATCTTTACTGAATAAGTACTGATAAACAACAAGACAGGAACGGGATCAGAGTACTCAGAATTACTCAAATGCACACCACAGTAACGTTACAGATCAATCACCTAGACAGACAGTCTGGTGATCCCACTGATCGTCACCGAGAGTGTCTTTTTCATTGATTTATATAAAAGGTTACAACCTTTATGCAATGACCTTTCGGTTCATGCGGAATATGAAAAAGGGTAGACTTTACAATTGCCAATCCGGCGGCCGACTAGCACTGGCACGCACGGTGTCGTCGAGATTTTCTCTCCTCTCTCACTTGTGAAGGCCTACAAAAAACATATTTGGTGAAGGTAGCCAGAATTCCCCGAGAAGTCCAGGATGCATCAAGGATGTCATAGGAAGCTCACATACAAAGTTTTAAAGAAATCAAGAAAGTCCATGGTAGCGGTCAAAGCTGGTCAAAGTTGGGAAATTAGGGCAAAAATTTCATTGTCACCAAATTAGATGAAAATTCATATACTTGTAAAGATTGTCAAAGGCAGTCTATAGCCCAAATTTCACCAGAAAATGGATTTTGTAGCACATTGATATGCTATGTTCATTTTGTAAAAATGTAATTTTTCTAGTTTGACCCTACAAATTCTTGTATAGAAATTTATGTTAGCCATATGGTTTGGCATGTTTAAAGATCATACGTGGTTACATATTTGTACAAATTTTCAAGGCTATCAGAGCTTCCTAGACACCTTAATGCCACCTTGCAAGCTTCCAAATGTAGTCAAACTTGTACAAGGGAGATTCAGATGGGAGTTTTTTCTGCATATTCCTGAAGGAGATCTTGGAAACATAGTCCTACAAAGTTTCATCTTCATCAAAGCCTATTTGGAGGGTCAAAGAGTACAAAGTCCAGTTTTCAGGATCATCGCAGTTTTCTAGTTTAAGCAAATTGAAGGGTTGAAGGGCCACCACATGTCAAAATATGATTGAACCATGTTGTACGGTCAAGATGAGCTCATATTCAAGGGTGGAGATGCACTAAAGCATAAAGGAAGGAGGATCCACGAGTTTTTCCATAAAAGAAGACAATTTTTGACAATCTAAGATCAATAATGCAACTTTTCTCCAAAAATAGTGGCTTATCTTATCCAAACTGATGTCAACACTGATCCGACGGTCCAGATCATCCCCAGATCCAATGGTGGAGAATGAAGGCGCCTAAATTTCACTTCTTTACACTAGATTTGATAGAAAGAATAATTCCAAGCCATTGATTTGATTAATCAAATGGTTGTAATCGAAAGTAGTAATCCAAGAGTTGAGAGTTGATTTCTCTAGATCCAAGGGCCCAAATTCATTCAAAAAACTATATAAACCCCCCTCCAAACTCCTAGAGCATCATTGTTAGGCATCCATAGGGCTCATGCTAGCTTACGGTTTCCTTGAGACGATCACCCTCGGTTGAGCGAGTGAGGATCCAAGGTGAGCTAGTATGAGTATAGTACCTAGTTTCAAATTTAAGTTAGAACTCCAATCTAGGATAGGCTCTTGAAACCAGCATCTCTATCTTGACTCACCCTCGGTGGAGCGTGTGAGTGAGTTAGAGCTGATTTTAATGAGTCTTAGACTTCTTTAGTTAGACGTTACAAGCCTAGACATACATAGGGTCACTAGAGTGGAACTCACCTTCTTACGTGTGACATTCGGTTGAACTGTCATGGTTTGAGGGTCGGAACCACCTTTGATCAGTAGACTGCCTAGCTTGACGTACCACGACGATCTTATACATGTATCTTAATTCATGTCACTTGTCACTTGTCTCTTGTCTCCTCTCTCAGTCTCTTAAGTATTTTTACATCTCTTCTATTTCTTCTATGTGTGAGAAGGCTCCGCAGTATTGCGTTGAACCAGTGAGGATGTTTCTTTGAGCTTGTGAGTAAACTCTATTATCATAATTCACTTGCATGCATATAATCCATACATACCCATACATATTGATTAGTTTCTGAAAGTGTATAAGAAGCTCCAATATTGGACCATTCTTCCTTTCGAAACTGGTTTATGTGTAAGGATTCCATCTATTCACGTCATGCATACATATCATCCAAAGAAGACTATGAATATGAATTAGAATTAGGAAGTGTTTAAGAAGCTCCTTCAATGGACCATTCTTCCTTCCAAATTTGATTTGTGTGTATGGTTCTCTTTCATTCTTATCATTCATGTTCATAAATCTAACTTGCACTCCTACTTCCCCATTCCCATAATCATTTCAACATCTCTCTCTTCTCCATACTCAACATTAATTTCACTTTCATGTCCTTAAACCATCCAACATTCATTAGCTTCATACACCCTGTGTGTGCCACGACCGGACCCGATCCACGCGGATTGCGATCACCTCCACATTTGAACCCGACGTGAAACGCTTCGTGGCATTTGCTTCTGATCTTGTTGGGAGGTTGTGATCCATATCCTTTGTTTCATATTTTTTATCATCATCATTTCATCATCATCAGTCTTGAGTGTTGCATTGGATTTCTCACAATATCGTGCACATCTTCGTCGTGAAGTAAACGCATTTGTCAGAGATCTAGAGCATCGTGCATCACTTGCTTATTCACATAAGATGGAGGAAGGATTCAAATCCCTTATTGTTGAGAAAGAAGGCCAAAGAATAGTCTCTTCTATGTTGAGAGAGAAGGGAAAATTCAATGGCATCAACATAACAAGCTTCTTAGATTTGTTTGAAGAGCAAGCTATGATTTTTGGTCTTCCCGAAGATCTTCTGATATCATTCTTTGAACGAATTGTTGATAGCTCTATCATAAATTGTGTCACTCAATATAATAATCTTCCTTGGAGTGATTTTAGAAAGGAGATGCTCAAAGAATTCTATCTTGAAGATTATAGCCAACATAATCGAGATGGATTCTTACGATGGGTCAATTCTCCAAAGCCTAGTAGCTCTATTACTCACTTACAAAATGAGTATATTAGACGCTATGAGCAACTTCCTGATGAGGATAAGATAACTTTGGAACCTAATCTTGTGATCAATTTTCTTAAGCTTCTTCATCCTGAAACTCGTAGGGAAGTTGAACGACGATTGGAAGAGCCGGATAAGTGCTATGGTCTTACTGACAATTGGCAAAAAGTGCGTAAAGTAGTAGAGGCTGTAGCCCATAGACATCAAAGGCAATCCATGCTTTATGAGCAAACTACTCTTCCTCAAGCTAGCCTTCCACAAACTAAGGAGCAAGTTAGAGAACAATCCCATGCTATGCTTTTTGACTCTACTCTTATTCCTCAAATGATGGAGCCTACTCAAGGTTTTAAAGTAGAGCCAAATAAAAGTGTAGTTGAACAATCTCAAGTGGAAATTCTCACTAAGCAAATGGAAAGTCTTATTGCTACACAATCCAAATTGGCCAAGACTATAGATGCTTTACAATCTAATTACACCAAAACTTTCCAAAATCAAATGAACCCAATGACTTTTCAAGAGCCTAATCAACATGTTATAGCTACCAATCAAAATCCACAAGTAGCTCCTACTCAAGCATATCAAGTTCCTCCAATGCATAATCCTTCAATGCAAAATCCTCATCCTCATGTGCAAAATCCTCAAATGTATCAAAACATGTATCCTCAAGCTTCTCAAATAGCTTTTCAAAATCCTCAAAATCAAAATTTTCAAAATCATCAACCGTATAATATGGAAGCTCCTCTTGCACCTCATGTACCACATGTTGCTCCCCAAGCTCCTCAAATACATCAATTGCCTTTTCAAAATCCTAATTATCCTGTTCAAACAATACCTTATCAACAAAATCCTCAATTTCAAAATTTCCCACCACAAGTTAATCAAAATCCTCAAAATCAAAATGGTTTTGTGCGTGGCCCTCGTAGCTGTCCTTGGTGTGATTCGTTAAAGCACTTTTTGAGAGATTGTGAACTATTGAAGGCTGCTAAGGAGCAACGACTAGTAATAGACATAGACAAGAAAATTTGTGACTATCGATCTAGGCTACCTTTGCAAGGAAATTATGGTAAGGGAGGAATGAAAAAACACTATGAAAATATAACCATAACGGATGTAGGAACTAGAGGAGTGAAACTAGAAGCTCTTGATGAACAAGTGGAATCAAGTAAACCCACAAAGGAAGGTGATTTTTCCATAGAGGCTTTAGTTAGAGCACGAGATTAGATTAGGAGAATAACGGCTTGGGAATCACCAATAGAAGATCAATCTCTTATTTCTCACATATCCAATGTAGAAGAAAAACGAAAAAGAGATGAAGCTGAGCCTAGTGAAAGAAGAGTGACACGAAAACAAACCTCAGAGGGAATAGAAACAATCATAGAGCAAGGAGAAACATCACAATCCAAAGATAAAAAACAAGAATCACAACCCAATGAACAAAAACAAGAGGAGAAACAAAAAGGGAAGAAGACAAAGCAAAGAAAAACAGAACCAAAGCCTTTAGATAAACAAGAACAATCAAAACAAACTGAAGACCAAACATGAGAACATGAACAAAAACAAGACCCTGAGCAAAAACAAAAGAAACCAAAGAGAAAACCTAAAGCCATCTTGATTTCAAAAATTGAGAGAAAAATAGATCCTATGGAGATTTTAGATGACATTTTGCTTAAGAGTCAACTGACTATGTCTTTAGAACAAGTTTTCTCTATTGCAAAGCTTGTTTTTAAAGATAACTTTATCGGCCTAATTAAAAGGAAGAGGTTTCCGCTTAATCTAGATACTGAGATGCAAGATTCTCTAGATCAAGGTCAAGCTATGAATGAAGCCTTAAACTTTGATGAATCTGATGAAGAGGACTTTGATGATGATGAAGTAAATGTTAATAAAAATATCTTAGGACCTATTCAACCTGACCATGAAAATCATGAAAACAATCCTGAAAGTCACTTTAAAAGAACATTTTGGTCTAGAGGTACATGAGAGATGCATGTTAAAATAGGAAATGATAAGAACACTATCACTGTAAATGCATTAGTAGATTCCGGCTCTGAAATCAATGTGATTTCAAGAGAAGTCTATGATAAGTTTCGATGGCCCATAGATAGAGATTGTGGATGGCGTATGAGAACTACAGATAATGGTGTAGGTACCCTGTATGGAGCTTCTGCTAGTGTGCCCATATCCATAGGAGGAATCATAGAAGAGTTTCACTTTTTTATTCAAGATAATTGCTCCTATGAAGTTCTCTTAGGTCAACCCTTTATTTGTGAGAGTCGTATGGAAACTAAAGCCATGGATGATGGGTCTACCTATGCTAAATTTAAGTCTAAGGATGGAATGCAATCACTTCAAGTCATGACGGTAGGAGTGATGCATCCTAGGAATCGATTGTCAATTAGAAAGAAACCTATTGTTACTGAGGGTCATGAGCATGCTTGTAGTGATTGTGCATCTCGATTCATGTTTGGAGCTACATATGTTTCAAAATTTCGGATAGAATCCATTGTTGAGCGGGACAACAGTGGATATTGGTTTGACATCTCGCATCCAACCAACATGTACAATAGTTTGTCACTTTGTTTTCCACATTCTAGATTAGATTTTCTTCATAAGAGTCAATTGTCCAAGTCTTTTATCCAAAAAACCAAAAAAAATTATAAAAACAACAAAATCATGGAGCATGATGAGAACATTGAGCATGTGATTGAAACATCTCATTGTTTCTCTACTCTTGAGGAGTTAGAGTTATGTCTTCAACAAAATTCTAATTCCCATATTATTCTTCCTTCTTCCCTTGATGAGTATGCTCTAATCCAAGAGTATGCTCTCAATGTTGACAAGTGCTCAAAATTTAACCAAATACATGATGCCTTAGTTGAAACAAAGTACAAAACTATAGACAAAAAAATCAAACCCATAGCTCAACCATTACCTCAAGGAAGTAATGAAAAAATTATTGATGTGAAAAATGATCCAACTCTTCGGGATAAGAAAAACATAGGACATACATTCACGGATGAGACAATCAAACAGGTGAAAATTGGTAGAGATGATGACTTTCTTTTGCTAGCAGAGAGAGATAAATTTGAGAGAGTCATACGTAGCCATGGAAAAGCCTTTACTATGTATCCTCATGAGATTGGTTGTGTAGATCCTAAGCTAGTTGCACCCATGATAATCTTTACTATTCCACATATTCCATGGAATCTTCGTCCTATACCTGTTCCAAAGGCTCACTTACCTGAGCTTATGAAACTACTTAAGGAGAAGATAAACATGAGAATTTTAGAGCCATCTTTTGCACCTTACTCAAACAGATAGTTCACTGTGCCTAAAAAGAATGGGAAACTACGTTTTATTCAAGATCTCCAACCTGTCAATAAAGTCATCATAAGGAATGCAGGAATAGGACCCATTGTAGATGAGTTTGCTGAATCATTTTCAGGACATTCTATCTATTCAATGGGTGATTTATATTCGGGATATGACCAATTCCAATTAGCAATTGATAGTCATGACATAACCACAATGAAAACTCCTTTAGGCTTAGTGCGAATGTGTACTTTACCTCAAGGAGTGACTAATTCTGTGGCTCATATGATGAGTGCTATGAATATGGTCTTACATGATTTTATCCCTCATATAACTATGCCATTCATTGATGATATTCCAATTAAAGGGAGTGAGGAACGTGTAAAGGACATTACTTTAGATTCATCTGGATGTCGTAAATTTGTTCTTGACCATATCTCTGATTGTGAAAGAATATTTCAACGATTTGAAGAGGTAGGTCTCACATTTTCCATAGAGAAATCTGTTTTTGGTGTCAACGAGGTGCTTATTGTTGGACATTTATGTGGCCATTATGGTCGAAAGCCATACCCACAAAAAGTTGATGCCATTAGCAAGATTTCTGAAACATGTAACAACGTGAGTGAGGTACGTAGATTTCTTGGTGCTTGCATCTTTTATGTTATTTGGATCCCACACTTTGCTCATGTTGCTGATTGTCTTTATGACTTGTTGAGGAAGAAACGGAAATTTATTTGGACTGACAAACACACTCAAGCTATGCGTAAATTGAAGAAATTATTGATTGAAGCTCCCATCCTTAAGCGTGTAGACTATTCTGCTAACAAACCTATTATATTGACTGTTGATACTAGTCCTATTGGTATAGGTTGGGTCATAAGTCAAGATGATAGTGAAGGGAATAGATATGCAATTAGGTTTGGTGCCAAAATTATACATGAAACACAACGAAAATATCCACAGATCAAACGAGAACTATGGGGTATGGTAACAACTTTGAAAACAGACAAAGAATATTTCATTGGTGCAAATGTCAAAGTTGAGACTGATTGTTTGCCTCTCATTGGAATGATAGCCAATTGTTCATGTCCTGATATAGCCATGCTTAGATGGATCTCGTATATTAAGTTCATAAATCCTGAGTTAGTTCATATTTCAGGTAAGTCAAACTCAGTTGCTGATATGTTATCGAGAGCTAGATTTGATGATGATCTTGAAAATGATCTAATAAAGAATGTGAATTTAGTTGACTATGTTCCACATATATATGAGTATGAGAAATTTCATGAGTCTGAGTACAAAAATGAATGGAGAGACATAGGAAAGTATTTGAGTACACTACAACCATTACCTAAGTGGACTACGAATAGATTCCGTAACATTAGGAAATGAGCTTATAACTTTTTCCTATGTAATGGTTATCTTTGGAGACATGCTAAGGGTAAGGTTAAGAATCCACAACGAGTCCTAGGAAAACGAGGTCTTCAATTGCAAGTAATGAAGGAAATGCATGAGACATTAATGGGCCGGTCATAAAGGATTTTTTGGAACATATGAAAAAATTAGAAGTACCTATTATTGGCCTAGGATGTATGTTGACATTAGTAGCTATGTTTCTACATGTTCTACTTGTCAACTTCATTCATCAGTCAAACATAGAGATCCGTTGCATCCTACTTATCCACCTTGTATTCACTACAAGTGGGTAGTAGATCTTGTAACTATGCCTAAAGGTATTGACAAAATGCATTACATTGTACTTGCAAGAGAAGATTTAACTAATCATGTAGAGGGACGTGCACTACGATCTAAGACCACTTACAATGTTTGCAAATTCTTGCTTGAAGATGTCATAAGTCGCTTTGGGTACATAGAGAAAGTAGTTGCCGATCGTGGAGAGTTAAATGCGAGAGAAGCTAAAGAGTTCTTTGATCATCACGGTATTCGTTTGTCTCCTACTACTGCATATAATCCAGAGGCCAATGGTAAAATAGAGAGAGGGCATCCACCTATTGTGAAAGCCATATCTAAAGAATGTAACGGTGACATCAAACAATGGCCTAGATTCTTACCTTTTGCACTTTGGGCAGATAAAATGACATGCACACGTACTACTGGATATATGCCCGCTGAACTCATGTACTGTCAAAAACCATTGTTTCCAATTCAGTCTCATGTTTCTGCATGGTCAAATTTGCCTTGGTCTGAAAACATGTCTATTGATGATTTTTTGAGTTTGCGCATTAAACAGTTAGAAGAAGGTAAAGTAAGACTTGATGATGCTGTTGAAAAATTAAGAGAATCTAGAATGAAGAATAAGCATTATTTTGATAAAACTCATCGACTGCGTCCTAATCCAATTGAAGTAGGAGATTGGGTGCTCATTTATGATAGTACATTTGACTCTCAATATGATGCACGCAAAAAGCTCACTCAACGGTGGTTTGGGCCATACATTGTATCAAAAGTCAACAACAATGGTACATATGCTCTTTGTGAATTAAATGGTGTTGCACTAAAAACTTTGATTGCAGGTAAAAGGATAAAGCTATTCAAGAAACGTGATAATGACGAGTACATTTTGGATGAGGACATTGAAGAAGATGACAACAATGAGGCCGATTCATAAACAGGAGTATCCATGTTATAAAAATAAAAAAAAAGGAATTTAAAAAAAAGTATAAAAATATCATTAATTTTTCAAGTTCATGTTGCTTTGTTTTTTTTCAAGTTCATTCTATTTTTTTTCCATGCTTGTTTCATGCATGTTTTTTTCAGTCTTTGCATTGCATTGCATATCCACATCACTTGAGTCAAAAAAGGCAAATGATGATTTCTCTACTTGTGTAAAATTTTATCTTAAGTAGTAACTTATCTACTAAGAAATTGATTATAATCTAGGATTGTGGAAAGATGGGGCATGTAGATTTGGAGGTTTATTTTGGTGACATGACTTTCATATATAAACATGCATATGTATCCTGTATCGAAAGCATAATTGTTGAAATCCTAGCTCTTGCTACTGCATGTTTCTACATCCTTAGTCCATCTCACAACACTTGTATCGGAGTTTAAACGATTGTTCTCCGTCATAAAAAATGGTTGTACCTTGTATCGGGGTTTAATTTTTCCCCGTCATAAAAAAAATATTAAAAAAAAAAATGCTACATGTTATCAGGAAGTTTACACTTTCTTCCACCGCAAAAAAGTGATCGTAACCATAAAGTTGCTGAATCATCATCATCAAAAAAAAAAAAAAAAAAGAGCAAGCCAAAGAGGATAAAGAGGCATAGTAGAATAAATCACGGGCTATATAGGTAGATTTATGCATTAGTGGAGTTTAGTTAGATTTCCTTGCATGTTATTCGAGAAAGAGCATATTCATATTTATGTAGGAAAGGAGTTGACCTAAAATAAGCTAAAGTTGAAAGATGTCTCTTGAAAATCCTAAATCTTTGTTTATAATCATATTTAAGGTAGATTGCTTTATGAAAAAGGTACAAAATTTTCTTCGCGATGAGAGGAACTGATGCTTAAAACGACTCAATACATCCACTTCCACTTCATATTGATGCTTGTTTTTTTTCCTTTTTGTTGCCAATGTTGCTTGTTCATTTGCATATATGTCGCCTATTTGTTCATGCATATTCATGTTGCCTGTTTCAATTCTTTCTTTCATACAAATTTTGCTTCATGTCACATTACCTACTGATTCATGCATATAATCAATTTTCCTTCCATGTTTCTTATGTTGCCTATAAAAGAATTTGATGCCGAGAACATTTTGTTTTTCACAGATGCTAGAGTGGCGCTTCCGGAGGAATCGCAGGTTTAGTGGGGGCGAATGTCGTCGAGATTTTCTCTCCTCTCTCACTTGTGAAGGCCTACAAAAAACATATTTGGTGAAGGTAGCCGGAATTCCCCGAGAAGTCCAGGATGCATCAAGGATGTCAAAGGAAGCTCACATACAAAGTTTTAAAGAAATCAAGAAAGTCCATCGGTCAAAACTGGTCAAAGTTGGGAAATTAGGGCAAAAATTTCATTGTCACCAAATTAGATGAAAATTCATATACTTGTAAAGATTGTCAAAGGCAGTCTATAGCCCAAATTTCACCAGAAAATGGATTTTGTAGCACATTGATATGCTATGTTCATTTTGTAAAAATGTAATTTTTCTAGTTTGACCCTACAAATTCTTGTATAGAAATTTATGTTAGCCATATGGTTTGGCATGTATAAAGATCATATGTGGTTACATATTTGTACAAATTTTCAAGGCTATCAGAGCTTCCTAGACACCTTAACGCCACCTTGCAAGCTTCCAAATGTAGTCAAACTTGTACAAGGGAGATTCAGATGGGAGTTTTTTCTGCATATTCCTGAAGAAGATCTTTGGAAACATAGTCCTACAAAGTTTCATCTTCATCAAAGCCTATTTGGAGGGTCAAAGAGTACAAAGTCCTGTTTTCAGGATCATCGCAGTTTTCTAGTTTAAGCAAATTGAAGGGTTGAAGGGCCACCACATGTCAAAATATGATTGAACCATGTTGTACGGTCAAGATGAGCTCATATTCAAGGGTGGAGATGCACTAAAGCATAAAGGAAGGAGGATCCACGAGTTTTTCCATAAAAGAAGATAATTTTTGACAATCAAAGATCAATAATGCAACTTTTCTCCAAAAATAATGGCTTATCTTATCCAAACTGATGTCAACACTGATCCGACGGTCCAGATCATCCCCAGATCCAATGGTGGAGAATGAAGGCGCCTAAATTTCACTCCTTTACACTAGATTTGATAGAAAGAATAATTCCAAGCCATTGATTTGATTAATCAAATGGTTGTAATCGAAAGTAGTAATCCTAGAGTTGAGAGTTGATTTCTCTAGATCCAAGGGCCCAAATTCATTCAAAAAACTATATAAACCCCCTCCAAACTCCTAGAGCATCATTGTTAGGCATCCATAGGGCTCATGCTAGCTTATGGTTTCCTTGAGACGATCACCCTCGGTTGAGCGAGTGAGGATCCAAGGTGAGCTAGTACGAGTATAGTACCTAGTTTCAAATTTAAGTTAGAACTCCAATCTAGGATAGGCTCTTGAAACCAGCATCTCTATCTTGACTCACCCTCGGTGGAGCGTGTGAGTGAGTTAGAGCTGATTTTAATGAGTCTTAGACTTCTTTAGTTAGACGTTACGAGCCTAGACATACATAGGGTCATTGGAGTGGAACTCACCTTCTTACATGTGACATTCGGTTGAACTATCATGGTTTGAGGATCGGAACCACCTTTGATCAGTAGACTCCCTAGCTTGACGTACCATGACGATCTTATACATGTATCTTAATTCAAATCCTTTTAATTCATGTCACTTGTCACTTGTCTCTTGTCTCCTCTCTCAGTCTCTTAAGTATTTTTACATGTCTTCTATTTCTTCTATGTGTGAGAAGGCTCCGCAGTATTGCGTTGAACCAGTGAGGATGTTTCTTTGAGCTTGTGAGTAAACTCTATTATCATAATTCACTTGCATGCATATAATCCATACATACCCATACATATTGATTAGTTTCTGAAAGTGTATAAGAAGCTCCAATATTGGACCATTCTTCCTTTCGAAACTGGTTTATGTGTAAGGATTCCATCTATTCACGTCATGCATACATATCATCCAAAGAAGACTATGCATATGAATTAGAATTAGGAAGTGTTTAAGAAGCTCCTTCAATGGACCATTCTTCCTTCCAAATTTGATTCGTGTGTATGGTTCTCTTTCATTCTTATCATTCATGTTCATAAATCTAACTTGCACTCTTACTTCCCCATTCCCATAATCATTTCAACATCTCTCTCTTCTCCATACTCAACATTAATTTCACTTTCATGTCCTTAAACCATCCAACATTCATTAGCTTCATACACTCTGTGTGTGCCACGACCGGACCCGATCCACCTGGATTGCGATCACCTCCACAACGGTGGACTCGAACCCGTAGGTTTACAGAAAATCTTAAGGCTCGTCAACTATACCTTCTAGATACATAGATCTTGCTAATCTAAAAGTCCGGGCAATTTTCTTCTTTAGTGATTCTAACATCTGCTTCAAAATGTCTGGTTCTACAAGCTGGGCATCTGTGCATACTGAACTTAAGGAAATGACTTAGGTCATCAAAACTTCTGCTTGTGTCTGCACAAAAGCTACTTGTAAATAAAACTCGTTTGACAGAGCTGCATCTCGAGTTACCTTCATATGTGCAATCTGCTTTTCAATTTTGGAGAGTCTTTCTTTCTGTACATCCAGTTGATACTCCCGTCTTTCCAATTCTTGATTTTGAAACTGTATTGTTTTGTAATAAGCATCCCTTTCTCTTCTTATCCCTGATATCTCTTTTTGTAATTGAGCTTCCACGGTTAATTTGCGTTTAAGAATATTGTTTACTTCAAATAAATTAGACTTGCTTCTCTGGAGTTCTTCATTGGTCTTCTTAACCAAATCGTGCATCTCTTGCCCGCGTTGTACCACTTCTTCAAGTTGCTGTCGAGTTTCTTCTAACAAATTTCCTATTGCTATTCGGGCATCCTCTTTATCTTGAATTATCTTCTTCAACTTGACTAATTTGGCATCTACAACACTCAATAACTCATCTTTCTTTCGGACTTCAGCCAGTGCCGCATCTCGTTGACTGGTTATTGTTTGCTGTTCTGCAAATTCGGCTTGGAGATGAGTAATCTGGTAGTGCAGCTGATGATTTTCTGTTTTGACTGCATCTATCTCTTCTTGTAGAGGAGTGATGTCTGCTTCCAAGACATCAACCTTGTGTTGTAATTCATCCCGGATGTTATCAGTGACCTCTTTCATCTGTACTGGTAATTGCTGCGATAGCTGAATCAGCAATTGACCCATGGTTGCAAGCTCAGAAATCATGGGAATCGAAGGAAGCAGAAGATGAGGAGGAGGTTGAGATGAAGATGCTGTGAGGAGCTGATGGGAATTTGGTGGAGAATAGTTCGGTGAAGCAGAAGATAGTTGGGTGCGTCAGGTACAATGGGTGGAATGGGAATAAGAGGCTTGAGTGGAGGTTCAGGTGGAGGAGTGGGTTGCAGAGTAGTAGTGTCGAGTACCTTTTCATTGAGTTGTTGTGTATCATCAGCGTTGGCGACTGCAGATTCTACTGTCTTGATGATTTCATCAAAAATTTCTTTTATAATATGTTGTTGGTCTTCTTGCTTTTCATGTTCTGATTGCTGTTGAGATTCCTCTTTAGTAGAACTATCTCTAGAGCTGGCGGTATCGTCATGTTCTTGTTGCTGCTCCGAAGAGGACTGTGCTAATGAATCAGGATGCATGGATGTTGCTGTATCGTGGAAAGTTTCTTCTCCCTGTCCTTCCTCTTCTTTGTCATCTGCTTTCTCACCGGCGGCAGAACCCTGTACTTCACTGTCAGATGAACTTATTCTGATTCTTTTGCGGCGGAGGAGATGGAAAATTTCTTTGTCATCTTCTTCATCATCTTCCAGTAGCTGCGCGGATTCTTCATGGTGCAGAACGGGTCCTCGGGGTGGTGGTTGTGCTGCTTGGATGACCGGAAATAGGAAACTGAGAATATGCGGAAACCTTGATCGTGGCATATCTCCCTTGTTGAACTGTTTGATGATTGAAACACATTCTCTGTGAATGCGGCGGAAAAAGTATGAGGCAAAGTTTACAGGCTCTTGAGCAGCTAGATCTATTGCTCAGTAGAAAGAACGCGAAATGCAATATGTGCGTTTCTGTAGGTTTAAGATAGCTACTAGGAATTGCAGGGCTGATCTTTCAGGCTCGGGGCTACAGAGGATTGCATATTCATTGGATGAATACCTAGGAAACAACTGGATCATTGTGGCTATTGGCAAATTCGGGCCATTGTGTTCTCGTGCTTGCTATTGTCTGTGTATCATGGAAGCTCTGGCAAACTTCGCCGCCTTCCGTGAAGGACTCCTTGCTGGTGTAGGTGAGTTCCTGCGCGTCCGTGGGTTGGCCAATTTCGCTGAATTGCCTTGGCATTCAGTGGATTGTCACCCTTTCTATGCCCAGATCATCGCCGCGGTTCATGCGGAATATGAAAAAGGGCAGACTTTACAATTGCCAATCCGGCGGCCGACTAACACATGATTTTCTGAAACCTTCACAAGGGTAGTCAAGATTCCAGGAGGATGTCAAAATCTTTGTATTGATGTAGCTACTTTATTCAGAATATGGTCACAGTAGAGGAATGGTGCTACAGAGTATGCTTAGTGGTATCGACTTCGTTATGTTGATGTGAAGCTGGACCTGCAATCGTTGTACTTGTATTATTCAGAATACAGACTCAATAAAGTTATGGTTATGCAATTGGGTCCTTACATATGGAAGCTTTGTATGCTTTGTAATAGTTCGTGATCTAGTACGCCATGATTGATCTCGTCTTATACAAGAACACATCAACAGAAAAAAATGGAGATTATTCAGATTCTCGGGACGTCTAAAAGCATATGTCTTCACCCACAAACACTTTTACCAGTACATAGTGACGATTATCCATATTTTACGGAAAATCTCAATGTACATAACTCTACACAGAATTTACTTTTGGCAGGTAAAACCTTTTGAGCTGTAATCATCCTGTTTATAATCGATGAATATTTCCTTTGAGTGGTTAAGGACACCTGGATATTTTTGGTAGGAAACCTATGTTGAACGACACTACCTATTGTACAAAGCATATCATACAATAAAATCGTTCGAAATTGGCGGAGCTGAAAGGGGCGCATGTGTATGGAGAAAGTACAACCCCATCATTTGGTTTATCTACGTGCTTGGTTTCAGACCCGCATGGGTCGTTGTTTAGGAATACATTTCGTTCTTCCTTTTTGACTTTCCATATTTATCCTATTCTTATGCCTCCTTTTGTCCCTTCTTTCTGTCTTCATATCTTTAGCAATTGTTTGAAGGATTTCTAACTTTACAGGAAAATATGATGCGCTAGAAATTTCTGTTGTTCTATAAGTATTTAATCATTCGGGTACTCAATTATCTCTTTATGTCGCATGTGATACAGATAATGCCTATACTATACCAGAATTTCTTTGTTCGTCCTCAAGGCATCGCAAAAGAAAAGTATCGCCGGTTTTTTTTATTGTTCGTTTCACGGTACAGAGGAAGGTTTGCAGACTTGAATGATTTGAAATTTTCCTTCAAAGAAGATTTGAATAACTGAACTTCTACATTATGGTTGGGCTTTCCAACATTTCACACGGATTTTCGAATGGAGATTCGAGTTGGATTTATTTCCAAACCACACTTCCTTGAACACATCGTCTTCTTTCTGGATGCACTTATTTGAATCAAATTATGATCATGCGGGTGTGAACCCAAAGTCAATATATACGATGACGATAGGAAAATATGCGACCACAGAAAATATGCATGCATGTCATAAAGGAAATTCCACGTAGCACTGTGATTCATTATATTGGAAACAGTGTTACTAGCAGTCTATTTTGATATAACGATCAACTGGTTGCATGTCCTATCGATATAACAGAGGCAAAGGTCTATATGCGCTGTTATTGTCAAGTCATCTAACATATAAAGAGGATTGGAATGTCAATATGTTTGCACTCTAAGAAATAAACGTGTGGCTTTTATTTCTCTAACAGAGTGCGGTAGCTCACCGGTGCTTATGTATGATGGTACTTCTCCGAACTTTAATGAAGTGTTATTCCTTAATGCCGACAATAGGTAGAAGGAGACTAGTGCTATTTATACCTCTCTCTCTCTCTCTCTCTCTCTGTAGCATCAAAACCTGAGCTTTTGAGCTTGTACAGGTGTCCAAGTTTTATCTCATGTGTAAACATACTGTGTCTGTACAATCTCCATGAACTTTTCCTTCACCTTTCATATCCTCTATTTGTTTTACACCCCTCATCACTTTAGAAAAATGGATTATCATTTCAAAAAAAGAAGCCAAACTTTCTTATACTAACCGCCGATCGATTGGAATGATTCTAGTCGATTTACTGAAACGGCTATGGAACATTCACCTTCTCCCTTCACGCATGCCGATGGGTTCTGAAACTCTGAATCAAATCATGAGCTTTGTGATTGGACGTCCTTGTGGATCTCTAGAAAGAAAAACGAAATATACGTTATCATCGAGTGCGCTATACCAAAGGTTCAAATCCGTGATAGAATGTTTTGTTCTGTTTAATATTCTTGAAGCCGCAGGATTATGATGTTACATAACAACTGTAATGAAAGTACTAAAGTATTATACTACAAAAGATGTGAGAGGACGATTAATCAACACACACACATGAAACCTCCGACCGCCATAGATGTGGTCTTTGCAAGACCTCAAAGAAACATCTATATGTACTGTTTCTAGCACATTCTCACTAACATGGAAATGATGCCCTTGATCGTTTACCAAATCGACATATTGCACATACCCTTTGCAGTTTTGCAAACTTGAAACTCGGTAGTTCATTGAGAAGCTATTGCATGTCCGATTCTCTTATGCCAAATCTCTATATCAACAATGACACTTACACCTTTTGTAAATATGGTTTCATTAATTTACGAAATTTTCACATTCTATCCACTTTGTTTCCTTTTGCGATTAATCTTCCATCCTAGTTCTACTCTTCTACATATAACCCATCAACATTGAACATCGCATGTAATCCCTAGTCAACCATTTGTACAAGAAAAGCCAGAGCCTTTGTTATATTTGGGACATGGAACACATCAGCAAGTTGTTTTACCTTCCCATCCTCCATAGATATTGCTATTTTTCCTATATGTTCGATAGGATGTGATGTGCCATCACCTATTTCCACATATCTAGGAATTGATAAGTTTTGCAAACTAACTAAATAACACTGCATGACTAGTCATTTGATTTGAAGCACCTAAATCAACATAACAGACATTACAATTTGATTTTGAAACATCAGTACACATCCCATTCCTCATGTGATGTTGGATGCTCAACAACCTCTTAGAATCATCTACACTTCTGGATGCATAGTTTTTTTTTTGCTGCCTTCTATTATTTCAATTCTTCAACGTGCAACCACGTACAAAGTATCCAAGTTTACCACAATTATAGCATCCTTTACTATGATTATCTAAATCATTTCTTTGGAAATTTCTATGTCCTCTTTGGCTCCCCCTACCCTGAAATATTCCTCTAACTCCCACATGATTATGTTGTTGACCTTGGTCTTGGTTATTATCTCATCTTCCACTTCCAAATCCTCTATCTCTGCATCTTCCTCTTACAGAGTAGAATGGCTGCTCACCAAGAGTCATTTCTTCAATTATCATCACCAACACTAGATGAGCAAAATTTGGAATATTTCACCTAGTCTAAATATAAGTTATGAACTGCTTCTATGCACTTCCTAAACCATAAACACACATTTCCACCTTGTCATCATCATCTACATTTACGCTAATAAATACAAGTGACTCACATATGGTTTTGATTTTCAAGGTGTACTTACTTACCAACATGCTCTTTTTCTCTAGTGTATGTAGATTTTCTTGATTTGCAACTTCATGCCTTTGTGTTCGTCTCATACAATGTGAACAAATTGTTCCAAGCCTCTTTTAGTATTTTGGCATCTTGTATCTGCCAAATCATTCTAACCTGTATGCTAACAGATAGCCAATAAATTACCTTTCGTGCCTCTTGATTCCATTCTTCATATGCTCTTAACTATTTCGCAGTCCGATTCCTCTCTAGTAACTGTGAGCATTTTCATTCTCTCCTTTGATGTACTTCTAATAGCCTTTTTCCATTAGGAAATCTTTCATTCAAAATCTCGAAGCATGGAAGTTGTTCTTCTCTATCTTGTTGCTCATAAGCTCACTCATTCCATTTGGCACTTGCGATTTCTACAACAATTTGCAAAAGTACAGAAACAATAGAAGAAGAACCTAACCCTACGTGATTCATTTTCTCTCCTTCTTTCTCTCTGTCTCTCAAGCTTTCTCTCACATCCAATCATGACAAAAACATGTCGGGAGAACTCTAGTTTTTGTATTTCTAGACCATGGCTTATGTGACACTCTAGCATTGCAAAAATTTTCTAGCCTTGCTAGGATGCTCACTATAATGTGAGATTCATAATGAGACTATTTTAATATTATTGCATAAATGATAGTGAGGGTCGTTGGACATCCCTTATGCAATGCTCTGGGTTAAGGGCATCCCATAAATGAAGAAACTTGATTTTATTTTAAATTGTGGGCATCCCTATGCCCGTTTATTCCTTGTAGTGAGGGGACTTAAAATGCCTTTCTCAAGCTTGATTTTGTACAACATTAGACAAGGACATTGCAGATCCTAGGAGGATAGAAAAGTCTCTATATTTGTTTAACTACATTGCACAAAATATAGAGGCATGGTGCTATTGAAAGAAATTGAAATCCATATTGGATGAAGATTAATGGATGAGCGAAGAAAGATAGAAGACTAATGATTTGAGCCCACCAACACACCACCGCACTTCCATGGGTGGATCATGGTAATCAAGAATGTTGAGAAGAGATTTGCTTTAGTCTTCCGGAGAGGTCATCACTTCTAAAATTTAAATGAAATGTGGGTTAATGTTTTCTTCCTTGAGCCGTTGGTCAATAATAAAAGCTTGAGAGGGGCACCTAGACATTGAAGAAAATGATGATCATTTCTAAGGGAGGGTTTTCTTTCAAGTTGGAGTTTTATCTCTACCTTGCATGGCTTTCCCTTCATCTTTTCTATGAAGTCAAGAATTGTTGTGAAAGGGATTTTCACTCATATGAGTCCCTAAACATTTTCTATTTGGTTTTATTTTAAGAGGTTTGACCAAGGTCTACTCTCTCATGCTTGAATTAATAAAAGAAAAATGAATATAGTGAATGGGATTAGTGCCCTTCGGATCCCCTATATCCCACAAGTCAAGGATAGTATGGCCCAGAGGCCAATAGATGAGGAAGGTGATAACAAGAGAGCTCCCTCACACACTCTCACACTCAAACAGGAGCACACATAGATTGAGGAAAGGAAGAATGATCATCTTCTTCTTTTTATATTACATAAAAGGAATATACAAGAATGACCTAATACAACAATACAACTAGCTCTATATAAAGAACAATACATAACGAGAAAACTGATGTCCATGAGCTAGAAAGGAACAAGTTTACCATCACTCTCGGTAGATGAATCTAGTAAAGCTTACTTAAGTATCCATGACATATACCAGTTTGACCAATTTACATGTTAGAGAAATGAAAAAGTGATATATGTCATCTTTAAACATCACATGTTGTGCCTGATATCCCAACACTCACCCTCAAGCTTAACATCATGTCCTCTTATCCAAGCATCTTCTAAAACTTCTTAGCTTCTCTGCTCTAAGTGCTGTAGTGAAAATATAGCAACCTTCTCATATGTCCTCACATACTCCAAATCAAGTTTTCCTCCTAGTACTTTCTCTCTAATAAAACAATAATGCACCTTCATGTTCTATGTTCTAGAATCAAAAAAAAAATAGGATTTTGTGCTAATTGAATGCTATTTAGATTATCACAATAGATGATGACCAGCTTTTGCATTTCCACACCTAAATTTGCAAGTAGCATCTATAACCATGATGCTTCACATGATTCCATTGTAGCACCTCTATACTTAGATTCTATAAAAGATAAAGTAACAATGAATTTCTTCTTGCTTCTCCATGTAATAGTTGTGTTCCCAAGTGAGGATAGAAAGCCACTAGTAGATCATTTATTTGGAATACTACCAGCGCAATATCCATTGCCGTATCCATGAACCTTCAAATCTACACCAGCTTAATAAAATAATGCATAATACAAAGAACCACTCACATACCATAGAGTGCACCTCCGAGCATTCAATTCCATTTCTTGGGAGCCTACATAAATTGACTTTCAAGTCCAACAATGTAGCTTACATCAGGCTTTTTGATTCTGAGATATATCAAACTTCCCACAATTTTCCTATACATATAGAATTTTCCAATGCTTCACCTCATTTAGTATCCAATTAAAAATCTGATCTTATGGCATACAGATTGGATTACAATCAGCCATACCATACTTTTGAAGCATACTCGAAGCGTATTGCTTTTGGGATATATATACATGTTTCTATATGTATAAACTCAATGCCCAAAAACTAGTGCACCACACCAAGATCTTTCATTCGAGATTCTTGCATGAGGAGTTGCTTTACCTCTTTAATGCTTTCTTCATAATCACCTCCTACAATCAATTCATCAACATAAATAGCCACAATTGTGATGCCATCATCACCCTTCGTTTCATATGATGAATGATTTGCATCACACATAGAAAATCCAATGTTGGTTAAGTAATCATCAATCCTAGCATGAGGGGCTTGTTTAAGCCCATACAAAGCCTTTTGGAACCTACAAACATATTTTGGGTGCTTTGAATCTTCATATCCTTGTGGTTTTGCTATAGCTAATACAAGAAGTGCTCTAATAGTAGACATTGTAGCTAGAGGGCTCAATGCTTCCTCATAATCAATGCCATATGTTTGTGCATATCCTTTCGCTACCAATATTTCTTTAGACCTACTTATGCTACCATCAACATTGTGCTTTACCTTGTGAACCCACTTGAAACCTTGCGTTTCTTTCCTTGCGGCAATAGAACTAACTAGATTCCATGTTTCATTTCCATAAAGGACAGCCATCTCCTGATCCATAGCTTTCTCCCAATCTCCATTTCCAATTGCATCTTTAGAGAAAGAAGGTTCAACATCTTGTATGTCCATAAGGGCATTGATCTTGTGTGATGATTTTGGAAAGGGTAGAACCAAATAAAACATTTTTGCAACATCAATAATGATTGGAAGTAGTTTTATGGATTAGGCAAAACCACAATGTTTGGTTTCCAATCACGGGGTATCTCGAGTGGAGTTTGAGAACCTCCAACAATCTAAGAAAATTTGGAAAATACATGGAAACACCTATGGCACCAAAGATAGAAGGAATCCAATCAATTTTGAGGGCATTGATATAATTCTTTGAGATCAACGTCAAGATTGGTGTCTATTACAACAATGAAATAATGCTTAGGATAAGTGTAAATCTCACCTTATGCTAGGCCAAGAAGCCTTGGATTGGAGGATCTAAGATGGATGGTGGCAACACGATGGAAGATACCTCGAGAATAAAAAGAAACCTAAAATTTCATTACTTGCTTAGCAACAAGTTTTGTGTGAACTACACGTTAATCAGATGGTAATTAAAGTTCAAGGACTTGTGGCACCCGCTTATCAAAAATAAGAAAGTGGTGTCAATGTCAAAGCAAATTAAACTTGTGGTGCACCCTCGGTTCATCGGATGCAAGAGTGGTCGAAAAGAGTTTAGACACCTTATCTTCTCTTGTTTTAGTAGCAATTTGACTTGGAAATGCCTCAAAAAGATCGTTTTGTTGCCAAATTAAATTAAATGGAAGCAATCTCTCCATGGAGAAACGATTGTTCACTCATCTACTTTATGGAATGCCATTAGGTGTGAAGCACGAAGATCCCAACTTTGGCAAACAACCCAAAGAGTGGTTCATTGAGAAGATCCTCGCGTGCTTAGGTACGAGGATCCATGCATGTAAGAAGTCTCTACTTTTTAAGCAATAAGACGTGTTCATTTTAAAAAACAACAAGATGAAAAATAAGTGGATCCTCCATCAAAGGATGAAAAAGTTATCAACCTTCTTTGTAATTGCCCCAATTTTTTTGTAAGTTTTGCTTGCTTATTACTTAAAGCTCGTTTTGCAAAAAACAGAATGGAAAAAACTTAAACGAAGTGATTGTGTTTCGGTTCAAGCATAAGTGCGATCCAGTCTATGCATATAGTTGAGCGCATGGTATTGTCACAACATTTCCATATGGTAAATCCAAAATGGACACTTTGGACGCTTTTATGCACACAATGGAGTTCATGGCATGTCCACAACATTCTCATATGGTAAATGCAACATGGACACTTTAGGCGCTTTTATTTGCACAGAATGGTCTCTAGAGATCTTGCTAAAAATAATAAGATCTTGCTAAAGATAGTAGAAAGCTATATTCTATAAAAAAAGGTTTGTAATCATCCCCATCGAAAATGGGAGCTGGGATTGATCTTCATCAACGCCAATCAATGATTGTCGAACGCATTTTTAAAGTCATTCGCTCATATTTTCTTGTAGTGTATATGTGAAAGGCAATAACAAAAGTCTCCATTGTTACTCTATCATTCAATCATTAGACACGAATATTGTTACTATTAGTGACCACTATCACCACCCTAGCCACATTCCGGTATAACGCCGCAATAGTTTTTGTGACAGAATTTCAATAAACATGAGACCATATGAATATGCTGTTAATTAACCTCTTTCTACAATCAAGTGATAGGTCTCATTGAGATGGAGCTCTAAGTATGTCTTTAAATAAGTTTTCCTTTTTTGAAAACGTAAGTTTGGCCTAGACCTAGGAAAAATTTTATAGTTAAGGGCATAGTGCCGAGGGACCTCTCATATCGGACAAAGTAGGGGTAGGATGGGGTGAATGTGCAACCATGTTGAAGGCCAAGATTTGGCACGGAACCTATGCTTTAGAGGGATTTACAAAGAACATTAATGATCTTTTCATCACCCGCATGGACGGGCACTTACTTCTCATCATATTATTATCGAAGACAAAAACCTTATGGTTTCTAAAGGGAGGGGACTCCTTACAATTACATAATCTTCTACCTAATTGGCCAAGGGATTTATCAATCGACTAATATTTTGGTTGATCAGTGAAATTGGCTACACATCTTTCTTTCCATATCTTCCAAAGTGCTTCCCCACTGATTTCAATCCAGAATGCATAAGATCTGCAACCAATCACTTCACCAAGTAATGCTTGCTTCCCTTTGAATTGGATCCCTAAACTTAGAATCTTGGAAAGAGTGTTCTAGACCAATTGTCCTTAGGACACAAAAGAAGAGTTGATTAATGCCTTCCACACCATTCTGGTAGTGCTTACACCACTTAGGCCTCATAGACTTTATTACCTCTAAAATTCATCCAAGTTTCCTTGTGGAGAGCTTTCCACATTAGAATGAACCTTTTTATTCTCAATGAGGAGATGCCACAAGTCCACAAACTTGAACTACCATCTAATATAGGGCTAGTTTAGGCACCATCTCCTATTATGAAAGATATATTAATCCAAGTGGTTCTTTTAACTCATCGCTTTATCCAAGCTTTTACCATTGTTCTATCTTAATCCTTCAATCTATTGGCTGAGATCCTACTCACCAAGGAGCCAGATCTTTGAGTTCAACCAAGAAATGATTTTGTATCTTATATCACTAATCTTCATGGTTAACTCTCCTAGCCTCCTCTATGTCCTCAAACCTAATCCTCTGTTTTCTCTCTTATTTCCAAATATGTTTGAACATAGGGAACCCTTTTTTCCATAGCTTCTTTTTGCTATGGAGATTCTTTGCCTCAATTGCTTTCATTTCCCCTATAGGAAACAAACTAGAATCATCATGCCTAATCCAAGCTGCCCGCTTCCAATCTTCCTTGACTTTGATGTATGATTTCATCTTTTTCCAAGTTTTCAACAAGGAGTAGACTAAGTCCAAACCTCTAGACAACACTAGAAAGGAGAAAAAAATGAAATGAGGAGATGATGCCCCTTACACCTAGGAATCCCCACAAGTGTAAGAGAAAAATAGTTTTCCAAGACTTTTTTGAGTTATGGGAATCTTTGATCATCCACTTCACAACTAACTTATCTTCCATCCCCCCACATCCATAATGCCGAATCCACTTGAATCTTTCTGGCAATCAAAAGAGGCCCATTTGATTTTGGGCACACCTATTTTTGGGGGATTCTTTAGTTGAAAGGGGTTTTAATGTTTCGATGAGAAAAAAGGAGAAGAAGAAGAAAGTCAAGTTGCACCACAAGCCTCTATGCCTTGATTAGCATAAAAGATTATAATATCTTTGTCTAGAATAAGACAAAATGTTCTTTGTGTGTAGCCATTTAAGCCAAAGAAGTACACATACAAGTACGCAAAATATCACAATTATTTGTGCAGTCAACCTTTGCACTAGTCCTTCATGTTGTCTAGTAGCTTACCCTTGTGTAGTCCTTTCACTCAAGATACTAATAAGGTTCAAGGCTTGGTCACTTTGAGTGTCAACCTACAATGCCTCCTTGATGATATGTTTTCACTCTTTACTGGTTGTTTGCACACACTCTTTGCATACTTTGTCATCTTCTTTGCGCACTCATTCTCTCTCTAATTTGCACACTTTTTTTCTTTGTGCATTGTCTTAGTCAATGTGTCTTGGTCTCTCTTGATCTCATAGTGTAGTGTATGCTCTTGGTCCCTTAGACTATCTCCTAGAATTCTCCCTTATGGTGTGCGGATTCCTCTTACATACCTCATTTCACTTCTCAACTACTTTTCTATCTTGATGCTTACTTTGTCCTCCCAAGAACCTTCTTATACAAAGACCAATGCCTCCCTATTTTGTCCTCTAGTTACTTTATAGAAAAGAAAAATTTAGATGGGGGGCTACACATAAGCTCTTTCATATCATCTTCACTTCCTCTTTTCCATTTTTTACCTTAGTTTCTCCAAAATGTGCACACAAGGGAGGGTTGAGCTCGATCTTCATAACACTTTAAAAGCCTTAAAAACACTTCATGTATACCTTTTTGCAACTTGAATTTAACTTTTCTTGCAAGACCATAGTCAACAAACCATTTGTGCACTAGCTATAGACCCATGTCCTTGGCCACTTGTGCACCACCTTTCAAGCACTTTTCCAAGTCACCATTTTGAACAGCTCAACATGTCTCTTGTTGGGGTTTGCAAAGGAATGTTTTTGCAAGTTCTTTACAATTTTGATAATTCTTTGTCTTTTGGTCTCCAACATGCCAAGAGAGAGATAACCAATGAAACAAGGAAGGTACTGATCACCATGGCTCACACAAACACATGGTGTTGCATTCGCTTCAGGTTAGCAAGTTTATAATCAATCTGGGTAAGAATCCAATTTTACCATTGACCCATGGAAACATCAAAATCCATGAGAATTCCAAGCAGAGGGACAATTTGTCCATAGGGGATCTCTTGATATTCATGGACCACTAGAACCTATGGAGGGGGCCATGAAACAACCTTGAAAGCTATTTTTAGCCATTTATTCTAGAATCAAAAGCAATACAAAAAGTGTTAAGATATTGCCAAAAGATGGCTATAGTAGTAATATCATTATGCACAAAAGCATTCATTTCATTTGTGAAGAACCTCCTTTGCTTCAGATTCTGGCTATTGGAAAGCAACAAACCATGGAGCTATCCAAGATGGGAATGATGGTTAAGAAAGTAGCTAAGCTCACCATTGGCAATAACAAAGACAAGTGGAACAAGAACCTTGTCTAATAGAGCACTTTAATGTGATCCCCGAACATAGATGACCATTCATATAAATTTGATCCAAGGAATTTCCCATACGTGTTGTGATCATCTTGAGGAATTCAGAGCTTCACCCAAATTCTTTATAGAGTGGAGAATGAAGTGCGACCCAAGGGGATTGTAAGCTTTGTAAAAACCAATCTTGATTAAGGGGAAATTTTGAGAAGACTTCTTAGAAAATACAAGGGCGTCCCACACATTAATAATAACCTCTAGGACAAATCTAAGCGCATATTTGTGTGAATAGCTTGTGGTACACAGAACTAGAGCTCTATCTTGTGCCATCCATGGATTTTTCCTTTTTATTTGAATACAATGTAAAAGGAGCAAATGGGTATCAATGATGGAATGTTTCTATATTGATATTTCATCAAGATGCACAAAGAGATAGACAGACATACAACGAGAAAAAGGAGAATTTAAATGGTAAGAAGAAGAGATTACAATGATTAGGGGAACCGTATATCTACAAAGACGTTTTCACATAGGGATAAGTAGAACAAAACCAAGAAGGAGAAGCGAAAGAGAATGATTTTGGAAGTAATCAAGAGGAAGAACAAGGATCTCACTTCTAATACTATGGAGTCTCTTATCATGGATGAGTTCAGGAATCCATATTTTAAGATTTGGTTGTACGGTTGACATCATATCCATGGATCCAAGTTCAACACATGTGATCTTCACTGATTATACACGGATTTATCGTAAGTTGTTTTAAGTACATCCACTAACAAATCCACATATGTTCTCAACAGAAGAAGCTTCACACATCTTGCACATATGGCGGCTTTGTTTAATAGGTTTTACAAATATTACAGAAAAATATTTTGATTGGAATATTTCTATTGTTTCTTTTCAAGTGTTAATGATCTCAATTGAAAGTTCGTTTTTCCAGCACAAAGAAAGTTATGGTAGTCTCAATTAAAAGGAACAATTTCTAATTAAGTACATAACGACAATCAATATTATATATTAAGAACGATAATTTCAATATCTATCAGCAAATATGAAAAGAACAAGGCTCAGAAATGTTTATCATCAATAATCAGGTTACCGTAAAACTTTCACATTATCCCATTTGAACATCTTTTAATGGTCTTGGTATAGAGCTTTGATAATCTCACAAAATCCATTTAGTGTTGCAATATATCACCATTACTAGGAGTACTTTATAGTGAACCAATTTTACTGTTTCTCTGATTATATTATTATTTATTTACACATAATTAAGCTTCATCTAAACTAGATTTTCGACATAGAAAGTATGGCAAATATATTGGCAAATCGTATCCCGAGATATTTCATAATTTACATTTATGTCGAAGTGAGATCCAAAAATTTAATGAAACAAAGAACGTAATCCTGCTGCTTACAAAGTTCTCAGAATTTCAACTTTTTATGTTTTTTTACTGCTTGTATATCTAGAAGTGTTTATGGAGCATTTAAATATAATAAAACATATAAATTGAGTTTACATGTACCTTTATATTGGACATCATTATACTAATCAAATTTAGATGGAATTTGAAAGCTATATCTACGGATTCAGAAACAGAAACGCTAATTTAAATCTAAAATGAAAATAAATACTTGACTTCTTGATCAGAAAATATTACATCATCTTTCAGCTTTTTCAACTGCTCTTTCCTTTGAAAATATGTATGTTTATTGGAGGTTTACATGCTGTTTATCGCACAAAGGATCACAAGAAGAATTAGACGTGCATACTGAGCAGAAAACGGACATGTTGCACTTATCGTAAATGGCCATACATATATGCAACCAGTTTCAGTTTTATATGGTAAATTATCTCCAAGAAGATCGAACAAGTGTATAAGATTGGTCATCCGCGTATGACGAATTTCATGAAATACCCATATGTAGTCGATGAGTAGGATGCGCAATGCATCATGTTTCTATAAAACCCAACATAATCATGCCATCAAAACATGCCGTCCCATTTAATTATCAACAGAATAAAAACGTCTTATACATTGCGTCTGAAGAACAAAAGGAAGATTTTACACACATGCATTCCTTAGCACATATAAGAAAAGAACAATTTTCTGCAACTCTCAAGCTCATCTGATAATTAAAGGGACCTACTAATAAACTTCTGATGTAAGACATGAATCATTTGTGCATGGCGAAACGCATCACTTCAAAGTTGTCTTATTATGATCTGCACTCTGTATAATTTGTAATAAGACCAAAGTTGATTTAAAGATTCTTTTGTATGAAAATCTCATTTGCGCGATTCACAGTTATCCTTTATAAAGAAAAGGATAAAAATGATTTTGATGTGACCCAATCACTAGTGATATCTAACCTGCACATTTATCGGATCGCATTGTACTCTGTCATCATCAGAATCATGCGATGAAGCCCACACTTCAATTTTCTAAGCACTTTCCTTTGCACAAAGGGGGATCCAACACAATCTGCATATAATGATGATGAGGTATTTGTCTAGAGAATCAGTATGTCAGCGTTCTTGCACGAAAAGGGTAATCGGGAATTTTCTTTTCTTCAAATCTTATCAATCTCTTACCCATTTTGAAACTCATTCCGTGCTTTTCATTCTATTGCTGTATCCACGATACAAACTCTCTTGATGAATGATCGGATGTTTGTACCACTTTGATAACTGACATATGTGGTATAAAACTATGATTATGTGACATACAATTGACCAACGTGGTATAAAACAGTAACATGGCAGCATGTCGATGTCTTTTCCAATCAAAATTGCTATCCTTGCAAGAGAGCCAACTCCATGGAAGTATTTCTAGACATGTGGACAAAGATGAGCAAACAAAACGTTATCAACATGTTGAAGAAAAGACAATGAGTTCAAATTATGTCTAGATTAGCATTACCAATAATAATGGTTTGTGGAATGTGACAATATGGATGTTAGTTTTATGAAGGGCTTTTTTCATTTAAGCTGTTGAGGAGAGTGAAAACAAATAATATAAAAGTCAAGGATGAAACTTTATTTACTCGGCATTTCATTAAGGCCCTTCGTCAACATCTTTGTTACAGATATACGTTTTTGAGATTAATAGAGAAAAACAAACAAAAAACTCAGAAACAGGAGATCAAACATAAAGAGATAAGTAAGAATGGTCATTAGGGGGTTAACGGATAACTAAATCAATTGCATCCAAGACCTAGAGAGAGAAACACAAGGATAAAAAGAGATAGTACATATGTTTATAGTTACTCTAGAGAAAACTAAGCGAACCCTGAAGGATCTCGATTTCTCTTTTGCAAGAGTCTTTTGCCAGGATTAAGTTAGAACATACTTTGTTATGAGCTTTATCTTGGGCTTAAACCAAATGATTTCTGTCCTCTAAAATGCATGTAACAGTCTTTTAAGTTTTTGAGGAATTTTAAATGCTTTTTCCTAATGTAGTGATCCAGATACATAACATGTAATTTTAAAGAAATTGTTTTCTGTCTCAATAACTTCACCACGTGTGAAAGTTCCATGTGGTTTGTGCAATATACACGATGTTCAATTGACATGGCTCTCGACACATAGTTATGACAACTCCTATGGGTAATCATGCATCCTTAAGAATAGATCACCTAGTTGTCAAATTTGAGACTGGATCATACATAGATAAGCAAGGAGCTATATATATGTCTACTAGCTTCAAAGATAAGACCAATGACTTTGGGATGATCCTTCTTGAGTTAAAGGTATGAGAACCTGAGAAAAATGTTCCAAAGACGTGACCTAGTACTCTTAGAGGACAATAAATATTCAAAAGAGTCACTGCTAAATCCAAAAAACTCAGGACAATGCTTGCATAGAGCTTTCTACAAATGAGGCTAGGGAAGAAGCGGTTAGGAAGTATTGACCAACCAAGCATCACATTAAGGACGACTTCATAGTGTATGAGTTTAAAGACATACATACCCTAGGAAAAGTAACATATCTAGGCCATAATTCAGCGAGGATGTACCCAATATAGGAATATAGTAGGTAAACTTATGCATGAAATGGTGAAAATATACCTCTTACAAAAGCCTACTATGTATTGTAAAAGGATGAATACAAGACCATCTAACCTATTAGGTGCTTAGAAGACGAGATCAAAAGAAGTTCTAGAGGTGACTTTTATGTACAATCTAGGAACGCATAGATTAGAACAAGACACTAGCACGCCAAACTAAGAAAGACAAAGAGGACATAGAGCGCATAGAGATAATGAAGACTTTTCCAATCTTAAGAAAATAGAACACACTAGAACACTGACCTTCCCATGTAGTGAAGCCGTGAATAACTAGTTGGCATAACAGATCCTTATGATCACGCACTCAAAATAACACAAGTATTGAGATTCACGAAAGTAGAAGATGTTCTCACTCAGTATCATGCATTTGGATTAACCTTGAAAGGAACTGCTCTTGCATGCTTCAAACAATTAAATGGAGGAAACTACTTTGAGATCTCATTATTGATGGACACATTCATCAAAGAGAAAAGTGGCATTAGAAAAATTCATTGTTCTTGATTAACACACTCAAGCACACTCCTCAAGAGATAGTGAGGCTAGTAGGATATAGGATCAATAAAGACACTCGAAGATTACCAACCCCATAGCTACATGATCGCGTTGATCAAGCCTCTTTTTTTCTAGATGGTATTATAAGTGGAAATTCTAAGTCAAATATATACTTGAAAGAGCCAAATACGCTAGATCAATGTACTTCAACATATGTCAACATTGAAGACAAATCAATGGAAGAAATCATTTAGTTAGTTTCTCACAAGTTAGGTGGAGAACTTTTTAGTAGGAAAATTTAGAAAGTGATCACATTGAAACTTTTCCACAAGTGGACGTGATGACATGGCCAATGCATGTGTGATGCAAGTCCAAATTTTAAAGCCCTAGGAACATACTGCAACATGATAGATACAATTCACACAAACTACTTTGGACATGATTGACCATACAACACACAAGTAGTTAGGTTGAGCTTTTAGCAGCCTTATAGTTATCAACACTAGTACTAGCATCAGCCATATTAATGACCTCACTAGTGATAGCCTTACCACTCCCAACATAGGTCAAAAACTTTTTAGGACAACAACCACCACTCCATAAATATGTGTTCTCAGATAAGTTTGTTGTAGAAGACATAAATCAAGATAAGGCCTTAGTACCTACTTCTCCTTTGATCGTATAGAATGATCCTAATGCCAATAGCTTTGAACGTTTGCATGGTAATAGTATACTCATGTATTATAAACAGTCATTAGAGCATCCAAAGACCTACGAAAAGGCCCCTTCACCTAAATATTGTCAGAGCCTAATTATGCAAATGCTACATACACAAATCCTAATCCTAGACCCTCGATAAGGCATGTTAGACCACATAAACCCAAATGAACATGCTTTAGATGTCAAGGATATCATTTCACTTGCGATTGTCTAGAACCTCCACCTTCAAGTCAACATTAATCTATCATGATTGTATGCTATTGTGAAAATTATGGAAAAGCGCATCTCATTCCTGATTGCCGTTAAAATCCAACCACACATCCAAAGTAACTCCATTCAACATAGTACGGAAAGTGAAAAGTTCTATTGGAGGCATGGGTAGCTTGGCTTCTATTCAATGAGTTACTCGAGCTCAAGATTTATAACATCCTAAGCAACTAGAGAAAGAAAGGTAATTTTATTTAAGCATGTTAGCTCAATCTATAAAAAAGATGGCTACAACACGGAAAGATACTAGCGACATAATGAAAAGAAAGTGGTCAAGAAGCTAGTGGAAGTAGAGGGTAGTCTCAATGGGAGTAAAGCTAAAATATCAGAACTCACATCACAAAATCACTCACATCTTAACCCATCCCTTACTTCATCCCGTTGTATCACAACATTTATACCAACCATCCCTAAGCCATGATGAGTCTTAGTAGTCCCTATGCAAGAGGGCTAAGATATTACGTTTAAAAGATACCATGCTCCTTGGAACAAAGGGCCAAAGGGAGCATAATTAGATAGAAGTTATCCCGTAGCTGCTTTGGACATTTCAAGAACTAAGCTATGTAAAAGATTGGTTGAAATAGCTCAAGCTATGCTCAAAGCTTGAGAACTCTTCAATAAAACAAAATCAATTAAACCATGGCTGCATTTTCATGGATTAGTAGATTGATTGGAGCAAATTGGGATGAATCTAATGGCGTTGTTGCAACATGAAGCTCACTCAAGTAGAAGCAATAGAAGAAAATTTTTCCAAAGAGAAGCTTGTGTTCCTAACTAAAAAAAATGTGGAATTCCCCCTTCCATGACCATGTAACCTCAAGAGGTCTTATGGGGAATTCAAGACTAGTCGCTGGCTAAAAACCTAGATAATCCCCTTCTAGTTAAAGAGATTGATGCTATATACGATCAATTTCACCAAGAGATCACATCCCTATATTGAGATCCGATAGAACCACAATTTGAAGAAACATTAGTATTTGAGTAGACTTCTTTACAAGAATTACCTCATTTCATGTGCCCTTGGAATCCAAGTCACTTCATTTAAGAGCCCTCATGATATTAATAAAAAAAATGAAGATGAAATCATATGTAGGAATATAGAAGTAGTGATGAATGTTAAAGTGGAGTTCCACCTCACTTTAAAAAAGCTTTTGAAAGTGAAACCAAAAGTTTGGAAACACATGGTAGATCAAGTCCTCGAACTTTATTGCTCTCATTCAAAAGCATGATAAAAAAGGAAAGTACTAAAATACCAATGGATGAGATTGGAAATGAGCAAAGGTGAAAAAAGTAACACATATTTCCCCATTACATACTAGGGACATACCACCAAGGCACTTCTATATTCAAGTGTAGGTGCAACCATTGCTGCAACATCTTTATGGATGGCGGGAGCAACTAACACTTCTACGCCGTCATCGGCAGGCGTACCAACCGTGGTCATAACCCACACACTTTAGGCCAAGCACCGGCTGGGACAGCAGCGGGGGGGCCTGGAGAGCCTGGGCCTGACTGAGCAGCAATGGCGCCTGCTTCGACGGGGAATAACACCGCCGCTCCAAGAGCGCATTGACTGCTGGAGGAAGCAATACCATTTATCGCGGAGGAAGCAATACCGTTTATCGCGGAGGAAGCAATACCGTCTATCGCCGAGGAAGCAATACCGTTTATCGCGGAGGAAGCAATACCGTTTATCGCGGAGGAAGCAATACCGTCTATCGCGGAGGATCGCGAGGAAGCAATACCGTCTGTCGCGGAGGAAGCAATACCGTTTATCGCGAGGAAGCTAAACCATCTATCGTGGTAAACCATCTATCGCGGAGGCAGAAGATCATTCCGAGAAATTTTTCGTGCACGAAAACCCAAAACCGCCAAATCCTCGTGACCATTCTGTTTTTCCTCTATGGCGGCCTCTTCATTCATCTCACTGATTTCCTTGAGGCGCCTTTGATGGACCCGTTGCGAGAGTTAGGCCTATCTTTTAATTAGCAAAGCAGCTAGTCGATTCTTATTGAAGCAAGTCCTTTGCCTTCTATTCCTGCATTCGGCTCCCTCATTAGCTCGCTTTCTAAAATCCTAGAAGTAATTGCAAGAGGAGTTTGTTCGTCAAAAAGATTAAGATTTAGAGCGACAATGGTCACGAGGCTCAAAGTTTAAGTGAAGTGGGTGCAAGTTCCTTTTGGTCATGGATGTGGCTTCATCCTCTCTCGTGAAAAGTAATCGGGCCCCCCCCCCTGGGGAGACCGATATCCTGGCCGCTCTGCTGGAGGGGGGGTCGTGTGCCGCCCCTGGGGCATCCGAAAGTGTTGAATCCCCCATTGTCTCCCTCAGTAGACCCGCAGTACTGTCGGCTCAGGAGAAGCTCAAGAAAGTTTGCCTCGTCGGCCAAGTGTTTGGCCCTAGGCCCCCGCTCGAAACTGTGCGACAATTGCTTCGAAAAGAGTGGTTCCCTCGAGGACTAATTGTTAGCAAATGTCAGTTCCTTCCAGCGAACCACATGCTGCTAGTCTTTGAAAATGAAGAGATGGCGTTCCAAGCCCTAAGCGTTGGCACCTGGCAGTTCGGTCGGGCGACCCTGTGCCTATTCAGATGGTCCCCGGACTTTACTCCCGACAAATCGAAATCGCTTCGGTACCCTCTTTGGGTTGAGCTCCCTAACCTTCCTTACTTCTTGTACAACTTCGTGTGGGACATTGTCTCTCCTATCGGCAAGCCGCTGGCTTCACGCGAAGACATTGGTGGTCTCATCTATGAAGGTGCAAGACACTCGTTCAATGCTAGGTGGCACCCCCAAATCTGTGTCGAGGCCGACCTCAGTTCGCCGCTTCCATCAATGATCAAAGTGGACATGGGCGAAGGAGATGTATGGGAGCAGGACATCGCCTACAAAAACCTTCCCAACGCGTGCTTTCGTTGTGGCCAACAAGGTCACAGGATTAAAGATTGCCCTTTCAGGCAAAAAAACAAGCAATTTCAAGAAGTCTCCAAAACTGCTCAAGACAACTTTGGCGATTTGACCCACTGGACCAAGGAAGGGGAAGGCAAGGGCCTCCTTAATCCGCAAGCTGATGCTGATGGCTTTATTGAAGTTAGAAGAAGAAGGAAAAGAAGCCCTAGGGCCAACGGTGAGAGAAACAACCTGCCACTTACCCCCTATAGTAAATTGTATGGCAATCTAGGAAAGGAGATCAAAGAGCTTGACTACCCAGGTGGGAAGCCACTTGAGGTAGACACCTACGACAAAGCCCTAGAGATCCCTGACAATAAAGAAACCCCCCAGGAGGGCTACACTACAAGCAAAGAAGATGGTTTCACCACTAGTAACGAAGACAACATGGATAGTGAAAGTTCCATCATTGGATCGACGATCCCGGAAACGGTGCCGAGCACGGGGCCCAAGTCTCCCCAGCAAGGGGCATCCCGCAAAGGAAAACAGCCTATGGAGTTACCCTGGAAAAGCCCCCACAAGAACCGATTTCTAAGTCGGGATCAGATCCCAGCGAAAAAGAAAGATGAAGCCAAGAGAAGAAAGGACAAAGCTCCCTCCCGCAAAGAGGGATCAATACAAAAATGATTGTCATCTCGCTAAATGCTAGAGGGCTAACCGACCCCTCAAGAGCGACCATCATTGGTCAATGGCTTCGCGACATTAGCTTAAACCCAGACTTTATATGTATTCAAGAGATTAAAATTGACGGAGAAGACCTCCAGAAACGGCTCAGACAGGTCTCCTCGGCCCATGTGTGGATCCCAACGAAGCACCAGCGGGGGTCTGGAGGAACGGTTATCGGTGTTAAACAACTCTGGTTTGAAAAGCTTGAGAACTCCATTGAAGATGTAAGTCACCGTTGGATTGTTGTTTCTATTGGTGCTCCTCTTTGTGTTACTATGGTTTCCTTGTACGCCCCTAACGGGAATTTGGAGAGACTGAACACTTGGGCCTCCTTAGACTCGCTTCCCCACAACGTGCTAATATGTGGAGACTTCAACATGGTGGAGGACCCTATGGACAGATGGATGGGCAAGGGCAGGGTCATCGGCAGTCGGGAGAAAGAAATGTGGGACATGACCAAACTCCACTTGGATTTGGTTGAATTCAAAGACTCGAATGGCTTTTCTTGGTCGAATCTCCAAGCGGGCGAGGACCTGAGGAAAGCTAGACTCGATAGATGCTACATCTCTCAGAGTTTTACTCATCAGTGGGGCCACCCTACCATCACGCAACGCACTGACCTCACTATCTCTAATCACTACCCGATCGTTATCACTTTTCAACCTTCCAACAAAATCTGCAAGGCTCCGTGGTTCCATGCCAACGCAACCACCTTCTCTCTCCCCTCCGTCCATCAAGAAATTGCCGATGTGTGGAAGGTGGCGTTCGCCTCTGGCTTGGCCCCAGCCAAGTGCTGGAGAAGTGCGGTCGACAAGTCTCGTAAGATCATGATCAGAACTAAGAAGATGCTCGAGACTGTGCGGCGGGCTCGTAGGGAAGCTCTTTACCACAGACTCTGGCGGCTCGAGGAGGAAGTGAACAAAGGAAAACACCAAGCCCAGAAAGGTCTCCGAAAAATCAGAGCAGTGTTGAGATACGAGGAAGAAATACAAAGGAAAAACTTGCAAATCTTCTTCAAGGAGTGGTGGGCTGGCAAAGCCGACAAACCCACCAAAGAGATGTGCCGTATCCTTAAAAGGAAACACAACAGAGAATCGATCCCCCTACTGCTAGATCCACATGGCAATGTATGCAATTCGGAAGAAGATAATTTTGGCATCATCGAAGGGCACTTCATGAGACTCCTGGGAACCTCGAACCCCCTCTCCCACCATAGAAGGGACTGTATGGCTGCCATTTCTAGGGTTTCCCCCCGGAGGATACCACCCAACCTCCACTCCCTGCTTCATGCCCCTATCTCGGAATCAGAAATCATTGAGGTCATTGATGCCCTCCCTCTCGGTAAAAGCCCGGGACCCGACGGACTCACTAACGAGTTCTTTAAATCCTTCAAGCTGGTGGTTGCCACCCCTCTTCGGATGGTTTGGCAAGAAGCGCTAAAGTTTGGTGCTCTTCCTTCTTGTCTAAATAATGGAATTATCAAGTTGATACACAAGAAGGGGGAAAAGAACAGAATCGAGAACTGGCGGCCTATTACGATGCTCCAAACAGGATACAAGATCATCGCCAAAGTCATTGCCAACAGACTCTCGTGCCACCTGAGATCTTGGCTTAGTGAGGACCAAAAAGGTTTCATCAAAGGCAGGTCTATCCTGGAAACCATTATGGATATTTGGGAAGGTATTCAATTTGCAAATGAGTCTAATCAAGATGTGGTCTTCCTCAAGATCGACTTTGACAAAGCCTACGACAGGCTAGAATGGGACTATATTCTGCAGTCGCTCCAAGATCTCGGACTTAGTCAGAAATTCACCAAGATGATCGCGACCCTGCTCGGAAACGCAACGACCCAAATTAACGTTAACGGCAAACTTTCGAAGGCGATCCATCTTAGAAGATCTATTAGACAAGGGTGCCCTCTGGCCCCCCTTCTTTTTGCCATCGCCACTGAGGGGCTGAGCAGACTTGTGGCTCATCATGTGGAGGCTGGCAATATCAAAGGCCTCCGGCTGCCTCACGACCACAGTCAAATCATCATGAGACTTTTTGCCGATGATATGAACGCGTTCGTTCACAATGATAATACCAGCCTGGAGACTTTCTGGAGGTGTCTTGCTATCTTTTATGATGCCTCTGGATCCAAAATCAACCACTCTAAGACCGCCTTTAGGGCTATTGTGGGACAGCATCCTGGCCTTCTCATTGATCACGGCTGTCAAATCATTCCGCAGGGCCAAATCTTTCGACTTCTTGGAATCCCCTTGGGGTTTGGCGTCTCTATGGAGCAGCGATGGTACTGGGTGTTGGCCAAACTCGAAAACAAACTTAACTATTGGAGAGGTATGCAAATCAACCTCGCTGGGCGTGCGATGGTTATGAACACGTTCCTCCTCTCTTCTACCATCTATTTCCTTTCTTGTTGGAGACCGAATGAGCAAGGCCTGTCCAAACCGAATAGTATTTGTAGAAACTTTCTATGGACGGGCGATCATAATAGAAGGGGGGTGCCTAAAATCAAATGGGCCATCTGCACTAGCCCTAGAGATAGCGGGGGACTTGGTATCCTGGACATTGGATGTATGGCTAACAAACTGGCAGCCAAATGGATGATTAAGGCTTGGCGCAATAGGGAGGCATCGTGGGCCAAGCTGATCTTCAGAAACAAGAATGAGTTGGCCCTCATGGGGTTCCCGAACTGGAAGAATCTTGACATCATGACCCTGCTATTCTCCCCGGTCCCCGTCTTCCCGAAAGGCTCCAATCTCGTGTGCTCCCTTTGGAAGGGCTGGAATAAAGTCAAAAGCTTCACAAGAATTAGTGAGGACTGGAAGTGGGCGGCCGGAATCAGACAAAACGACTCTATCTGGTTTCCGATACATGGCATCCGGAGTGTGGAGTCGTGGAACATTCAAAATGCCAAGAAGTTATGGAACAAAGGATTCAAAAAATGGAAACACCTCTGGAAACATGACACCAACAGCTGGATCAACTTCGAGGATATTGACCCTCGCATAAACATCTCCTAGGAAGAATGGAACACTTTGCAAAGCAGATGCCTCGCATGGGATCGTCACAAGACTCGCCTTCTCATGGGACACGACACACCGAACTCGCTTGGTCTCAAATGGCACAATGGAAATAGCCTACTCAAAATCCCGAACATCAAAGAAACGGCTGACCACCAGATCAGCCTCAACAAGAAGTGGTGCCTGTCTTGGACGCGGCTTCGGTGGGACATGAAATTCATGGGTATCTGGCACCCCCTTATAGAGATTAAGAAGTCTGTCCTCTTATGGCAAATTCTTCATCGAGGAATCTGGACCAACCATAAGGCTAGCAAACTTTGTGGGATCCCTCCTTGGTGCAAACGCTGCCACCGGGCTATCGAAGATGTCCCACACATCTTCCTTACTTGCCCCAACTCCTACAGAATCTGGCAGATGGTTGGAATGAAAATCAGACTTCAAAAACAGCTTAGTTGGAAACAAGTCCTTTTGGGAGAAGCGATCGGCTGCTCTGCGACACTCTGGAACGCCATCAGAGGGGAAGTCCTGTGGAAAATTTGGCGGGAGAGGTGTGCTCTCAACTTCGGCGATCCCCCCAGGGAGTGGTCGATTGAGAAATCACTATTCCTCCTTGGTAAAAGGATTGTTAACAGTAAGAAATCCCCCCCCTTCAGGCACCATCAAGTCCTCCTTTTGATCAACAACAAGCTCAAACCCAAGTGGGCCCCGCATGAGGGCGATGAGAGGGTGATTAACCTTCTCTGTAATGCAACCTAGGATTCAATCAAGCTTCCCCTGCTTTGTGGGATTTGGGGGTCCCGTGGGCACTAGTCCCCTTCTATTGTACCTTTGTTTCTTAATTTAATTCAAGTCCGGGAGAGTAGGCTATTGCCGAACTTCCTTTATATTAAAAAAAACATCTTTATGGATGATGTGGAGCAAACTAGCCTTATGTCCCACTTGAATGAAAATTCAAATGGTAGATGGCCACATTGAATGTCCATTAAGGTTTTTAGAAGAAGTCACTCTCAGTACATGTCACGTAGATTTTGAACATACATTTTCCATAAGCAAATTAAGAACGAAACATGTGTATGAGATGATATAAGAAAAACCATTCATACCACAAATACAAATAGTAAAATATTGGGTTACCAATTCTTTGTAATTTACAAGAATAAAATCTAAGGTCAGTTGGAGATACAACATATCTAGGTTGCATTATTCGTTACTGAACAATTTGTTTATTTGTGAATAATTATGGAATTTTATGTTGAGCCCTTATTATTCAGTTGAATTATTCGTTGCCATGTCAGCTTATTGGGCATGAAAAATAATTTATGCACGGTAATTTGGCGCTTTTGGATTAAAAGCACTTTGGATCGAAACGTTTTTTGATAAAAAACCTTTTCGATCAAAAACCCTTCGATCGAATAATTTTTTGACCAAAAAGAATTCAGTCAAATATTGTATTATAAAAGAATACACTTTGAATAATTTTTCATAAGCATTACTTTGTTTTTTACAAACTTACACTATCGTAAAAAGAACAAGGTATATGCTCTTGTTAGAAATATTAAGTATTTTAGTATTAAGACTAAAGAAAAATAGTTTGTTTGTGAGTTAAAAACTATTGTGATTGTTTGAATCAACATTGATTCTTACTTTGCACTAGTATATGTGCGTGTGTATGACATTGAGTAAACTTGTATTGTGATTATTTGAATCTATATTGATTCTTACTTCACAATATTATGTGTATGTATATGTGTGTGTATGTGATATGATCGTGAGTTAAAATCTAATGTGATTGTTTATGCACATGTGGATGTGTGTGTATGATTGTGATAGGAAAACCAATCGATTTATTGGAGAAGCTTTTATCTTCTTTTTGATAATTCAAGGTTTAAGAAGGTGTTCATAAGTGATGTAGAACTTTTTAGGTCTCTAGATTGTTATGTCTTGTACACTTATTAACACCTTTTCAAAACCTTGGATTGTAAAGGTATCCAACAAAGTTTCATTCGATAGGATATGTATGTGCATATGAGTGTATAATTGAGAATGAAAATCCATTATGATTTTTTGACTCAACATTGACTCTTACTTCACAATAGTATGTGTAAGTCTATGTGCATATGATTGAGAATTTAGAATCTATTGTGATTGTCTAACTCAAAATTGCTCCCATGCTCTAGAAAGCGCTTGGTTTCATGCTTCTTTGACATCGTCTTTTCACCAAGAAATTTCTACAGTGTGGGAGGAAGTCTTTGCCTACTGTAATGAACCGGCTAAGTGTTGGAGAAGCACGGTGGAAAGGACTCGAAAAATTTTGATCAAGACTCAAAAGGCTATAAGAGATATCCGGAAAAAAAGAAGAGAAACGGCATATCGGAGGCTCTCATGGCTTGAAGAAGAGGTGAACAAAGGTAACTTACATTGCCAACAAGGTCTTTTGAAAATCAAGGGAAGACTAAGATTAGAGGAGGAGGTTCAAAGGAAAAATCTTCAAATTTTCTTCAAAGATCGGTGGGGGGGGGAAGGCTCACAAACCATCGAAAGAGATGTGTAACATCCTCAAAAGGAAATAAGCTAGGGATTCCATTCCCTTATTGGTTGACAACAATGGAACCGAATGTAGCACGGAAGTTGAGAATAGATCTATCATCTTCGAGCACTTTACCCATCTTCTGGGGGTCTCGGCTCCTCTTTCCTCGCACAGGTGTGACTCGATGGCAACCATCTCTAGGGTTCCTCAATCTAGAATCCCACAGAACATGATTTCTCTACTGGATGCTGACATTTTTGAGAATGAAATTATTGAGGTTATTGATGCTCTTCCCAATGGGAAAAGACCAGGTCCTGATGGCCTCACCAATGAGTTTTTCAAGTCCTTCAAACATGAGGTGGCCACCCCACTATGTCTGGTGTGGCAAGAGGCTCTCTCCTTCGGTGCCCTCCCTGAGTGTCTAAATAATGGAGTCATCAAGTTAATCCATAAAAGAGGAGATAAGAACAAAGTTGAAAACTGGCGACCAATTACCATGCTCCAAACAGGATACAAGATAATTGCAAGAGTGATCGCCAACAAAATCTCTTGTCATTTAAAGTCTTGGCTTTGTGAGGCCAAAAAGGTTTTATCAGAGGCAGATCTATACTTGAAGCAATTGTCGACATTTGGGAAGGCCTTGGGTTTGCTGAGGAGTCTGAACAAGATCTGGTATTCATTAAGATTGACTTCGACAAAGCGTATGAAAGATTGGAATGGGACTTTATTCTTCGATCATTGAAAGACCTTGGATGCAGCCAAAAGTTCACGAAGATGGTTTCCACTCTTCTTGGAAACGCTTCAACTAGAATAAACATCAACGGTAAGCTCTCTGAGCCCATTCGTGTAAAAAGATCAATCAGGGAAGGCTGCCCTCTGGCTCCTTTACTCTTTGCTATCGCCTCGAATGGACTCACTCGCCTACTAAAGCATCACATGGATGCTGGCAATCTTAAGGGTCTTTCCCTACCTCTAAATCATGGCCAAATGATAGCGAAACTCTTTGCCGATGACATGAATGCCTTCGTTCACAACCATATTAACAACATTGAGGTGTTTTGGTGGTGCCTCGACACCTTTTGTGTGGTGTCAAGTTCAAAAATCAACCATGCTAAAACTGCTTTTAGAGTAGTCAGCGAACCTACACCCCAATTGTTGTTGGATCAGGGGTGTCAAGTTATCCCTAGAGGTCAAGTCTTCCATCTCCTCGGCATTCCGATGGGATTCGACATCTCAATGGACCAACGATGGAACTGGGGGCTATCCAAGCTGGATAAAAAACTAAATCATTGGAAAGGTATGCAAGTCAACTTGGCACGACGTGCTATGGTTGTTAACACATTTATGCTTTCTACAACTATTTACTTTATGTCATGTTGGAGACCTAAGGAGAAAGACTTGGCCAAAGTGCAAAGAATCTACAGAAACTTCCTTTGGACTGGGGACCCCAACAGGAGGGGGAATCAAATGGGAAACTTGCATTAGCCCGAAAGACTCAGGGGGCTTGGGAATCTTGGATATCGCTGGGTTGGCTGACAAGCTAGCAGCAAAGTGGCTTATTAAGGCTTGGAGCAATAGTGAGTCCTTTTGGGCTAAATTGATCCTCATAAACATGGAAGACCTCACCTTAGTTGGCCATCCTGGTTGGAAGGACATCGGGATTCTCACGCTTTTGTTCTCCCCCCACCCGGTGTCCCCTAAAGGCTCTAGCCTCGTGTGTTCTTTATGGAAGAGTTGGAACAAGGCCAAACAATTCATCAGAATTAGTGAGGAGTGGAAGTGGGCGGCAGGGATAAGACAAAATGACTCTATCTGGTTCCCGATCGGTGGCATTAGGGGGGTGTAGTCTTGAAACCTCCAAACTGCAAAGTGGTTATAGAACAAGGGGTTCAAACAGTGGAAACAACTCTGGAAACAAGAGACCAGCTAGTGGATTAGGTTCGAAGACTTGGACCCGAGACTTAGAGTTACCCTGGAGGAATGGAATCTTCTTCAAGGCAGGTGTTTAGCATGGGACCGCTCAACTACCCGCCTTCTCTGTGGACAGGATCTTCCTTGCGTAGAGGGCCTCAAATGGTGCAATGGAAAGAAATTATCCAGAATCCCCAACTTCAAAGAGAAATTAGATGTTCATCACACTCTTAACAAGAGATGGTGCCTTTCTTGGACCAAACTTCGATGGGAACTAAAGTTCATGTCTATTTGGCATCCCCTGATTGAGATCAAAAAGTCCGTTCTCATGTGGCAGATCTTGCACAAAGGTATCTGGTCCAATGCAATGGCTAACAAAATTTGTGTTGTGCCGCCTTGGTGCAAGCATTTCCATCGATGCATCAAAGATTTAGCTCACCTGTTCTCTGATTGCCCCAAGTCCCGTGTTATCTGGCATCACGTGATCCGGATATTGAGACTCACGCACAAAATCAATTGGCAACAGATGCTGTTGGGTGAGGCGGTCGACTGCTCATCGAGGCTGTGGAATGCCATCAGGGGTGAGACCCTTTGGAATATTTGGAGGGAGCGATGTGCTATCAATTTTGACCAAACTCCTAAGGAATGGGGGATGAAGAAATCCTTGTTTCTTCTAGGTAAAAGAATCTCCCGAGATAAGAGATCTCCACCCTTTAGACACCACTGTATTTATCTCCTCGAAAACAACAAGTTGAAACCCAAATGGGTCCCTCATGAGGGTGATGATAGATTTATCTGCCTCATTTTTAATGCCCTCTAGCTTCACATACTCCTCCCCTGCATTGTGGGATTTGGGGGGTCCCATGGGCACTAGTCCCATTCACTTGGAACTTTTTTCTTTATTTTAATTAAAGTTTGGGAGAATAGGCTAAGGCCGAACTTCCTTTTATTAAAAAAAAAATGAAAATGTTGTGGACATTGTTATGTAGGAAATGCAACTCGGATAAAAGAGCATCTTTTTAGCATAGGTAATAATGTGGCAAGATGCTCTAATTGAGTCAGTGATATGTGGGTACACTTTGCATGTTATGCAAATAAATGTAAATCTCAAGGTATCACAACACTTTTTAAGTAGTCCCGGTGTAGAGCAAGAATGAGTAGATGCATCAATGACAACAAAGGATCCTCATGATATTTCTACTCAAGTATCTCAAACTATTTTTGAGAATAATCAAGCTACATGTAGTCCACTTTCTCAAGCCGCATCAAAAAATAGTAAACCCGATGAATGTAGTAAAAATGGTGGATCTAATAATGTGTCACTATGATTTGTCCATACTAAATCATAGAATACAATACCTATAGCTTTTAAAAACCAAGATTGTCTTCAACTTCATCTTAAATGGTCTCAAGAATTTTTAGCATGTGGGATTCCTTTCAATGTTATTTGTAATCCTACTTTGAAAGATGTGTTGATGTCCACTGCACAGAAAAGATTCACCATGCTAGATTACAATAAAATGCAAACAAAGTATGTAGATAAAGTGAAAAAAAGTATTGAAGCTATTTTAAAGCGAAAAGTGCTTGATTATGTACCCATGTATCAATAGCATTGGGTGGATGGACAAGTTGTCAAAACAAGCCATTGATTAATGTCATGGTTATATCTCCAGAAAGAAGCATGTTTTTGGAAGTTGTTGATACTTCTCTTAAAGAGAAAAGTTCCATTTCTCTTGTAAATGTTAGATTTATTTAAACCTCCATGGGCTACCATTGGTTTACCTGCATTTGGTCACGGACTCTAGTTAGGTCAAGGACCAGAGCCTAGGGGAGCCAAGGCTCTAGCAGGAGTCTTCAAGGTTATTCCATCTCCTTAGAGTGTGTGAAGAGATGGATTGATATGCTCCTAAAGATGAAGTGGTGCTACAAAAGCTTCCCACTATAGCAGCCCAATAAATTTAAGAGAAGTGTTGTGGGACCTTTTAGCTTCCCAATGAATATATATGAGACCCTATGTACCTTGGAAGGTCACTTGCAAAAGGTTGAATCAAGACAAATAAGTTTGACTAAAAGTCAACTAGCTCAAACCTTCTATTTTTGAAATATAACATTCGATGTTTTACTGAGTGCTCCTTCTCTGATCAAAATTGGCTAGAGATCTTTTAGACCAGTCTAATTAAGAAGCAAAGCAACCTTTTACAAGTTATTTCACTTAAAATGATCAATCATATGATGCAAAATGAATCTAGCAATTCCCCTATGTCAACCCGACTGTTTGGGAAGGACTGGACAGTTATACACAGTCAAGCTTAAATGCTTGTTGCTCATAGCACACAAATCCAAGTGAGATAAAACTCTAAAATATGATAGTAATACATGGAGAGCTATGAATACCAAGGTAAATCTTTGAAAAGTATGACCCATGTTGAGAGAAATCTGCTTTGCAAGATGACTGAGACCTAAGAGAATGTGATAGAGAACAATTCATACAAATAGACTTGAAAATATGGCAATAAATGATCATGAAACCAATTCTATATTAAGTGAATGGTACAATAACTTAATAGTATATATGTGTGCCTTGGTCTCACACACTGATCTTGCAATAAGCTTTGAATATTGAGGCTCTTTTTGCAACTAAAAAAATCCATGTACATAGTGAAAGTTGGAGCCAGATTTTGAATTTGAATGGGAGCTCACCTAAGTCACTTTCCTTGATTTCTAGAGATAGATTCTAACTAACTCAATTATGCGTTTGTGGAGTTCCTTTTGCCTAATCATGAAGTGGATTCGACAACTTTTGATTCTTCACTTTTACATCAAGTAAATGTTCAAGGAAATTACAAGAGATGGTTCATAAGTGAACCCTTCATACATTGTTTTCTCTTTAAGGTTTCTTCAATGACATTGTGAGACTCAAGCCAATACTTAGGCTTGTCATAGACTTGCTCCAACAGCACCCCCTCAAGCCAAGTATGCTTAAGGTCGTCAATCCTCAAGAGTTACCTGTAATCCAATCGTAGCATTGAATTTGCAAAGCTTTGTACCATCCAATACTTTGGTTAGAGTATTTGCACATTGTTGATGAGCGGAAACATATGATATTTGAATCTCCTTGCTAAAAACCTTCTCTTTTACATAGTGATAATAAATTTCAATATGTTTAGTCCTTGCATGAAAAATTGGATTAGCAGCTAAGTGAATCGAACTCATATTGTTACCAAAAATAGTTGGAGTCCCAAATTCCAATCCAAGATTTGTGAATAGTGTCTTCATCAACATGGCTTCTTGAGTAGCTATGGCAAGGCGTCTATATTTAGCCTCTATGGAGGAGAGCAACTGTAGGTTGCTTCTTGGATGACCATGAGATACGCTTTGTTCGTGCAAAAGTGAGATATCCTGAAGTGCTCCTTCTAACTTCCTTGGAGCCAGCCCAATCTACATTAGAGAATAACTTTAGACCTAAATCATATACAGAAGGGTAGTAAAGTCCTTCATTTATGGTCCCCTTGTCATACTTGAGTATCCTTTTGGTAGCTTCCATGTGTGCTTTCTTGGGTGTCTGCATAAATTGACTTAGCACACTCACACTATAGCATATATCTACCCTTGTCAATGTGGCATAGTTTAAACTTCCCACTAGACTCTAATATGGTGTGACATCCTCTATGAGTTCACCTTCATGTGAGCTTAGTTTGTGATTAACCTCCATTGGGGTACCTGCAATCTTTCAATCTTGCATCTTGAATTTTGCTAACATGTCCTTAATGTATTTTCCTTGAGTGAGAAACAAACCATGATCTTTGTAGACAAATTCCAATCCTAGGAAGTAGGTAAGTGAACCCAAATCACTTATATTAAATTCTTATGTCATATGTTCTTTGATTCTCTTCATGCCATCTATATCATTTCCTATAAGTACAATATCATCTACATATACACATAAGTAGATGACTTTAGAATTACTTCTTTTAATAAAGAGTGATGGATCTGCCTTGCTTGGTTGAAATCCTTTGTCTTGCAAGAATGAAACAAGTCTGTAGTTCCAAGTTCAAGGAACTTGCTTGAGACCATACAATGCTTTGTTTAGTTTACATAAATAATCAACATACACTTGATTCTCAAAACTAGGTGCTTGTGACATATATACTTCTTCTATTATCCAACCATTAAGACATGCATCTTTTACATCTAATTGGAGTATCATCCAATTATTGGGAGAAGCAATACTAAGCAAAAGTCTGATTGTAGGCATCTTTGCTATAGGGGAAAATGTTTCTTCATAATGAACTCCTTGAGTTTGTCCAATGCCTTTTGCCACAAGCCTTGCTTATACCTATTAATGGAACCATCAAAATTCTTCTTGACTTTGTGGATCCACCTTAAACCAGCCTTCATGGATGAAGTCTTGGGAACTAAATCCCAAGTGTTTTTTTCCTCAAGTACTTTGATTTCCTCCTCCATTGCATGCCTCCATTCTAGTTTTGCCTTGGATTCTTGAAATGATGAGGGTTTCTCTTCATTTATATTACGTGCTATGTAGATAGAGTGCTTAGTAACTAGAGTGGTGTCAAAACCATACCTTTCTTGCTTCTTCTTTTCCCTCATAAACCTTCTTAGGCCATGATGTGATGATTCTGCATCTTGTCCAAGTTCCTGCAATTTTGCTTTACCTTTAGACTTCCATGCCTTGATCCTTTCCATATGAAATTCCTCATCATCTTCTGAGGTGTCTTGTTCTTCAATATTAGGTTGATTGTCTTTAACAAGCCTTTGAAAATCACCTTCAAGATCATAAGTCAAATTGACCTTCCTGCATGAATCCTCATACCATGAATTGTTCTCATGAAATACTACATCTCTACTCACCAAGAATACTTTGTTGGTAGGTTTGTATAGTTTGTAGCCCTTTTGCTTGTTATCATATCCAATAAATACACACCTTTCTACTTTTGGATCTGTCTTTCCTCTAACTTGTGAAGGAATATGAACATAAGCAATACAACCAAAAATTTTCCAATAATCTAGGCTTGATCTTCTTCCATTCCAGGCTTCATATCGTGTCATCCCATCAAAGGATTTTGAAGGCAACCTGTTAATCAAATAAGTGGCCATGGATACGGCCTCAGCCCATAGATAGTTAGGTAGATGCTTTTCATTTAACATAGACCTTGCAACTTCAACAATTGTCCTATTCCTCCTCTCGGCCACTCCATTTTTCTCAGGAGTGTACCTTGTGGTTACCTCTCTTTTGATTCCTCTTTCTTGAAGGAAAGAATCAAATTCATGGGAGAAATATTCTCCCCCCTCCATTTGACCTTAGCCTCTTAATTGATTTACTTGTTTGATTCTCCACAAGAGCTAAATATCTCTTGAAGCAAGAAAAAAGTTCATCTTTGTGTTTCATAAAGAATAGGATAGTCCACCTACTACAATCATAAATACATGATACATAATACCTTGATCCAAATAGTGAAGCATCTCTGCTAGGTCCCCATACATCTATGTTGGCCAATTCCAAGAGGTCTCCCTGCATATAGCCTTTCTTCAAGAAGGGTAACCTATGAGAATTTCCAAATTGACATGAATTGCATTTATAAATCAAATGTTGCTTTTACAAGTTAGGGATTCCAAGTACAATTTGGTCTCTACATATTTGTGTTAATGATATTTCACCAATATGTGCTAACCTCTTGTGCCATACTTCAAATTTTGTGACTGTTTGATTACCATAATTGAAAAGAGCTATGTTACTTGTGTCTTGCAACTCAAATGTGAAGAATCCACCTGTTTTTCTCCTTTTGCAATTCTTCTGAATCCTTCGCTAGGATCCTCCACATATGCTCCTCCTCTTGTGAACCTGACTTGCAACCCTTTCTCTACTATCTGCCCAACAGTTATCAAATTCTTTGTAATGGTAGGAACATAGAGTACCTTAATGAGTAGGTTGATGTTTCCATTAGGTGCTTTGACATTGCGTATTTTCTCCACAAGGTGTCTTGTATCATCTCCTATTTGTACTTCATGCTTGTTCCTTGGATCTTCTAAATCTGATAGGAGGGCCACATTTCCTACCACATGATTGGAACAACCTGAATCTATGTAGAAAACATGCCCAACAAATTTACTTTGGGGCATTGCCATGTTCATGATTACTAATGAGTCTTCTTGATTTGAGTCCTTTGTGTAAATATTTAAATCTCTTCTTCCTTTGTAGTTTCTTTGATAGGTTGAGTGATCGTTGTGATAGCCATTGTTGAATCTTCCTCTTGAATAGCCATATCCTCCTATTGCATCCTCTGCGTCTTTGATTCCTAGAATTCCTAAAACAATTTTCAGTTGTATGATTGGTAGTCCACAAATAGAACAAGGATTGGGGTCTTGATATCTCCCGGTGCCTTGTCTACCTCCTCTTCCTCTACCTCTGCCATGTCTTCCTATACCTACATAGTTAGTTTGATGCATACCTGCTTCATGATCCACCCTTTATTATCCTTAGTCTTTCCTTTAACAGTGTATAGAGCTAAGGATTGATTACCTTTGGAGCCTTCTCCATTCTTCATGATTTTGGCCTCTTTAGTGACTAATTCTCCAATTAGAGTGTTGGCCTAGTACATGCATATCCATGTACAAATCCATTGTTGTAGTGAAAGCTTCCCATTTGTCATTTGCCTTTATGCCATTGATGACTTGCCTTAGAATGTGCTCTTCATCTGTTACTTCTCCAATACATCCTAACTGATCAGCTATGTCCTTGATTTTTGTGACAAAGTCAGTCCAATTCTGCTTGGGATCTTTTGTGAGACTTTCCTCAGAAAAAAAAACATGCGAATGATATGTGTGCCACTCTCATACCATCCATTTATATCCTCTTGTATCCAAAATAGCAGAGATCTGGAATGATCTAGTGTCGCCATGTGGCCAGCATGCAACACTCATCCCCACTAACCATCAAATACCTTAGGATATACCCCCGAGCTTAGGACCTTGGCTAACTAGCCCTCGTCCCACACACACAGGGAATGGCCTCTATAGACCAATGTCTGACACTCTCTTCCCCTTCTAAAGATCATTGTCCTCAATTATCAATGAGGGAAAGTACTTGCAAATCAAAGCTCCTGATTCCCAAGTGGATTCAATAAGTGGTAATCCTCTCCAGGCTACCAGATACTCTTGGATGACACGATTCCTTAACCGTTTCCGTCTCCTATCTAGTATTCTATTTGGAGAATGATCTGCTCTATCGGTTTCCTCCAAACTCCCTAGATATATACTTTCTTAGTTTACTAACATGAAACACTGGATGGACTCTGCAATCTGGAGGAAGCTCTAATCGGTATGCAACATCACTCAACTTCTTTACTATCTTCCAAGGTCCACAATACCTTGCTGAAGTAGATCTAGCTGGTACCTGAAGAAAGACTCAGTCTCCTTCCTCAAAGGATCTAGGAGATCTTTTCCTATCAGCATACTCTTTTACTCTATCAGCTACTTGTTGCATCTTATCTTTAGCTATTTCAAGGTTTGCTTGGAGACTCACTAAGAACTGGGAAGCACTAGGACATTTCTTAGACATTCCTATGGTACTAGGAGCAGTGGGATTCATGCCATAATTCATCTCAAAAGGAGACATCCCAATCACCTTGTGAGGCCTATTGTTATAAGCAAACTCTACTAGTGGCAAATAACTATCCCAATCAGTCTGTCTCTCAGACACATATGCCCGCAACATATCCTCTAGAATTTGGTTGACCCTCTCGGTATGACCATCTTTTTGTGGATGATCACCACTACTCATTTTTAGTGACACTTTCATTTTGTCAAATAAAAACTTCCAGAAGTGTCTTGTAAATCTGACATCCCTTCTGAGACTATGGATGTAGGTAACCCATGCAATCTGAAGACATGCTGCATAAACAACTCCACTACCTGTGGAGCTTCTATCGTCTCCTACGTAGGTATAAAATGAGCCATCTTGCTCAGTCTATCTTCCACAACTAGGATTGTATCCTGCTTCCTTTGCGTCCATGGTAACCCCAGTATGAAGTCCATGGATATACTATCTCAATTATGATCTGGAACTTGTAAAGGATGTAAAAGACTTGGTGTCTTTATCCTTTCTACTTTGTTGACTTGGCACATAAAGCATTGTTGAACATAAGTATGGCTATCTCTGGCTAATCCAGGCCACTAAAAGGTTCTTCCAAGAAGTTGTATTGTCTTATCAGTATCTGGATGTCCTGCACAAGGCACATCATAACTATCATGCATGACTTTTCTTCTCAAATCCCGGGAATCTCATGTGCAAACCTTTCCTTTCCCTCTAACTATTCCATTCTCCTATGAGAAAGTGGAATACAGAATGGACTTGTTCGCTCTGCTAGGGGAAGAAACAGCTAAAACTGTCCCATCTCCTATAATAGAGTCATCATTGATGGCTCGAATGTGGATCTTCCACCTATGCTTCCTATATCTCTTGAAGCAATGAGCTTTCTAAAACTATAAAGGTCATTTCATACATTATTCGTGATAATGTATCAAAAACTATATTCTGATTGCTCTTCTATACAGGATTCCATGTGAAGCTCATGCATGAGCAGAGCCCAACGAGCTTGACTACCTCGGAGATCTGGATGACTAAAAAAAATACTTAAGTATATGGTGATTTGGGTATACCTTAAATTATACACCATAAAGATAGTGTTTCTAGACTTTAAGTGCATACACGATTGCATACAACTCCAGTTCATGCACTGGCCTAACATCTTGGCTCAAAATTGTCCCTGTGGCTTATGCCACTAGCATCTGTCTTTAACTCAAAGAGTTTCTGTGGATAACCACTTAGAGTCCTAGAAATGACCATAGCTGCCTCTCATCCTGAGGAGTAGGCCAAACTAAGATAACTGAAACCTTCTTGGGATCCATCAGAACCCAATCAATAGATACTCTATCCTCGGAAGAAACAACTAAGTCTTCTCTGGATTACATGAGTCTTATCATGATCTCTTACTCTAATCTGATGGTAGCCACTTATGAAATCTATTTTACTAAATACAACGGCTCCACCTAGAGTGTCTAAAACATCATTAATCATGAGCATAGGATATCTATGTCTGATAGCAATCTTATTGAGTGCTTGATAGTCAATGCACATCCTATAAGGTCTGTCTCTCTTCTTCACTAGAAGACCTGGTACTACAAAGGGTGAATAGCTGGATCTAATCATCCCTTGTGTGTAATTCTTTCAAGTACAACTCTTGGAATTCTGTTCTCACTTTCGCTGAAAGTGTTGAAGCACTCCAACTAGAGTCTCCATGACTATATGAATCCATCTCAACATACGACAAATACAAGAAATAGATATACTTATAATCAATTTTGAGAAACTTGGTAGCAGTCACCAATCGCGTCTCTTGGAGATCTGGTTCTCCACGGATCAGTAATCTCCTTCTCTCATGCTCAAACTGATACACATGCGAAGTAAAATCAATGACTGATTTTTTCCTTGCATGGCACTTCTTACTAAGAACTATGTCGAATCGAGCTAATCTCGCTATCTCAAGGTCCAATCTGTCCTCATAGGATTGGATCTGAATAGGAAGATCAATAACTCGTCTATCCCAAGTCTCAGTTCCCTTCCCGTCGGCTAGCTCTACCGTATAAGTATAATCTGATTGTATCGTGTCTAAGCGTAATCTCTTGACTAATCGGGAACTCATAACATTATGAGTCGAACTTGTGTCAAAGAGTACCTTGACAGGCTGTTTTGCCATGACTCCTCTCATGACAATAAGCTCAGTATCTGGGAACCGGTATCCTTTCTGTGCCACTGGCAAAAGCACACTATCTGGCACAGTCGAAACCTTTTTAGTGACTGTTACGGCCACTATGGGAGATGATAATGGAGATGGGGAATCCCAAAACTCATCCTAACTCCCACCCCCTACCTAAGTCAGATTTATGACTATGGTGGCTGCTATTTTTTTCTTTTTAGGACAATCCTTATACAAGTGCTACCCTAATCAACCATAGCACAAACCCTCTTTCATTGCCTTCTCTTTGTGCTGAGGGGTAAGAATAGATCGGTTATATGTCCCCTCAGCTAGAGCAGACACTTTTCTCTTTCCTCTTGAGACTATCTAGATCATGTGCACTTTCTTAGCCTCCCTAGAAGGCTGTGCACTGACTGAACGAGGAGTCGAAGGATAGAAAGGTCTGCTAACCCTAGTCCACGGGGATCTCTGGCCTTGGGAACCTGTGATCCTGTGGCCATCCTCATAAACCAAGGCCATCTATGTGGCCTGTGCCAAATACTGACACCGCTCCTTCCGCACTAAAGGTTGGATAGTTTCTCTGAGTATATTCCTGAACTGGTTGGTTCTTTTGACTGATGAAGAACCAGGTGTCTAATGCTTTAGACCTTTCATCAGGTGGTACAAAAGTTTTATAAAATAGGATTTTAAATTGATCCCATGTCGTGGGCTCCTTGTCCTGCTCTATCTTATGCCACCACCCATGTGCGACATCCATAAGGTTATAAGTGGCATGCTAAATCTTGTGCCTATCATGAGTGATGTGACACAGACGGAAGCACTGTTCCCACTTGCTAAGCCACTGCTCAATCGCGTCAGTAGTCCTAGCGCTAGTTGAGCCATGATATCTTGGCGGCTTAAAATCCTTAAGCTGCCATCTGGCTTCTCTAACTAAGACGCTATCTCTAGGGACTTCTGAAGTTTGATGCTCATCTGGAGCATCTAACTCCATCTCTAGCAAAACAGAATCGAGGGGATCTTCTTCTTTCTTGGAGCCACACACATGTTCCAAGACATTCTGAAGAGAACTCTCTAAGAATGAAATTCTATTATTCATAGCTCAAATTGGATCAACGGGACGTTTTGGTATAAGGGTATCTGTCCTAGTAGGTGATGATGGTTCGGATTCCATGCTAGGACTAAAGGCAAATAACTTTTTCTTTTGGTTTTCTCTCTTTTCTTTTTTTTCTTAAATATACTAATCAATCATATATACTAATGGCAAGCGAAAAAAGAACCAATCAAAGCTTTTGCTTAATAGAAAAAGAGAAAAGAAAGAAACTTTAATATGTTTCCTAAATGCACATGCATGCTAATATTTTAGAAACTTTGGCAGCCTAACGGCGTCACTTTAAAATCCGAAATAATTTTGAAAAGCGTCAAGCATTCAACAAAATCAAATCATCAGTGCTGGCAGACACGATTTATTTTGTCTTCTCAACGAACACCTGCAATTGAAAACTTTTCCAAGTATGTTGTTGGGCTCTACAGGCCCTCAATCAATCAATCAATATATATATATATATATATATATATATATATATATATATATATATATATATATATTTTTTTTTTTTTTTTTTTTTTTTTTTCCTCTTTTCGATACCTGCGGATACTTACCACCTGCAAGAAGAGCTGAAGCACCGAACATACATCTCTACTTATGTCATCCTACGCGTAATGCAAGAATACTTCTAACATGCCCAATCAACAGAATAATCAATTAAATATTGACTAAATACTTATCTCGAATTCTTTTGGTATTTGTGAAGCATCCAATTGAAGAACTAGGAGTAGAGTATCGACTCCCTTTGGTTCATGGATCGCATATGCCTTCAAAAAGTGCTTCGTTGATGATGCTTGATGAAGAACAATCCACTTTCACCCTCTGTGTTCAGTTGTCTCAGGAAGCTCGAAAAGTTGTTGTGCTTGAAATATTGAGGAAAAAGATCTTTTGTAAAGTCTATGACATTCCAGACCACAAAGCTGCTGTTATTCTCACTCCATGAAACGATGTCATCCGTGGCGGGATCATCGACCATGAACGAAGCAGGACATTGCTGTTGTGGGAGCCATCAACACCCATGTGCGAACATCCAAGGTCCTCTTCCTGGCGAGCTTAACCCTCCCCAACAAACACCCAAACGCTCTGATGAATGCCCAAAATTCATCCTAATTGTTGCTTCGATAAGAAGAGCCTTTTCAGATGGTTGGTGATTTTGCAGTTCCTTGCGTGTTTCTACCTTATCATTCAACGCTTCTGAAAAAGAACAATTATCGCTCGCTTTCTCAAACCTTGGAGTGGATGACATTAAATTTCAATTATGCGTAGTACAACAAAGAGAGGACAATAGGTGAGACAGATTAACGAGCCCAAACCCTCCTCTCCACAACCGTCGAATGATTCCGTTCAGTCTTGCCTTAATGTCAAATTACCCACAGACAACGACTGTGGACATCATAAGCATGGATACAACCGTCGAATGAAGAGGAGAATGTAAGATAAACATGTTGTAGTCTGGTGCAATTGTGGGAAAGGGAAGAAGACGGGGTGAGAAGGTAGATGAGGTTCATGTTCTCGAACGCGCTGGGTCCTCCTCTAAAATTAGCTAAAAACCAGGCTCTGAAACCAAATGTGAGACTTTCCTAAAAAAACATGCGAATGATGTGTGTGCCACTCTCCTCCCATCCATTTATATCCTCTTGTACCTAAAACCGCAGAGATATGGAATGATCTAGTGTCGCCATGTGGCCAGCATGCAACACTCATCCCCACTAGCCATCAAATACCTTAGGATATACCCTCAAGCTTAGGACCTTGGCTAACTAGCCCTCGTCCCACACACACACATGGAATGGTCTCTGTAGACCAATGTCTGACATCTTCCTTGAGAGTTGTGATGTCCAGCCATAGTTGATGATAAGAAGAACGCTTCAAGTGCATTCCACGCTTCCTGAGATGCTTTACAACTTGTGATATGAGGTAACAAAAAATCAGAGATGAGAAGATAAGACCTTGCTAATGCATCTTTGGAACACCATGTACTTAATCTCTCCTGCTCTTTATGTGTTGGTTGACTGTTGTTTGTGAATGTAGGCATAACTTCATCTCCAGCGACATAACCGTATAGACTCCTGCCTTGGAGATAAGCTTCCATCCTTAATGACCAAGCAAAATAATTACCTCTGTGCAATTTATCAATTGATGAAGGGAATCCATCTGCCATACTTGCTTTGATACCACTGTGAAGAGATGGATTGATATGCTCGTGAAGATCAAGTGGCTTCAAAATACTTACTTTACACCAGCCAAATAAATTCCAGAGAAGTGTTGTGGGCCCTTTTAGCTTCCCAATGAATATATTTGAGACCCTATGTACCTTCAAAGATCACTTGCAAAAGGTTGAATCAAGACATACAAGTTTGACTAAAAGTCAACTATCTCAAACTTTTTATTTTTGAAACATAACACTCAGTGTTTTACTCAATACTCCTTCTCTTATCAAAATTGGCCACATATCTTTTAGAGGACTCTAATTAGGAAGAAAGCAACCTATTACAAGTTGTTTCACTGAAATGATGAACCATATGATGAGAAATGAATCTAGCAATTCACCTATGTCAACCCGACTTTTTAGGAAGGAGTAGACAATTATACATAGTAAAGCTTAAACTCCCATTGCTCACAAAACACAAATCCAAATGAGGTGAAACTCTATTTATGATAGTATACTTAGAGAGCTACAAATACCAAGTTAAAGATTTCCAAAAGATGAACCATTCTGAGAGAAATCTGCTCTCCAAGATGACTGAAAATTGAGAGAATGTGACAGAGAACAATTCATACAAATAGACTTGACAATATGGCAAGAAATGATCATGAAATCAATTCTATATTAAGTGAATGGTACAATGACTTACTAGTACATATGTGTGCCTTGGAATCACACACTGATCATAGAATAAGCTCTGAATATTGAGGCTCTTTTTGTGACTAAAAAGTCCATGTATATAGTTAAAGTTGGAGCTAGATTTTGAATTTGAATGGGACCTCACGTAAGTCACTTTCCATGATTTCTAAAGATAGATTCTAACTAACTCAATTACGACTTCGTGGAGTTCCTTTTGCCTAATCATCAAGTGGATTCAACCACTTTTGATTCTTCACTTTTACATCAAGTAAATATTCAAGGAAATTACAGGAGATGGTTCACAATTGAACCCTTCATACATTTTTTTCTCTTATAGGTTTCTTCAATGACTTTGTGTGACTCAAGCCAATACTTAGGCTTTCCATAGACTTGCTCCAACAGAGTGGCAATATGATGAGTATCTAGAACTTAGAGAAGATTCTAGATGTGCCAAGGGCAAGGGCTATTTAAGGTTGGGAGGAGAGTGGTAGGTAGCTTATTGGCACATTTCATTTGGTATCAAAGCTTGAGTGAGCGAAGGGACAGTTTGTGGAGAAAGAGCCACTTCATCATCTTTTTGAGTGCAAGTTTAGTCGGAATTATTTGTGGAGCAGGGCATCGGTTTTCTTGGGGAAGAAGGAGCATTGAAGAGACTTCACCTCGAGGAGTGTGTAGCATAGGAAAAAGTTTGATCAAAAGAGGAAGAAGGCGTCAGTTGCACGAGCATCTATCTCTAATATATGAGGTAATTTTCATCAGTTTTTTCATTGAAGAAGGAGCTCGTGGGCTAGTGTCCCAACACCATGAGAGGAGGGGAGAGACTATCTTCTTTCCCTCCATGAAGGCAAAGAAGACTTCAAAATCATTCTCACTTAATAAGTGCCTAAATCACATTACTGGGGGAAACTTTGCACAAAGTTCAACAACGATCAATGGATGGCTGCGAGATTTCTTCGGAGATTTTCACTTCATGTAGGATATCCCTAGCTGAGCACGCACTCTCTTCTTCTATGATCATCCAACTTGAGAGAGAGACAGAGAGAAAGAGCGAGAGAGAGAGAGAGAGATGAAAGGGAGCATATTCTTTGATTTGGTCCTCGGAAATACCTACCTAGGTGCACTAAAGAGACCATCTCTTGAGCAAGGAATGTCCAAATTGAAACGTTCAAACTGATATAGATTCCTTGCTTCAAGAGCTTTCCAAATATATATTTACTATGTTTATCTTAGATTATAGAATTTTTATAGAGCTTGCAAGTTGACTGAGTGGAATCATGAGAACTCTTTGAGGCTTGAATAGTTTTCGTATCTTCTCATAGATGCTTAGGGAGGTGACTTCATCTCATTAGAAATAATTTCTACTTACTTTGCTCTTTCTTTAGAATCATAAGTATCACTTAATCTTTAATATTTTCATATCAAATGAATTAGAAGAAAGGAAAAGAAATGTTATTGATGACTACGCTATCACGATCAATTAGATTTTGAATTTCTTCTTTTATTGCTTTTATTGAAAGGATTTCTTGAGAGATTAAAGAATGATTGCTTATGCATTTAGTTTCACATGGAAATTCAATGATGCATTCATTAAATAGTTCTCTTCAAAGGTATATTTGTAGAGATTTAAAGATACACATAGTACTCTAATTAGTTGATTATGAGAGGACAAATGCATGTATGCACTGACAAAGAATGATGTAATTGATTTTTGGCCATGAACATATTTGAATTCATTTAGTAATGTGGACTAATAATTGAAATACATTCAAATTATTGCTTGATTGAGTCAAGCATCTATTATGTTTTATGTGTTATTTGACATTACTAGAACTAATATATGATTTGATTTTGCAAACAAATATCCACTTGATTGATGATCCATTGCAAATGAATGACTTTATTCCTAATCAAGCCATATATTTATGCATACCACTCCATTAAAATGTTTAAATTAGGAAAAAGGTAGTTCAAATGCATAGAAAGAATCATGACAGTACATTGAACTTATTGTTTTACAACATGAAAGGGTACCACTTCATGTTGTTGTATTCATAAATTTGAGTAGAAAGATCCCATTAGCATGAAACTTTGTATGCTGGTAGATGCTTAGGTTCTTTAGATATGCACCAATTTGCATGTCTTTAGAAGATTTTTTGATAAGTAAAATGGTTCAAAAGGTTCAGACCTATTGTATCAAAAGTTACCATCTCGAAGGTGTATAGGGGTAACTTTGTAGCAACATATATCCTCATGGGAGTGTTCAATATCTGAGTTTTTTTTTGGGATAGAAAGCCTATATACATTAATTCTGTCATCCAAAGTACCATGAAATTTGGAATGTTGAGTAAAGAGAAAAGTAAAAAGCGCTCTCATCATTGTGGAGGGAATTGTTTCTTGCAAGTTGTTGTAGGTGTGTAGAAATGTGGGTGTTTCTCTTTATTGCAGTGTCCAAATGATATGAAGTTTTGATATGGCCTGATGATTCATGTAACCATGCACATGTATAATCTACATATGATTTGGATAAGTGTTAAGGGTTATAATGTCTAATTTAGTTCTCTCGTACCTCTGGTGAGGACTCGTTAGAGATGTGCATAGAGATATGGTGATTATGCCATTGCTCTTTGATGGAATGTACCATTAGGCTAAATCATTTTGGACATGTTTTCCAAGATATTGCATCTTGGTGCCCACAACATTTGAACTGAATTGGAGTTAACTTGGGGATTCTATGAATGCAATATATCCTTTGGTCTAGTTTCTCAGTCATGCAAAATGTGCAGGTTTCATAGCCACTATTTTGCTTGTTTCTCTCATATGGAGAATGATCTTATAGTGCAACTTGGTATACTAATAGAATTTTAATAAAGATTTAAAACGCAATAAATTGCATTAAATTTGGATGTCATTGGATTAGTCTACTAATTAGCTCTTGGGAGCTAAGTATCACTCCTAGGACCTCCTAGATAGAGGTATAGGTTTGCATAGATTTGGCCATAAATGTGTATTTATAGATCGAATTGACTTGATTCCAATTGTGGGAGAAGGATAACATCCATGCCTATTCGGAAAAAAAAACATAATTATTTTTGTAGATTTATAAGCGCTTCTAATGTTTTCATGTGTTTGTAGATAATATACATTTTGACATAAGAAGTAAGGGAAATTCATCAAACACTTTAAATTGTACATTTTTAGGGAAAATCACTTGAATTTAGCTTGTGTATGAGCAAATCATTAACTAGGAGCATCGTTAGTTAGGTATTGCATTTTACATTTAAATGATTTATCAATCATGTTGTTTGCTTAGAATGAATTTGGAGAAGAATCTAGCTCCCATGGATGAGGTCAAGTTTGAGTGGCCCTGTGATAAAAGAAAAGAGCTCTCAATGGCAAGGTTCGAGGCATGGAGGATACTCTTCAGACGATCTTGGAATTAAGAAACTAGAGGTTTTGCCAACTGGTACACCAATGTAGATGGAAGTTCCATCCGCGGAATCATCTAGTTGACAAATAGCACTTGCAAATGTGGGGGTGACTTGAGTCCACGAAAATGTCATGGATAGGTTAGTGCTAGGATGGCAGATGCGATAAAGTAGTGGATAAGTAAGTGGGAGTAATGCTTCCAGCTTTGCGATATTGAGGACTAGAAACAAAAGACCCAACATGCCACTTACAATTTCATTTCTCTCATCGACGGTGGAGGAAAATAGAGCAAGAAAAGGTAGAACCTGCCACTTGGTCAGATTTCAAGGTCATATTTTACAATAGTTTTGTTTCTCCAGAGGAGCGTACCAGGGCTCTAGGTGCATGGTTTTTCTTATAGTAGAGACAAGTTACAATTTAGGAAGATGCAAACAAATAGCGGGAAATCTCGTTGAAGATTCTAAATCAGGTGCTTGATTTTCATCAATTGCATAAGTTTGTGCTTGGGGTTAGGGAGACATTGTGTCCGCTTGTGCGCAAGGAGTGTTGCCAACCTTAAAAGAGGCAGTAGAACTTGCCTTGGTGTCGGAGGATGGGCGACACTCTAGATTGCAACCCTCATGACAAGAGAGTACTTGGACAAGATTCAAGAAGCCCATAGGTTGAATTCCAACATCTAAGAGATAGATGAATGTCATTTAGACTTTGAGCCATGGGAAGAGAAAAGTAAGTGCATCCATGGTAGATAGATCTTTTCAACGATCCAATCTAACATAGCAACAGAAATAAAAGGCTTGTGGTGAGGGCCTCTATTATGAATGCCTAGGTCGGCATGCTTATAGGATGTGTCCTAAGAAGAAGAAGAAGATATCTACAGCAATGGTGGTGGAGATGCAGTTAAGATTTTGATCTCCTAGCAACCGACACTAAGATGGATCCTCCATCAAAAAATAAACAACCCCTCTTAAATATAATAGTCACTAAGAAAGTATCAGTTTTCGGACACCAAGTTGGTTGTCATGAGTGGCAAAGTTGATGGCCATCTCGTTAAAGTTTTATTTGACACAAGATCGACACATAATGTTATTAACTCTTCTCTAGTGAAGACTTGAAGACTACTCCATCTAATATACTTACAGAGTAGAGTTAGTAGATGGGAAGGGATCTAAGACCTCGGATTAGCAAGTTTTTGGATTACCATTCGAGATTCAAACTTATAAAGATAAGCTAGATTTTGAGATCCCCATGTTGGCTAGATTTGATCTCATTCTCAGTACACAATGACATTCAAGCAAGAAGCTAACAATTGATTTTGAGACTCACATATATCAATTTAATGATAATGGTCACCACATCATCATTCCTAGAGAGCTTGACGTTAAGATGTACAGATGAGCATCTACCTTTGTGATGGTAAAAGCATAATGTAACAATCATGATTTCTTCTATTTTGAGCATAAAGGATTGTTAAGTTTATAGACTCAAACTAGTTTGGAAGCTTAGCTATCTTCTAGAATGAAAACTAAATTTCAACACTTGGTTCTTTTAGAGTTAGCTTCAGGTGTTTGGCCTCGCACAAAAGTAGAGCATAGGATTGAGCTAGTACTAGGAGCTCATCCATGGCCTAAACAACTCTATTGAATGAGTCAGCAAGAGGAGGTAGAAGTACATCATACGATCAAGGAGTATCTTCATAAAAGACTCATCAGCTCCAATTATTCACCTTTTGCATCCCCAAAGCTTTTGGTTCACAAAAAGGATGGATCTTTTAGAATGTGTATAGACTTAAGAGGCTTAAATAAATTTACAATAAAGCATAGATATTGGATGCCTGGCATCTATGATATTCTGGATACACTAGAGGTGCCACTATATATAGCAAAATAGACTTAAAAAGTGCTTATCATCAAATAAGAGTGAAGGATGATGATGTACATATAACAAATTTTTGTACTAGATTTGTTCATTATGAGTATCTTGGAATGCCTTTGGTTTAACTAATGCTCTAGCTACTCTTATGATGCTCATAAATGATATTTTTTTATCCTTTTATTAGTCACTTTGTCGTTGATTTTGTAGATGATATGTTCGTTTATAGTAAGAGTTTGAAAGGACATGAATGTCACTTGCATAGAGTTTTTCAAATGTTAGATGAGAATATGTTTTACACCAACCCAAAGAAGACACAACTATGTTTATCTAAGGTTGAGTACTTATGACATACAATTTTTGTAGATGGAAAATAGAATGGATCGACAAAAAAAAATTTTGATCCTCAATTGGTCAATTCATCAAAATGAGTGGCAGTTGTAGTCATTCTTACGACCATTGGGCTTCTATAGGAAATTCATTGGGAGCTATTCACACATAGATGCACCATTGATGGATCTGTTACACATTAATCAAAAGTTTGTCTAGAGTAGTGCATAACAGAAAGTGTTTAACACATTGAAACAAGCAGTTTCAAGTGCCCCAATTTTATTAGTGGTGGATCCCCAGAAACCTTTGAAATAGAAACTGATGCTAGTGTCATTATAGTGGGTGCAGGTTTAATTCAAGATGGTAGACCAATAGCTTTTGAAAGTAAGAAACCTTCTCCAGCTCAGAGAAATCGCCTGTCCATAAACAAGAATTGTATGCAATAGTTCATGCTTTGAAGATTTGGAGATGCTATTTGTATGGGCCAACTTTTGGAGTATACACAGATCATCGCACATTGAAGTATTTCTATTCCCAACCTGATCTTCAGGGGAGAGAGGCTAGATGGGCTGAGTTGATGCAAGAATTTCATATGCAAATTCTATATAGAAAAGGAAAAATGATTATAGTTGTATATGCATTATCTCATATTTTGCATCCAATTAGCTTCACAATTCTTGATAGTGATTTAATCCAAGAGATTAATTATTCACAAATTGAAGATAATTATTGTGAGTCTATAATTAACAAGTTGTCAAAAAGTAATGAGGATAAGGCATTTTCTAATTTCCAAGTGGAGCAAGTTTTTCTCAAAAAAAAAGAAAAGATTGGTGTGCCTAATTCCTAAGAACGGAAGCTTAGAAAAGAAGTTATTTTTGAGAACCATGATGTACCTTGTGCAAGACATCTTGGTATTGAGAAAACTTTTCAGTTGGTGAGATGCAAGCTTTGGTGGCTAAAGATGGCCAGAGATGTAAACGATTACATAAGTAAGTGTTTTAAATGTCAAGTGAAAAACATAGAGGGGATTAGTCCTCTAGGTCTATGACAACCATTAGAAATACTAGAGTATTGTTGGGATAGTATTTCCATGGATTTCATAATGGATTTACTAGGACACCATGATAGAAGAATGCTATTCTTGTGGTGGCTGATCATTTGAGAAAAATGTCACAATTTATCCCTACAAAGGAATTATTGGAGGCTCCATAAGATGCACAACTATTAATTCAGAATATTTTTAGACTGCATGGTCTATCGAAATAAATAGTTTCAGATAGGGATCCTAGATTTACAAGAATTTTATGGAAGCAGGTGTTCAATAAGTTTCAAGTTCAACTCAAGATGAGTAGTGGAGTGCATTCATAGACAGACGATCAGACCAAAAGAGTTAATCAGATACTGGAAGATATGCTATGGGGATATTTTTAAAAAAAGTAGACAGATTGGGATAGTTTCCTTCCATTAGTTGAGTTTTCTTATAATAGTTGGAAGCACACTACTACTAAGCTAGCACAAATGGAGGGACTTATGGATTTATTAACTCATAGTCCATCTACCATGGGTTATATAGGAAATATCTATGTGCTTCACAATTTCTATTAGATATGGGAACTTGAAAATAGCTCAGCTCAATTTACAACAAGTTGTTGAAGGAGTGAAAGCATTTGTAGATCCACATCATATACCACGGATGTTTCAAGAGGTGGATCATTCGTTTTTATAGGTTCTACTTCATTCTTCATTGACAGTGGATCAGAGACCCAAGTTGTCCCCTGGATTTTGTGGACCTTGGAATTAATCAAGCAGATTAGCGATGTCACATACGAATTACAATTGCAAAATAATTGCAAAGTTCACCGAGTTTTCCATGTTAGCAAGTTGAGACCATACATTTCTCAAGATGAGAATTGTGTAGATGGTTTAGTTGCTTTAGAAAATAGAACATCTCAACCAGATATCCCATTTCAAGAACTTGATAAGAGGGAGCGAAAGTTATGGAATTGCTCCATACCATAGTATTTAGTAGCATGGACTAGTCATCCACTCACAAGTGCTACTTGGGAATCAAAATTTATGATTCACAGAGACTTTCCTTCCTTGATCATTGAGGATAGTTATCTCTGGAACAGGAAGAGAGTGTTAGATTTATTTAGAACTCCATTGTCTATGATTGGTCTACATGCATTTGGTCGAGGATCCTAGCCGGGACAAGGACCAGAGCTTGGGCTAGCCAAGGCTCTAGCATGAGTCTTCAAGGTTATTCCATCTCCTTAAAGTTGCAAGATGAGGAATATTTGGACCTTAGAGAAGATTCTTGATGTACCAAGGGCAAGGGCTATTTAAGGTTGTGAGGAGAGTGGTAGGTAGCTAATTGAGATCTTTTAGTAAAGATATATGAACATGCTATATTGCGTGTGGGTGGTCCGAAGAATGTGGTTGTGATAGTGACTGATAATGCATCTTATTTTCAAAGTGCTAGAATTGCAATTCAAAACAAGTATGAAGGCATTACTTTGGTTCCATGCACAACTCATTCAATAAATCTATTATCGAAAGGTATAGGTATATTATCTTTCATTGAAAAAGATTTGTTAGATCCAAATCATGTGGTCAAATTTATGAGAGAGCATCAATTTTTATATTTGCTCTTTCGTTCAAAATATCCTAGTAAAGCACTTCATATCTTTTGTGCAACACAATTTGCAACTTCTTATATTGTGCTCAGTGGATTATTGGAAGTTACGCCAACTCTTGTAGAAATAATTGTTGACCGAGGATGGGAGGGATGGGTAGAGAAGTATCCTTCTTATAGATTTGTGGCCTCAAAGTGTACGTCTCTAATACAATCACGAAGTTTTTGGCATAATCTTAAGAAATCATTGGTATCACTGAACCTTTTGTGGAACTCTTAGGAATTGGTGATATTGATGAGTTTTTGATAGGAAATGTTAGTTGGATTATTTCAAAAGCTATTCAAAAAATAAAAGTCTTTAATCAATTTTCATTATGAGAAAAAACATAGATTGTATCGTTAGCAAAGAAAAGATGGATGCAAATGCATACTCATTTACATGGAACAGTGTTTGTTTTGGATCCAGCATTTCAACTCAATGGTTAAGTGTCAAGCAAAGAAGTCATGCAAAATTTCAAAACCACATGTCAGTTACTACTTCCAAGTACAAATGGTCAAGATGCATTCCACAAAAGAGTAGCTTATGTAAATCCAAAAGGATGTTTTGAAGATCTATGGCACGTTGAAGCAATTCAAAAACGTCCACCTTCCATATGGTGGAAAGAGTACGGAGGTGAAGCAGTGGAGTTGCAACATATATCTATGAGAGTGATTTTAGTGATAGCTACAAGTGGTACTTGTGAACGTAATTGGAGTGCATATGATTTTAGTTGTTCAAAACTAAGAAATTTCTTAAGTGTATCACATGCCAATGATTTGGTATATGTCTTTTGTAATATGCATTTAATACATGCTCCAACCAAGATAGCTTCTATAGTAGCACAACAAAATATTGGAGAATTTCAAACTCATGAAAGTTTAACAAATGATACATGGAGTGATAATGATTTAGATGTAGATCACAATGATAGTTCATACATGGAAGAAATAAATGACATGTTACCTATCATAGATGATGATATTCAGAATGAAGAAAAGGATGTAATTTGAATACTTTGATTAGAATCAATTGCAAAATTGATGGATTTATAATATTGTGATCTATTTGATTACAAAAAGAAGCTTATCTATTAAATCTTTTGTTGATTGAATAATTCTTCAGTAGTGAACCAATCAAAAGATGATGATGCCTCTAAGAGTCTTCCATACCTACCCTCATATGGATCCATAGATATTTGTAAAGTTTTCACTTGAATTTCTAGATCATCAATCTTCTTTTATTGATCATCAATTGTTCTTCATAATCTAGGAATTGTTAATCCTTCATTGTATAATTCTTCTCCCTTTGATGATAAATCATGGATAAGGTTATCTTCTTCAAGTAGCAAAATGTAGGGCCACTTTTGAGGAAGAGGACCTTGTTTTCCTTGCTCACCTAGTATCTTCCACTTGACACAATGCCAAATTTATCTTCAATGTCAATAGATGTTGTTCTAGGTAATTGCTCAATGAAATCTTTGTAATTAGATATGTCCATAGCTAGAGTGATTTGATCTTCTTTCATTCCATACATGTAGGAGCACACAAAATCTTCCAAAATTTTTCACTCATGCTTATTTACTTTACTTGCTATCTGTGAAAAAATGAAAAATAGGCTATCATGCTATCAGAATTGATATTAAAACTTTAAACACAAAAATAATTCATAAAAATAATAATAAAAAATAAGTCTCATAAATAAAATGATAGATACTCAAATACATTTTAAGTACACATATAAATAGATACATCAAAAAGTGTATGGACAGATAAATCAATAGTATGTGTAGACAAATGATAGAAATATGGGTAGTTAGTTAGATAAGAAGATTTATAATTAAATAGAAAGTGTAGTTATAATCTTGAAGTGAATATATGTAACTATTAAGAATGTAAGAGTCAAAGAACCAAACATTCATAATAGTTCATATGTGCTCACTATATTATGTATGAGTCTTATCACATGATTGTATATAACTATTGTGATAGAATGAGTCAAAGAACCAAAGATTCATAATAGTTCATATGCACTCACTATACTATCTATGAGTCTTATCACATGACTGTATATAACTATTGATGACAGAAAGAGTGAAAGAATCAAACAATCACAATAGTTTCTATAAACCTTGTGACCTACACAAATCATGCATAAAGGAATCTAAGTGACTATTGTGAGAGTAAGACTCAAAGAATCAAACAACCACAATAGTCCCTATACACTCCCTATACTATTGAGAGAGTAGGAATCGAGGTGGCAATTCAAACAATCTCAATAGATCTATTGCTTAGTCCTATACTACTGTCAGAGTAAGAATCGATGTAGCAAGTAAGACCATCACAGTAATGGTTTATTTTAAATTGTATTCCTAAATGTAAACAAGTAAGAAATGCTTCTACGACTTGAACATGTAACAAATTGATGGTTAAAAAACATAAAAGTAGTTATATAAATACAAATCATACATATGTAAGAGAGGCATATGCAAATCATACAATATGCATGATACAATGAACAAAACAATAAATAAAAAATATATCAATACTTGAATGGTACGATGAAGAAAGTCCTCTATGAAAGAAATGGTAGGATTCGAGCTCTATAGAATAGAAAACAAACATGTGCAAAATGACCTTTTTGATCAAATGTAAAAATATATAAATATTTTTTGGTTAGACGTAGGTTTTCAATTGAAAATATTTTTGATCAAAAGTTTGTGCGTGTCTACTTTTTTCGATGTTTACTCAAATAACCAAGAATAAAATGAACATATATTCAGCACTTTTCAATTATTCGATCGAATAAATGCAACCTAGCTAGAAATATAGAGATGGCCAACTCGTCCAAAGGAATCCTATGCATAAGATGCAAGAACTTTTTGTATGTTTACACTCCATGTCCTCTTTTGATCCATCTTGGCTACATGAAGGCACTCATTTGTGGATATATAAATTATCAAATGAATAAGAGCAAAGATTGGATGTTAGAGAACTGATAGCATCCCAAAAGTACTAGATGTATAGAAGACCCAAGCCACACATCAATGGTGTTCTTAGATGAGGAGTTTGAGCCTCATGATTGGGTAGAAATACAAACCACTATGGACATAGCACTCAATGAAGAGCAATGGAATCCCCATTGTGATAAGGACAGCTATTATGTATCCCTTTTTATGTGTGAACCCATAGATGACAATGAGGAGGACCAAGACTTAGAGTCTATAGTAATGTATCCCTTTTGTGATTTAGAGTAAGAATACTAGTATTGGGTAGAAGGGAAGTAACAAGAAGAAAGTATGCCCAAGAATGTGATTGATTAGCCAATTGAATCGAGGATGAAGAAAAGAAGAAGAAATGTAAGAAACCTCTAGAATTGGAGGAATAATCATTCTTTGAGGTGCTAGAAAACGTCAAGAAGTATCAAATCAAAGATAGAAAAATCTTAGTAAGGATGCCAGAACAAGAAGCTCTAATTGGAGAAGCTTATGAAAATAAAAAAGTGACAAAGAAAATTATAGTAATAACTGAAGATCAAGAAGAAGGATGCATGTATAATATATGAGATGATCTATCTAAAAAGAGGAAGAAGAATTAATGAATTCAAAGATTGTTTATGACACGCAACGATTTTAGAGGTGTTATATAAGAATTTGTTCACATCAGATCATGTGGTATTAGAATCTAGATTCATGGAACATGAACGTTACACATATGTGAGGATATTTTTGTAGCTAAGATAAAGATAAGATACTTTTGCAGCTAGATCATCAATGAAATTTAACATAACAAATGGGTATCCTCCATCCTCATTGTGTCCAAAAAGAATGGCAAGCTACATGTGTGTATTAAATTGAAAACTTTCATGCAATCAAAATTAGAGATAGTTATCCACTTCCTATCACCAAAATTAGAGATAGTTATCCACTTCCTATCACCAAGCACTTAATAGAATGAGTAGCGGACAAGGAAGTGCATAGTTTCCTAAACAAATTTTCAAGCTATCACCAAGTGACCGTAGATCAAAAAGATCAATAATAGATGTATTTGACCATTGAATGGGGAATTTATGCCTTCCGCATATGCCATTTGTAATCATCAACACCCCTGCTACTTTTCAATTCTAATGTATAACGTATTTAAGGTGTTTCTAGGTAGAAATTTAGAGTTCTATGAGGATTATTTGTGTGCACATTCCCACAAGAGACAAAATCACATATCAGAGTGAGCTCAGACATCCCATACTCCCATAAAAATGTGTAATCATATGAGAGCTCAGACATCCCACATTCCCATAAAAATGTCTATTGCCACATTTCCATTGATATAATACATGAATGGAAAATATTGTTCATATATATATATATATATATATATATATATATATATATATATATATATATATATATATATATATATATATATATATATATATATATATATATATATTTAATAAAAGGAAGTTCGGCCTTAGCCTATTCTCCTGGACTCTAATTAAGATAAATAAGAAAAGTTACAAGTGAATGGGACTAGTGCCCATGGGACCCCCCAAATCCCACAATGCAGGGGAGGAGTAGGTGAAGCTAGAGGGCATTGCAAATGAGGCTTATAAATCTATCATCACCCTCATGTGGGACCCATTTGGGTTTCAGCTTGTTGTTTTCAAGGAGATAAATATAGTGGTGTCTAAACGGTGGAGATCTCTTATCTCGAGAGATTCTTTTACCTAGAAGAAACAAGGATTTCTCGATCGACCATTCCTTAGGAGTTTGGCCAAAATTGATAGCACATCGCTCCCTCCAAATCTTCCAAAGGGTCTCACCCCTGATGGCATTCCACAGCCTCGATGAGCAGCCGACCGCCTCACCCAATAACACCTGTTGCCAATTGATTTGGTGTGTGAGTCTCAATATCCGGGTCACGTGAGGCCAGATAACACTGGACTTGGGGCAATCAGAGAACAGGTGAGCTAAGTCTTCGATGCATCGATTACAACGCTTACACCAAGGCGGCACACCACAAATTTTGTTAGCCCTTGCATTGGACCAGATACCTTTGTGCAAGATCTGCCACATGAGAACGGACTTTTTGATCTCAATCAGGGGGTGCCAAATAGACATGAACTTTAGTTCCGATCAAAGTTTGGTCCAGGAAAGGCACCATCTCTTGTTAAGAGTGTGGTGAATATCTAATTTCTCTTTTAAGCTAAGGATTCTGGACAATTTCTTTCCATTGCTCCATTTGAGGCCCTCCAGGCAAGGAAGATCCTGACCGCAGAGAAGGCGGGTAGTTGAGCAGTCCCATGCTAAACACCTGCCTTGAAGAAGAGTCCATTCCTCTAGGGTAACTCTAAGTCTCGGGTCCAAGTCTTCGAACCTAATCCACTGTCTGGTCTCTTGTTTCCAGAATTGTTTCCACTGTTTAAACCCCTTGTTCCATAACCGCTTTGCAGTTTGGAGGTTCCAAGACTCCACCCCCCTAATGCCACTGATCGGGAACCAGATAGAGTCATTTTGTCTTATCCCAGCCGCCCACTTCCACTCCTCACTCATTCTGATGAATTGTTTGGCCTTGTTCCAACTCTTCCATAAAGAACACACAAGGCTGGAGCCTTTAGGGGACACCGGGTGGGGGGAGAACAAAAGCGTGAGAATCCCTATGTCCTTCCAACGAGGATGGCCGACCAAGGTAAGGTCTTCCATGTTTCTGAAGATCAACTTGGCCCAAGAGGACTCACTATTGCTCCAAGCCTTGATAAGCCACTTTGCCGCAAGCTTGTTTGCCAACCCATCGATATCCAAGATTCCCAAGCCCCCTCAGTCTTTCGGGCTAATGCAAGTTTCCCATTTGATTTTGGGAATCCCCCTCCTGTTGGGGTCCCCAGTCCAAAGGAAGTTTCTGCAGATTCTTTCCACTTTGGCCAAGTCTTTCTCTTTAGGTCTCCAACACGAGATAAAGTAAATAGTTGTAGAAAGCATAAATGTGTTAACAACCATAGCACGCCCTACCAAGTTGACTTGCATACCTTTCCAATTATTTAGTTTGCTATCTAGCTTGGATAGCACCCACTTCCATCGTTGGTCCATTGAGATGTCGAATCCCTTCGGAATGCCGAGGAGACGGAAGACTTGACCTCTAGGGATAACTTGACACCCTTGATCTAACAACAATTGGGGTGTAGGTCCGCTGATTACTCTAAAAGCAGTTTTAGCATGGTTGATTTTCGAACCTGACGCCACACAAAAGGTGTTGAGGCACCACCAAAACACCTCAATGCTGTTAATATCGTTGTGCACGAAGGAATTCATGTCATCGGCAAAGAGTCTCGCAATCACTTGGCCGTGATTTAGAGGTAGGGAGAGACCCTTAAGATTGCCAGCGTCCATGTGATGCTTTAATAGGCAACTGAGTCCATTCGAGGCGATAGCGAAGAGTAATGGAGCCAGAGGGCAGCCTTGCCTGATTGATCGTTTTAAACGAATGGGCTTACAGAGCTTACCGGTGATGTTTAATCTAGTTGAAGCGTTTCCAAGAAGAGTGGAAACCATCTTCGTGAACTTTTGGTTGCATCCAAGGTCTTTCAATGATTGAAGAATAAAGTCCCATTCCAATCTGTCATACGCTTTGTCGAAGTCAATCTTGATGAATACGAGATCTTGTTCAGACTCCTCAAAGATGGAATAATGATTTCTTTATGTGTATTATTTGGGACCACTAAGTAAAGCATTACACTTGCAAGATGTGTTGCAGAACACATTAAATAAAAAACATATGTGTTCTCTTCAAATTGTATGATCTTATCATGTGCCAATAAGTGAAGTAGGTATGAATATGGTTAAGACCAAGCATTGTTATTAGTTTGAAATGGAGGTTTTATGACCAAAATATCCTTGAATTGGATATTAACTCCTTTAAGAAATATTCATGGTCTTGCATTCGTAGGTACATATTGTTGCAGTTTGAGGTCTGCGGAAGCACGAGAGTAGCACGAGGAAGAAGAAGAAGCTTGGAGCATGACACACAATACTCAATGTATTACCAAGAGAATATACAAAGATAAGTGACCCGTTAGGGTTATAGGAGTACATATAAGGCAGGGGGAAAAACCTCGTAAAAAGGGAATAAAATGCCCCAGTGGTCCTAGTGTGTTCACACACCTCACTACCTAAAATATATTAACAAGTCTCCCCTAGGAGTGATGCGGTGAATGAGGAGTTGCCACTCATGCATAAGGAAGTGTCAAGCTATGTGGAATCAATCCACAAAAGGAAGTAATTTGGTTGTCTAGCATATGCATAAGTGCGTGCACACCAACACATGAAATTGGATGATAAGGCAGTGACATGTATTTTTTTTTGGTAAAGTTCATAAAGGAAAGGCTATCGTTTGTATCATCCATACACTACAACCACACTTTTGAATTATAATAAGAATATCACCAAAGGAAGTTACAACATTAATAAAAAATATTGATGAGAATGTGGCTAAGGGCTTTATCACACACTGAATGTCTCTTGCAGGATTATATCTGTAAAGAAGAAGGATGGGAATATCCAAATATCTATAGACTATCATCAACTGAATAAAGTCACTACAAAAAATAGATATCATCTGTCCCTTATATCAAAGCTCTTGGAACACCTTGAAAAAGTAAGGCTCTTCATTAAGATTGACCTTTGAGGATCTTTCCATCTTTTTAGGATCAACTCCTTCATGTTTTGAGTTAGGTGAATAACTGGATGGACAGAGGCGATGTAGGCTTTGACGGAAGGAGCTGACGCACAGGGACGACGGAAGAAGCTGACGCATGAAGGTGACGATGAAAGGAGCTGATGCACATACAGGCATGATCTTTAGTGACGACGGATGGACCTGATGCACAAAGCACATTATAGAGAGTCGCATGAACGTGACGACGGACGGAGCTGACGCACATACAAGCATGATCTTCGGTGATCAGGGAGGGAGTTGACACACAAAAATACACTCATATAGGCGTCGCACTGTTGAGATGATGGTCTCTAGTAGTTAGGTGCCCTCGGGTTTGTCGTCCATCACAGTCCGTATCCGTCACGAGCGACGGGGAACCGGTCTTTCGGGAGGACTTGGTGGGACTCCACGAGTGCATCGGGTTCCTTATCCATCACGATTGACAACTAGCCGTTTCTGCGGACGTACTAGCCGGGACCTGGAGGCTAGTGCATCGCGAGCGAACTAAGCGGGAGTTTGGAGACTAGTGCATCGTGCTCCTTATCCATCGCGATCGATGGCTAACCACTTCTGTAGGCAAACTAAGTGGAACTTTTTCACGGGCGGCTACTCTTGTTATTTGGTGGTTGCTCCACCTTGTGAACCCTCCGCTCCCGCTTTGTCAAGTGATTCTCCCTCGTTTGCTTGTCAAGCGTGCATCTTTTCTTGGGTGTGATTTTCTTCTCTTAAAGAAGGGGAAATCTGGTGTCTTGCGTACTCATGAGCTATTAGAAACCATCAAAATCTTAAGATTTTGAGTGTCATTCAAAAAATTGAGACGCCTCCTTAAGTAATGAGGTCTTTAAGTTATGAGGCCTTTTAGTCATGAAAATAGAGCTTTGCTTGGTTTTTTTTAAGCTAATTAAAGCTTAAAGAAGAAACCTAAACTAAAGTAAAGCTTTGGAAATCAAGTTACTTCCTAAAGATAAGCTAAAAAAGAAATATCTTTTGGACAAGCTGTACAGCCTTAAGTCTTGGTCTTGTCCAAAAGTCAAGAATTGCTTTTGAAGATCATTCTAGTAAAGGAAAAGATTTCAAGATGAATCATTGGACTAGAAAGCAAAAGATTCCAAGATGAATGATTGGCCTAGTATTAATTAATTCCTTGACAGGAGTCTAGAAGTTCTTGAAAGAAAAAATCTCCATAGATATGAGACTAAAATCTTTCAAGTAAGTTTTATAGCAAGTAGTTCCGAGCAGTTCCCAAACCTTTGGTATGGGTACTCAAGTCCAAATAGTGATATAACCTAATGGTATATCAAAGATTCTTAGCTTTGGAATCTGAGAGGCATTCATGTATGTCTAGACTTGAGACGGGGAAAGGTCTCTAAGAAGCCCGTGGGTAAGCGAAGATGCTTTTGTTAGTTTTAGAGATCATAATAATAAAGACTAAGTCTTTATTTTGGATGCAAGATCAACCAGACTTGATCAATCTTGGCCATGATTGTCCAAGAATGTGCGATTGGAACTACTTTGTAGATTGCCCAAGTATTAGCACTAAAATTTCTTTTGGGAATTATTCACTCGAGTTCCATTAAATTATTTGAGAAAAGTGTCCTAAGTTGGAAAATTTTCATTTTGAATTTGAGTTGGACAAGTTATAGTACGTTTGACTCAAAGAAAATGGTAAATTTTCTCCTACAATTTACATAGGATTTTTAGACTGATTAAGACAAAGTAGTCCTCTAGTTGGGTAAAAAAAGCAAGTAACTATTGGATCAGAGTAAACCATTGTACAAACATCTAAGTTAGATGTTTAGGACAACCAAGCTTCAATTTCTCCAAAACAAATTCAAGTAAATCAAGAGTTCTCAAAGTCTTGCGAGTCGATGCACCAGTTATGCCCAGAAATGGACTAGTAATTTGAATCCACCCAGTTCACATGTTTGTGCCTAGATGGCACATCGAGAAACTGTGAATTGGCCATGGATGTTTTTAGATCCACTCTTATTATTCATTCACTACTTTGTACTTTGAATATCTTATCAAAGTACAAAGCGAGATAGTGTTTTGAATCATATGAGCAAGGATGCCACCACAGAGATGAGACATGTTCTTCCAGTTCTAGAACATGACCATGTTCTTCTAGTTTTAGAACATGAGGCTCAGGGGTTGCCTACAGTATACATAGCTCTAACTTTCGAGGATGAAAATACTTTCTAAGGGGGGAAGAATATAATAAAGTAAGTCTATGATCTAAGGTCCGATCAGTTCAGATGGATCTAAAAGCGGACACCGTTTGGTCATCCATATGTGTGACCAAAGATCTCGATTCTAGACTTACTAGAAGGTCATTTACACTTATAACTAAGTAATCCACTTAGCCTAGTGGTTAAGACTCAAGCATGTGAAGGTTCAACTCCCATGGGATACATGGGGAGAGTGTTTTGCCCAAAGAGCTCGAGAACCTTCTAGAAGCATGGACTTGAGTTAACTCTAGTGAACTAGGATACTTGGCACACATGTAGTTACATGGGTGACACTTGGATGATTAGAATCAACCTCCCCAAGAAGGCAGTCCCCTAGAGAGAGCTATATATAGAGGCATTTGTTTGGGAGGAGAGTCATCTCTCTAGCACGTGGTGGTTGTAATCTTGCAATCATCATATCATTAAATGCTAGGGGGCTGATCGACCCCTAAAGAAGCAACCATCATTGGTCAATGGAATCGTGACATTAGCATAAACCCTGAACTTATGTGTATCCAAGAGACTAAAATTGATGGAGCAGACCTCCAAAAACATCTTAGACATGTCTTCCCGACCCATATCTAGATCTCAATGTCACAACGCTAGGCGTCGAGTCAGATAGTAATTGGCATAAACCAATTTTTGTTTGAAAGGCTTTCGAGCTCCATTGAAGATCAAAGCCATTGGTGGATTGATGTTTCATTTGGTTCCCCCTCTCGATTTGCGCTAGTTTCTATGTATGCCCCAAATGCGAAGTTGAGAGACTGAACACTTTGGGCCTCCTTAGATTCACTCCTCCATAATGTGCTAATTTTTTGTGACTTCAATATTGTGGAGGACCCCATGGAGAGATGGAACAACAAGGGTTGGGTCATCGATAGTCATGAGAAAGAAACTTGGGACAAAACCAAACCGCACTTGGATCTAGTCGAATTCAAAGATTGGAGTGGATTTTTATGGTCAAATCTCTAAGCAGGTGAGGAATTGAGGAAAGATAAATTGGGTAGAAGCTACATTGCTCATAGCATTATTCATCAGTGGGGTTGTCCCCTCTCCCAATGCACTTACCTTGCCATCTTTGATCACTACCTGATCATTATCTCATTTCAAACTCGTAAGGCTCCTTGGTTTCATGCCTACTCCACTTCTTTCTCTCTCCCCTTTGTCCATCAAGAAATTGTTGATGTGTGGAAGAAGGCTTTTGCCTCCTGTTCATCCCCAGCTAAGAGTTGGAGAAGTGTCGTCGATAAGTCGCCACAAATCATGATAAGAACTAGAAAGATGCTCCAGACTGTTTGGCGTGGACATAGAGAAGCTTTATATCATAGAATTTGAAGACTTGAGGAGGAACTGAATAGAGGAAAAGTTTAGTCCCAGAAGGGTCTTTGAAGGATCAGAGCACTGCTGAGATATGTAGAAGAAATACAAAGGAAAAACTTGCAAATATTCTTTAGGGAGTGGTGGGCTGACAAAGCTGACAAGCCCACCTAAGAGATGTGTAACACTCTTAAAAGGAAACAAAACAGAGATTTGATACCCTTTTTGCTAGAGCCAAATGGTGATGTATGCAATACCAAGGAAGAAAATATCAAAATCATTGAAGATCATTTTTCGAGACTCCTAGGGATCTCGACTCCCCTCTCCCCTCATAGACGGGACTACATGGCAGCCATCTCTAGGGTTTCTGCTCATAGAATCCCGTATAACCTTTGACCCCAGCTTGATGCCCCTATATTGGAAAAAGAAATCATTGAAGTCATTGATGCTCTTCTGAGTGGGAAAAGCCGAGGTTTGGATGGGCCCACTAACAAGTTTTTTAAGTCCTTGAAGTTAGTGATGGCAATGCCTCTTCATTTGGTCTGGCAAGAGGCACTTGATTTTGGCATGCTTCCAACTTGTCTCACCAATGGCAACATCAACTAATCCACAAAAAAGAGAAAAAGAGTAGAATTGAGAAATGGCACCCAATTATGATGCTCCAAACAGGATATAAGATCATTGCTAAAGTCATAGCCAATAGAATTTCCAACCATCTAAGAGTTTGGCTTAGCGAGGAACAAAAAGGTTTCGTCAAAGGCAGGTCAATTTTGGAAGCCATAATTGACATTTGGGAAGGTCGTGACTTCATAGAAGAGTCAAGACAAGATGTGGTTTTCCTCAAGATCAACTTTGAAAAAGCATATGATAGGCTCGAATGGGATTATATTTTGCAATCTCTTAAAGATCTTGGTTGCAGCCAGAAATTCAGCAAGATGATCTCAACCCTATTGGGAAACACATCAACTCAAATCAATGTTAATGGCCATCTTTTGAAGAAGATCAAATTAAAATGCTTAATTAGACAAGGGTGCCCATTTGCTCCTCTTCTCTTTGCCATTCCTATGGAAGGACTTACCTATCAAGTGAAATAACATGTGTAAATTGGTAATATCAAAGGCCTCTGGCTGCCTCGTAACCATGGCCAAATCACCGTGCACATTTTCATTGATGGTATGAACACGTTTGACCACAACGATAGTAGTAGCATGGAGATGTTTTGGAGGTGCCTGGATACTTTTTGCAAAGCCTTTGGATTGAAAATCAACAACTCAAAAAACACTTTCAAAGCTATTTTCGGGACCCAACCTAACCTCCTCTTTGATCATGGTTGTCAAAACATACCTCCTGTACAAATTTTCGGCTTCTTGAGATTCCCTTAGGCTTTGGCATCTCGATGGAGCAGTGGAATTGGATCCATGCTAGACTCAAAAGCAAGCTGAACTACTAGAGAGGTATGCAAATCAAACTTGCTAGTTTTGCAATGGTTATTAACACATTCCTCATTTTGTCAAACATTTACTTCCTCTCTTGTTGGAGACCGAAAGAGCAAGAGCTCTCCAAACTAAAAATTATTTGCAAAAACTTCCTTAGGCTTTGGCATCTCGATGGAGCAGTGGAATTGGATCCATGCTAGACTCAAAAGCAAGCTGAACTACTAGAGAGGTATGCAAATCAATCTTGCTAGTTTTGCAATGGTTATTAACACATTCCTCATTTCGTCAAACATTTAATTCCTCTCTTGTTGGAGACCGAAAGAGCAAGAGCTCTCCAAACTAAAAATTATTTGCAAAAACTTCCTTTGGACGAGAGACCACAATAGGAGGGGGGTCACTAAAATCAAGTGGTCCATCTACACTAGCCAAAGGGAGTGTGGGGGCCTCAGTATTTTCGACATTGGGTGCGTGGCTAGAAAACTTGTGGCAAAATGGATGATTAAAGTGTGGTGCAATGGGGAGACTTCCTGGGCCAAATTGATCTTCAGAAACAAGAATGTGTTCATTTTTGTGGGATTCTCAAATTGAAAGAATCATGAAATTCTATCCCTTTTGTTTTCTCTGACCCAGTTTCCTCGAAAGGCTCGAATCTAGTGTGCTTTCTATGGAAGAGTTAGAATAAAGTCAAACGCTTCATAAGAATCAGTGAATATTTGAAGTGGGCGGCCAATATCAAACAGAATGACTGTATCTAGTTTTAGATCCATGGTATAAGGAGCATGGAGCCTTGGAACATCTAAAGTTCCAAGAGGATCTTAAACAAGGGCTTTAGAAAATGGAAACATCTTTGGAAACAAGACACCAACCAATGGATAAACTTCAAGGATATTGACCCTACTGCCAACAGTACCTATGAAGAATGGAACATTATCTTGAGCAGATGTCTTGCTTAGGACCCCTCCAAAGTCTATCTGCTCATGGGATACAACTTGCCCACCCACTGGGCCTCAGATGGCATGATGACGATTGCCTAAAAAAGATCCCAAATATCAAAAGAAACATTGATTATCAAGCCAACCTGAACAAGAAGTGGTGCCTGTCATGGATGCGGCTATGTTGGGATATGAAGTTCATGGCTATCTAGCACAGTCTCATAGAAAACAAAAATTTTGTCCTCTTAAGGCAAAGTTTTCATCGAGGAATCTAGACCAACCTGAAGGCTATAAAAATCCGTGGGGCATCTCGCTCGTGCAAGCGTTTTTTACCATTCCATTGAAGATGTTGGTCACATCTTCTTTATGTGTCCCAACTCAAACATGCTCGAGCATTCTATCGGAAAGAAAATTAGACTCCAAAAGCATATCAGATGGAAGCAAGCTCTGTTGGGAGAAGCAATCAGTTGCTCGATGACTCTGGTCCTGTGGGCACTAGTCCCCTTCACTTGTACTTTTCTTTTCGTTTTATTTCATACAAGTCTAAGAGATTCGGCTAAGGTCGAACTTCCTTTATTTAAAAAAATAACATTTTTAGGATCAAAGAAGGAGATAGTTGGAACATAGAATTTCAAACAACATATGCGTATTTTGAATATTTAGTAATGCTATTCTTCCTTAGAAACTGTAAAGTGGTCTTTCAACATATGATAAATGATATATTTTGAGAACATTTAGATGAGTTTGTGGTAATATACCTAGGTGATATCTTGCTATTCTTCAAAGGTCTAGAGCACTGTGACTATCATCTGAAGTTAGTGCTTGAGAAGCTAGGACAAAAAAGATTATATGATAAAATATAGAAATGTCATTTCCATGAGACAGAGAGATGGAATTTCTAGCATACAATGTCTCGATAAAAGGAATATTCAAGGAGCCTAAGCACATCAAGACAATCCTTTATTGGCAGCCACCTTCATGTATTAGAGATGTACAATGTTTTTTAGGATTTGCCAACTTCTTTAGAATATTCATTAAGGATTACTCTATGAAAGTGATGTCACTTATGGAACTTATAGGAAATGGAAAATTCTCTTGGAAGGAAGAAGCAAAAATTCCCTTCTAGGTGTTGGAATCAACATTCACCACTACTTCAATTCTAGTTCATATTGATCCTACAAAGCCTCTTTCCTTAGGGCACATCAGATTTTGCTTTGGGAGCCATTTTATCTCTACACATGGATGATGGAAATTTATATCTAGTCACATACCATTGAAGGAGATTCTCCCCTTTCAAGATAAGTTATGAAATCTATGAAAAAGGACTTCTTGTCATAGCGGATGCTTTTGATACTCGAGGACATCATTTAGAGGTAAGAGCCCATAAATTTAGTGTGTGTACAAATCATAAGAATCAAAAGTACTTTATGAACACTTGTATCATCAATAAAAGACAATCTCAATGGAGTAAATTCTTATCTCAATTCAACTCTATCATCACATACTTGACAATAACAATGTCAGACACACGCCTTCTCTAGAAGAGCTTACCTTGCACCAAAGAAAAGTAAAGAAGCTTTTGATCAACAAGAAAGTATACTATTCAATCTAGAACATCTGTAGTTAGTAGCTACCTCAATCCATTAGGAAGATTCAATCTTGACCCATATAATTTGTGACTCTACCACAAGATGGATTGTTTTGTAGTGTCAAAAAGAAAATTTAAGAAGGGAAAGATCATAAAGTAAATGAGTTCTAGGAAAAAGGAAGGGTTACTATAATATAATAACTTATTTCATGTTCGTCCTAGAAAGCTTATAATTTGAGTATTTCAACAACATGACCATTACCTTGTAGTACAACACTTTGGGTAAATAAAAGAATAGAGGTTAAATCAATGGATTTATGGTGGCCTCAAATATGAAACGCAAAGAATGTTTTTGGACCTTTGAAACTTGCAATAGATACAAGGTACTTTGTCATAAAATCTCATGGCCTTCATTATCTATGGATTTCATAAGAGATCTACTAAGGTTAGATAAGTATAATGGCATTCTTGTTATGTGGTTAGACTCATAAAGATGACACACTTCATTCCTACGAAGGAAATCATAGGTGCAACCATTGCCAGACTTTTTCTCAAATAAATCTTTAGGGTTCATGGATTTCTTGATGATATTATCATTGATCAAGGTCCATAGTTCATATACAACTTTAGAAATAGTCTTTGCAAGCTTCTTTCTATTCAAGTTCAAGTGTTAACAACCTCTTTGACTACCATAGATAAGACCCAATATCGTATGGATATTCACCAAGAACTCAAGAAAGAGATCCCTATCGCTCAAGAATTATATGAGTATTATGTGTTAGGAGTGATATGCAGTGTAGAAAGATTGGATGGTCTTAGCAAAATCATGCTCTAAACTAGCCTTGAAAACTCAAGAGAACCTTAATAGACTCCTTAGGCTTCAAATATATGGATTTAGACCACTACATTACTTCATAATATTGTTCTTAAAACCCTATGTGAAAAACATATAAGTTGTGAATGGGTGAAAGCATGTTAATGTTTACAAAACAATGTTGTCGGGGACGTAGTTAATTAGCTAGAAAAGCCCGATCCTTCTTAGATGAACATCGTACAATAGTTATTGAAAGAGAAGTAAAAGCGAGGTGGTGGGGCGAGAGTAGGCAACTGTACGCATGCTTGAGTGTGGGGCGTTCATGACGTGGGTCTATCTGTTTGCTACATGTTGGAGAGTCTACCGTAGTACCTCATCTTGCCTGGGAGTTTTTCTACATAGCTGATTGTTGTCTTTGGTAGCCATACATTCATTATGGAGCATGCAAGGCAGAAGTTTTCTTGGCTGCTCTTTTGTTGATCATGTGCTATTGTAATGAGTCACGATCGAATCTTTCAGCCATTGTCTTGATGGGCGATGGAAGACGTACATGCGCAACACAAAATCGGAGGCTTTAATCAACTCTAAAGAATCGGTTCTCACATTTTCTTCTGCTCATTGCACTTTAGGTTCCCTAAACTTCACACTACCAAGAATAGGGTCAATCTAGAAGCTTTGTATTGGATATTATTAGCCCAATTTGAAGTGGAAAATAGACTTTGTTAAGGGCCAAAAATAGACTTTGGAAGCCACCACTACTTGGGATAGAAAAGACATTAAAAATCTTGATGTGATTTCTGTGGGTTGCAGAGTAGCAATGTTTTTCCAACTTCCTACATGGAGCGTTCATGATGTGGGTTTTTCTGTGTGCTACATGTTGGAGAGTACATTGCAGTACCTCATCTGGCCTGGGAGTTTTTCTGCGTGTTGTATGTTGAGTGGGGAATAGTGAGAGGAATCCATCACTATATGCATTTTTTTTGCACGCTGTGTCCTGAGTCGGGAATATTGATAACAACTTTTTTGCCCACTACATGTTGGAGAGTATGCCGTAGTACCTCTTCTCACCTATGAGTTTTTCTACATGCTGCATTTTGAGTGGGAACAATGAGAGGGACTCCATCACTATACGTATTTTTTCTACGTGTTGCTAAACCTTGACTTAAGCCAACATTGGGTATGGTCAGATGGTGCAGCTTCTCCTTGTAAAGACTGATGAAATTGATTTTATGGTGATGTGTGGACTCTTGGACCCTGCATATTTTATTACTATTCCCTCATCACTTTACTTTTTTCCTCTTCTCTAAAAAAAAGGAAGTTATATACAAGTAACATCTCAGATTTTGGATGATTGTTGGAGGTTTAAAAGTATGCCTAACAATTTCCATTTAGTCTCATATTGTTCATTCACTGTATCTAACATTTGAGGTTTCAGATGATTATTGTAAGTTTAGAAGTGGTATAACAAGTCTACATATGTAAGTGATGGAGCAAATAATGATATGAATTGAGCATAATCAATGTAAAGTCAATATAATAAAGTGGATTGATGAGTGGTAGATGTTATTGTATTTATGGTTTCTTCATCATTTGTAGTGTGTTGATGCAGGACAATGTCGGACAAGCGAACTGATGGAAGTTAATACGATATCAGTAGTGGATAGTGATCAGCAAGCATTAAGATGTTCTTGGAAGGAAAACAAAAGGAAATATAGAGACACAATAACGTCAAGGTCGAGCACTAATGTGAAGGCTAATGCTAATTGCAGTTCAAGAAACTTGGATGGCATTGTGGATATTAAGATAATCAAGTATTTTAAAAATCAAACTAGACACTTATGTTGTGAAGATAAAATCGAGGCACTAAATAGGATGATGTCGAGTCCATGTATTGGACAACTTTTGATGCAATGGGTAGTAACAAAGATCATGTAACATGTGCCCTTTTCATCAATCTTCGGAATACACTGCAAATTAGTATAAGAAAGAATTCTCATGATCTTGTGTTGAAGAAATCAACATTGATGATGGCTCTAAATAGTGATGCATATTCATCAATAAATGAGATAAATATTTCAAGAATTTCTAGGGTATTGGGAGTAAGCAAGAAATTCCTCTATGATCTGATTGCACAGTTAAGTATAGTTGAGTCTGATCATAGTTTCTCAAAGGCAACTGGTAGGGCAACACGTACTAGATGTATCACACAAGAGATCAAGCATCTGATTATCACGTTTTGGACAATAGAGAGTAGGGTATCACCAAATAAGAAGGATATAAGCAAGACCCGACTTGGCATAAATCAATCTTTGGAGCATCTTGTTCATCTTCTTGATGTATCTTAGGAAATCCTATTTTCAATCATCAGTTCACGATTTTAGCTAATTATACAAGAACTAGTAACAAGTAACTTATAGTAACAATGTAATAATAATAGCTAACTAGTAACAAGCTAATGGTGATAGCTAACTAGTAATAGGCTATTTAGAAATAGCTTATTACAAACAACTAACCAAGAAACTCGATCTTAAGTAATAGGCAATTAGTAACAAGCTAATTAGTAATAGCTAATTACTAATAACCATCCAAGAACCAACTACTTAGTAATAGCTAATTGGTAACAAGATAATTAGTAATAACTAATTACTAACAACTAACCAAGAAGTAGCTACTTAATAATAACGAACTCTTAAAAAGCTAAATAGTAATAGCTAATTACTAACAACTAAGAACTAGCTACTTAGTAATAGGTAACTAGTAACAAGCTAATTAGTAATAGCTAATTACAAACAACTAATCAAGACTAGCTACTTAGTAATAGCTAATTAAACTAGTTAGTAATACCTAATTACAAATAGCTAACCAAGAACTAGTTGCTTAGTAATATTTAATTACTAATAAGCTAATTAGTAGTAGATAATTACTAACGAATAACTAACAACTAGCTACTTAGTAATAGCTAATTGGTAATAAGCTAATTAGTAATAGATTATTAGTAATAATTAATTATGAATAATTAACCAACAACTAGCTACTTAATAATAACTAACTATTAACAAGCTTAATAGTAGTAGCTAATTACTGAGAAATAACTAAGAACGAGTTACTTAGTAATAGTATCAAGCTAATTAGTAATAGCTAATTACAAACGACTATCCAAGAACTAGCTACTTAGTAATAGCTAATTAGTAACAAGATACTTTGTAATAGCTAATTAGTAACAAGCTAATTAGCAATAGCTAATTACAAACAGCTAAGCAAGTACTAGCTACTTAGTAATAGCTAATTAGTAACAAGCTACTTAGTAATACCTAATTACAAACAACTAACCAATAACCAACTACTTAGTAATAGCTAATTACTAACAAGCTAATTAGTAATAGGCTTCTTAATAATAGCTAATTAGTAGAAGCTAATTAGTAATAGCTAATTACAAAGAGCTAACCGAGAACCAACCACTTAGTAATAGCTAATTACTAACAAGCTAATTAGTAACAATCTAATGAGTAACAAGCTAATTAGTAACAAGCTAATTAATAATAGCTAATTACTAAGAGCTAACCAAGAACCAGCTACTTAGTAATAGCAAATTATAGTTAGTAACAAGCTAATTAGTAACAAGCTAATTAGTAATAGCTAATTAGTAACAAGTTAATGAGTAACAAGCTAGTTAGTAACAAGCTAACAAGTAACAAACTAATTAGTAATAGCTAATTAGTAAGAAGGTAACTACAAACAACTAACCAAGAACAAGCTACTTAGTAATAGCTAATTACTAACAAGCTAACTAGTAATAGCTAATTAGTAACACGATAATAAGTAACAAGCTAATTAGTAAGAAGCTAATTAATAACAAGCTAATTAGTAATAGCTAATTAATAACAAGGTAATTAGCAATAGCTAATTACAAACAATTAACTAAGAACTGGCTACTTAGTATAGCTAATAAGTAACAAGTTAATTAGTAATAGCTAGTTAGTAACAAGCTAATTAGTAACAAGCTAATTAGTAACAAGCTAATTAGTAATAGCTAATTATAGACAACTAACCAAGAATCAACTACTTAGTAATATTTGATTAGTAACAAGCTAATTAGTAATAGCTAATCACAAACAGCTAACCAAGAACCAACTACTTAGTAATAGCTAATTACTAAAAAGCTAATTGTTCTCAGTAATAGCTAATTACTGAGAACTAACTAAGAACCAGCTACTTAGTAATAGCTAATTACAAATAGCTAACCAAGAACCAGCTACTTAATAATAGCTAGTTACTAACAAGCTAGTTAGTAATAGCTAATTATTGAGAACTAACTAGTAACAATCTAACACCTTGTAACAACTAACCACCAACTACTTAGTAATAGAAAACTGATATCTAGCTAATTAATGACTACTAGTAACCACTTGTTTATGTAATGTAGATGGAGCTATTTATACGCTTCAAACAATTGCATCCAATCATAAATATCGAGCTTCGAAAGGTCGAATCATTGAAGCCATATTTTGTTAAGAGATTTAAAGGAAGATTCACATGTTATTGCATTTATCACGTTCAAATGTCATACTTTAAGGATGCAATGAATCTCCTAGATCAATCAAGCTCGGTCGTGCATAGCTGTTTTTGTAAATGTG